>CM034605.1:133199-220699 GCA_020091685.1 Lutjanus erythropterus | reverse complement strand
CAAACCAACGCTGACAAGTGCGTGAACACTTCAGCAGTCATGATGGAGGGTGGAGGGATAGACAGGTGGAGGGATAGACAGGTGGACAGGTGGAGGATAGACGGATAGACAGGTGGAGGGATAGACAGGTGGACAGGTGGAGGGATAGACGGATAGACAGGTGGAGGGATAGACAGGTGGACAGGTGGAGGATAGACGGATAGACAGGTGGAGGAGTGGCTAAAGAAGGAGAAATGCTTGCAGACGTGATGACGACTGAACATTTGATTTCATGTTTTATTCTGAGACGGACAGTCGGACAGTTGGACAGTTGGACAGTCGGACAGTTGGACAGTATTGAGTCAGTTTGTCTCTCAGTTTAACGCCCCTGCTGGACTCAGTCGGTCAGTGATGGTCTCTGTTGGTTTTCAGGTTCACAGTGGACCTGAGCAGGAAGGACATAGCCTTTCACTTAACTCTAGTACTTTAACTCAAGTAAAATTTTGACTGAGCAACTTTCACTTGTAGTTGAGTAATATTTGACCAGGAGTATCTATACTTTGACTCAAGTACTGGGGTTGAGTACTTTGTCCACCACTGTCTATAGGTAAAAGTCTTATTTAAAGTTAACGTTAGATATGCATATGGATGCGTACAGAGCCATCTGTCCATACTCTGCACTAATTTCTGAACATTTCCTGAAAGCTCATGGATACTGACGAAACAAAGCAGTACTTCCGGAAGCAGTGGGGGGGGGGGGGGGGGGCAGTGTAGCCAATAGTTCAAGAGAAACACGACAACAGGAAGCAAAGAAGAAGATTTAAACATCCTTTAGTTTTGGAAATGATGCTGGTTGTGAGTTAGTTAGAGAAAATAATTTTTCATCTACATGTGGTGATGTGTTTAATGTCTTCATAATGGCAGAGGGTCCCTGAATGCACCACAGTGTTGTTAAAGGGCCAGTCGGTGAATATGTGAGCAGCTGGATGACCGTTTGTTGTTTTGCTGTTGCAGATCAAGATCCTCTGCACCAACACGGAGTACAAGGTGGCCGTTGATGGTAGTCACCTGCTGACGTACCGGCACCGGTTCAACAACCTGTCAGCCATCAAACTATTCGCCATCTACAACGACGTCACCCTGTCCAAGGTCACCATGGAAAAACTACTCTAAGGCAGATCATTAGATCCACAGATCCACCAGGAATCCACTGGAGATCAAATACATATCTAAGGGGTGGTTGAGGTCATCTTTACATCAACAAGAGTTTATCAGTTAATCCACCAGAGATCTGATGGGGATTCACCTGAGAACTACTGGGAATCAAACTATGATCTACTGGAGATCCACCAGATGTTCACTGGGGTCCAACAGAGATCTTCTGGGTATCAACAGAGATCTACAGGAGATCATTAGTGGATCCATTATAGATTCCCAGTAATCTACAGGAGATCATTAGTATATCTAAAATGAACAGAATATTGAAGGTGGATCCTGCAGGTTTACAGATATTCAGCACAGATCCAGATAAAATCATCATGAAGTGATCATAGATGATCGTCAGTAGATCCCCAGTAGATCTTCAATTGATCTATACCTTATATTGATCTGTAGATGATTGTTGATTGGGATAAAATGTTTCTTCTAAAGACCCACAGAAGGTTCTCTTGTACTTTCTTCTGTTTGACTCATATTAATAAAGAGTTCATCTTGGTTGGTGGAGCTTTTCAACTCTGAAAACATGTCCTGTCTGGTTTAGTTTCAGTCTGCATCCTGTGAGAATAATGGTTGCCACCATTTCCTGTATTCATTTCAAATTAAAAGCCCTTGTTTCAATTAAAGCCCTCCAGCACTTCATACTGAACAAAGTCAGGCCATGATCTTGTCTCAGGCTGACACACACACAGTGAGGAAGAGGAGTCACTGGGAAGTTGTTGTTGTTGAAGCTGAAGTTGCCTCACAGATGAATTATTGATGGACAGGAGGTCTCACTCTGTCCCTGCTGCTGTGGACCAAAAACACTGAGAAGTTTATCAAGTCACAAACCTGAGGAGAAACAAGCTGATTTATTGGCCAGTTAGCATAATTCAAGCCTATATAATGTAAACAAATAGATAATAATGACAATAAATATAAAACACTTAATTAACAAAACAATCAGCATAAAGAAAACAACATTTTAAAAACATGTTTAATATATATATTTCAGATTATGTTTAGTCTGGGTGTGTGAGCTTCTTCTCCACAGTCAGTCTTACCTACAGTAGCTACACAGATAAATAAAATGCAGATTAAATTCCAAATATTTAATTATAATAATTAATTCTGTATGTAGTCGTTTTGTTTCATCTTGTTCCATCTAAAAAAAAAAACTTGTTTGATATCATAATAACAGAATGGAATATATAAACAAGTTAAAGGAACAAAAAATTCATTATGACATAAAAAGTACAATAAGAAAAAAATCAGTAAAGGGAATAATTTTCAGTAAGGTGAAATAATATGTACAAGGAGGAATAAATAAATAAATAAATAAATAAATAAATAAATAAATAAATAAATAGGGACAGGTAATATCGATCACAGGCCTGGCTCACCTGGAACGCACCTATTATTATTATATTTTTTTTACATAGACGATCTTTGTCGGACTCGTGACGTCATGACGCAGCAGCTCCAGCTGGACGTCAGTCTGCTCAGTTAGTAGTTAGTTATCTGGAAGGAGCAGAGGTTCAGGAGAGTCTCTGCTCCGTTTAAACCGAGTTTAACGTTTTCAGACGTCGATCAATCAACAGCTCAGTGAACGAACGGACACCGGGAGACTCGACCGGGACACACCGGAGAAGAACAGGAGGGCGGTGTTCGTGTCGCTGCCAGCAGCTTTTTATTCTCCTGCGGACAGAGACGACAGGTTAGACTGACCCTCGGCCTCTACCATGTCTGACTGTTAGCTTCAACGTTAGCTCCTGATGCTAACTGTGTGTGTGTGTGTGTTCCTGTCAAAACAATCCGACACGTTCACCGTAAAGTCGCTTCTGTTCCGCTCAAATGTCGACATGCAGTTTTCCTCTGTGTCAGTTAGCCACACAGGCTAGCCAGTTAGCCAGGTGTATCATGGCTGCGGACGGCCGCAGCTAGTAGCATGCTAGTTAACTCTGTGGCTGACAAGTTGGCGACTTGTCTCTGAAGTCATCTGTGGTTACTGACTGGTTACCGACTTGTTGTTTGTCTGTTAGCAGAGTGTCGAGTGTCTGTCCTGCTAACTGCTAACTGCTAACAGCTGCTGAGGCCTCAGACTGCAGCTGTGTTAGCTTAGCTGTTAGCTTCAGACTGCACACTCAGCAGTCCTCACCCTGCAGCTGCAGGTTAACTCTGGTCAGAAGACTAGTTATCTCAAACCTGCTCATGTTTAGAGTCACTGACTTGCAGCTTAAAAAAAACAGATCAATACCCCTGAACTGCAATGATTAATCAATTAATTGTCAACTATTAAATTAATCACTATCTGTTTTGACTTGATAATTTTGAGTCATATTCTCTGTTCTCAGCTCTTTATTTGCATTTGGAGAGACATCCATGTTTGGACCTATTTTTTAAGTCTTTCCTGTCACAATTAGTTGTGATATCGATCAGCTGATCAATAATGATCAAGGATTGATTGAGGTACAGCCATGTGCTCCACATGTTTCATGGCCTTAATATAAAAATTATTTTCAGAAAACTGAAAAATATTAATTGTTGTTTCCCAAAGTCCATGATGACATTTTCAGAAATCAGAAAATAATAACCTTTAAGAACCTGGAATCAGATAATTGTGATTTTTTTAAATTAAAAAATGACTCAGTCTGATAAATCAACTATCAGAATAGTTGGCAATTAATTTAATTATCAATTATTATGATCATATTTTTCCTGTAACCTTTATTTTCTTGTGACAGGGTGGCGGCATGTGTCCCTCCAAATGCTCCAGATGTTTGGACCTGACGATCTTGAGACAGGATTAATTAATCGATGACCTGTTTTAGGTCAGTTTTTGATTTTAAAAAACATAGAAAATTGATTTCAGTTTCTTAAATGTGAATCTTTTCTGGTTTCTTTCCTCGTCTCTGACAGTAAACTGAACATCTTTGAGTTGTGGACAAAATGAGACATTGGAAGACGTCATGTTGGACTCTGATCAACATTTTTCACCCTTTCTGCCAAGCTGCAGTAGAGAATCGGTTTTAACAGCTGATTATGATTATTGATCTATTTATTGAGTGATTGATCAGTCAGCCTATAGAGATTCAGGGTCACATGTTGGCCTGGTCATGTTCTGCTCTGTGATTCTGGTTCCTGTCCTTTACATCAACATGTGGATCCTGGTTTGAGTCATGACTTGTTTATGATCACGTTCAGTTTGTTGGTATGTTTGTGTTGCACAGAGCGCAGTAGCGAACTGCCCCATGTCCACAGATGCTGGACCATCCTAACCGCTCAATGATCACTAGACTCACCGTTCTGAGTCATCGATCAGTTGAGATTAGAGTTCAATAATTTTAACGACGCTCCTCCTCAGCGGTTCAGCCTGCAGTGATGCTCGGACTAAAAGAACCTGAAGTCTCTACGCAGAGGGTCTCTGCGTTTCACTGGTGTCACTGGTAAACTGGGCAGGCTGTCGTCATAGAAACGCATCATAAGATTGTGATGTCTGTTGATATTTGCTGTCTGAACTTAGACACACACACACACAGCTCCTCTCAGCTCATTGTAGCAGCTCTGTGCCTTTAAAAAAACAAAGCGACAGACAGTAACCTGCCACCAGCTGTGGTTATGTTAGCCTAAACATGTTAGCCTTTAGCGTTTAGCCGCTGGGTAGGGCAGCTGTCGAACAGGAATAAATCTAACTTGTGTTTCAGGATGAGGATGTAGGTGTTGTTTTTCTTCTCGGTGAGTCGAGGCGGAGCACTCGCTGCTGCCCGACTTCAAGACGTCAGGGACTCGAGTCGATGACTTGACTTAAATCACAAATTTGAGGACTTGAGACTTGTTTTACTGAGATTGATTAAAGAAGGATGGAGCAGGTCAGAGTACAGATTTATATTCACTGCCAAAAAATGTCAGATCAGTCAGATTGATCAGGCGTCTGCAGGCTGCAACAGCTGAAAATAAAACTCAACTTTTCAAGACTTCTGTCTTTTACGGCCACAACTAAAAAGTATTGTCATTGTTGATCAATCTGTTGATTATTTTCTCCACTAATCAATTGATCGTTTGGTCCAAAAAATTATCAGAAAATGTTGATAAGAGCGGCAACAATCAACCAATTATTAACTTAATGGATTAAATGTTCTGAGTCATCTTTTAACTAACTGTAATGATCAACTGTCTGATCACCTCCCCTGTGTTCTGATCACTTCCTGTATGTTCTGATCACTTCCTGTTGACATGTTGTTTTATTGATTTGATCATTGATCAGCTGTTGTTCCTGTAAACACACTCTGTAGCTGCACTTTGAACTGCGTCCCGATGAACTCACCAGACTGAAAACACACAAACACACTCGGCTCTGATTTCACCGTTTCCTCTCCGTCTCTCCAGAATAAGAGTCACTTTCTCCTTTTATTTTGAAGTTTCCTGTCATCTCTCAGATCAGTCGGCGTCGAGGCTGTCTGTTTGAAGGACGTCATCTTGGACGTTGATCAACATTTTTAAATTCTACACAACTAATCGATGACTGGAAAAATTATTGCTAGATTGATTACTAGTTGAAAAATGGGTCCAAACGTGATCAATCATTCAGTAAAATGATCAACAGATTAATCAATGATGCAGATAATTTCTAGTTTAAGTCCTGGTTCTAATCGGATCCAAGTGAAAGGAGGAACTTGTCACAGAAAGAGTTAAAACACACCTGTGTGTGTGCTGGTTAAACCGGTTCCATCACACACACACACACACACACACACACACACACACACACACACACACACACACACACACTCTCAGAGCAGAACAGAGTGTTGTGGTGTTTTCCCAGCATGCCTTGTGGTTTGGCAGCGAGGGTGAACAGGCTGAAACAAGCCTTTCACATCTTGACCAATCACAGGCCTGTAAACATAGTCACATGACCCAAACAGCTGCTCCGCTTAAAACCAGAGCAGTCAACAAACACTGGAAGCCTTCAGCTCCCATGATGCACCTGCAGTGTCATTCATATTGATCCTAAATGTGATCGGATGATGGAGTGTGAGGTCAGAGTCTTTTCACCTCGGTGTCAGCTTCCACAGGACACTGAGGAATTCTGGGTAATATGTGCTCAGTTGTGAGTTTGTTTTAATGTCCTGCAGGAGTCACACGGGAGGAGTTAACTAGGATAACAGTTAATCAATAATCAATTGATCAGTCATTAAGAATTTGATCGATTGATCTTTTATCAAATGAACATGTGAAACATGAAGCTCTTTATGTGTTCGCTTAGAAATAAGGGTTCTTAAAGGGTTCTTCCTGAAGGGCTGTGGTTCTACTCAGAACTATTTGCCTCTGCAGAGGCGTTTGTCAAAGGTGCCATAATATAAAAGGGTTCTCGGTAGAACCCCCGGGCGTGTTCTAGATGAAACCCTTGGAATGTTTAAATCCTGTGTCACAGTGTGTGTTATAGGGATCACTATTGATCCAGATGTCATTAACCGATTCATTTCTGGTTATTTCAGTTCCAACATCAGTTTTTCTTCCTGGTCAATTATTAAAAATATTTATGTTTACATTAAGAGCTGATCCCAAAACAGATATTAAAAGATCAATCTTAGGATTTTATTAATCAGTAATGGAACCAGGCGAAGGAAAATCGATTTATCATTGTTGTTGTTTTCAGCCCAGATGTATTATGTATTATTATTATTAATTTTACTGCAGTATGGGATCTGAATACTTGTACTACTGTCAAATACTGTCCATCCACAGCAGGTAGAATAGCTTGTAGCATGTTGACATGTAGCTTATTAGCTTGTTAGCATGTAGCTTGTTAGCTTGTTGGCATGTAGCTTGTTAGCATGTAGCTTGTTAGCTTGTTGGCATGTAGCTTGTTGGCATGTAGCTTGTTAGCATGTAGCTTGTTAGCTTGGTGCAGTGAAATGTTGACTGCAGTGACAGAGGAGAACAATCTGCTGCAGAGCGTTTGAACGTTCAGACCTCCTCACTGGTTGCCAGTAGCAACCCTCCCACACCAGTCTAGTCATGTGACATCACCGTGTGGGCAGTCAGATCTATTGATCACCTGCTGCCTTATATAGACACCAGGAGACTGTTCTGACAGCACACACACACACACTTTATAAACACACACACAGGAAGAGGAACCATAATAACCAACTAGTTTGATAATCAATGAATCAGTTTGAGTCACTTTTATGTTTAATTTATGTTTAAATGTGAATTTGTGAATTTGAATGTGAAATTTGGGAAACACTGATTGACAACTAGACATGCCACGATTCACTCAACTCACGATACAATTCGAATCACGATTCGAATCATGTACAACACAAAATTAATTTACAGGCAAATGACTGATTTTCTTATCTTTATTATTTCTCTTACATTTCTCTCTTATTTCTCCAGCCTTTTCCTTTTTAAAAATACTGTAGTGTTTTCTCTTATGCTCTTTTCAATACATAGTTTGCATATTGTGTTTGTCTTGTCTATTATCTTTTCTCCTTTTTCATTTACTGTCTTTGGGAAGCCAAAATGTTTCCACACCTCGGACTTGAAATGCTCGGTGCCTCCGCAATTTCAACCTCGCTTTCGAGTTCGACCCCGCCATGGGATTTACACCAGGCGCGCCTGCGCCGCGGTTTTGCTCCGTCATGCACACGACTTCAATTTACACCAGCAGCGTTTCAGCAGCGTTTCAGCAGCGGAGCGTTTTGCCCGTCTGATTATGTTTACTTGCTCTGATTTTGTTGATTAAGTCCTCTTTCCTTGCTCTTTGTGCTTCTACCATGGATAAGCAGACTACGTAGTTAAATTGTTTCTTTTCTGTCTGTCTTTATGATCGCGAGTCTGCACGGGGTGTTTTATTTTGAAAATCAACCGGATTCTCTCCTGTTTTCCGTGCCTGACTTCCTGCCCGTTCGACCAGCTCTGTGTCAATTGACGCGCCATCCGTCGAAAATAGACTGGCTGCGTATTCTCTCGCTCGCTCTCTGCTCGCTGGCTGCTGCACTGTTTGTTTGTGACCTGCATAGGCACGCTGCGCACCCCGACTTCCTGTTGTAGCTGGAGCGGCGCCGCATATAGTGACGTTGAACAAGAACGTAGTTTAACTCGAGTGCGCCCTCTGCTGGCCTGGAGGCCACATCGCGATTCATGGTTTAATTAAATCGATTCGAATCGTATTTAAAAAAATCGATTTAAATCGATTTTTTCAAAAATCGCGGCATCCCTATTGACAACTAATTGATTAGTGCAGAAAATGATCAATAGATTGATTGATAATGAAGCAAATCGTCAGAGGAAAGACTTAAAAATCTGTCCAGATCTGTGGAGGACACGGACTTATGATTAATTAATTGATTAATTGAGAAACTTATCAACAGATTAACGAACAATGAAAATAATCAATAGTTGTGGCAGTAGACGCAGACGCAGAACATTTCCCAGCATGCACCGGTGGTGTCATGTTTTATTGGTTTCCTGTGTGCTTGTGTGTTTGCAGGGGGGTGGAGTTAGAGGACTGTCATATTTCCTGTGTGGGCGGAGTCACAGTGAACGTGTGAGCGATGTGAAGCTGAAGGATCAGAGGAGCTGTCACTCAGACCAGGACCACGCCCCCCACCACCACCAGCAGCCAATCAGCACGCAGTCTGCAGGTAAACACAGCATGAAGTGGGAGCAGTTTAACAATCTGGACCTTTAAATAATCATAAAACTTTATCTAAATGTATAATTTGATTTATTGTGTCATCGCACACTATCCTCTTTAAAATAAATCACACAAATCCCAACATGCATCACAATGTTTTCAGAGAAGCTGCAGTGAAATAAGACATTTTTGGATGAAACAATCTACAAAAACAGCCAGTAAAATCCTGCAGGGACTGATATCTGGCTGATTTTTCTGATCGAGTTTCTCCAGGAAGTTCAGATTCTGTCTGTGTGAAGACACACACACACACACACACACACACACACACACACACACACACACTCACTCTCTTCCAGTAAAACCAGTCTGTCTGAGGGCTAACCAGTGCTTATAAGGCATTCTTAATCCTGCAGCTTTCATATTGAAGGAGTGTGTGTGTGTGTGTGTGTGTGTGTGTGTGTGTGTGTGTGTGTGTGTGTGTGTGAGTGTGTGTGAGTGTGTGTGTGTGCGCGTGCGTGCATGCGTGTGATCACATGATTAACTGGCAGTAACGTTCAGAGCTGCGTTTGTTTTCAGTCAGCAGAGAAATGTGTCCTTGAAAGGTCTGAGCTGTTTTTAACTCGGTGTTTATCTGAGAGCTGCTCCGGAGAACAAACGCCGACTCTGACATCACTCTGAGGACGCTAACATGCTAACATGCTAACGTTCACCACCTCAGGTAGCTGCCCACCTGCAGTCAGTAAATCCAGGCGCTCACCTGGCCGAGCAGGCAGGTGCTAAACAGGAATAAAACTCTAAAAACTATTTTGATAAAATTCATTTTTCACTGTTTTCTTAATGTTGTTATCTGATAACTGATAATGAATCAAACTGTTGTTCCTCTGAGTTGTTAGCATGCTAACATCTGCTGAGAACCTTCACGTTCTTTCACAAAACAGTTCTTCACATTTATTTTTCCTCCATGTTTTCAACACAGAAAATGAATTCAGGCGTTAAATTATTCGTGACAGTGCATTATTGATTATTAATTATCTTTTTCATAGTTTCAGAAAAACTATTTTTGGTGAAATTTACACCATTCAACTGTTCAAAGTCACCAATTTTTTTATGCATTTTTAACTCTTTTCTACTCATTAATACTTTTTGATAGAAACTCAAATCAAACCTCATGTTTCACATTTTAATACATGACATTTATTCAACCTTTAATCTCATTCAGACTAATTAGACCCAGTTTTTTTAACCCTTCACTCTCCCTCTGCTGCAGTTCAGCTCTCATCTATATTTCATATCCTTCATCCTTTTCCAACACTTATCTGCTCGTTCATATTTAAAGTCTGTACATTAGATTTATTCGACTTTAAATAACTTTAAGTTTCTCACGTTTTCTTCACACAAATTAAAGGCAGCGATGCAGTTTTTCAACAAACCTTAAGATATTCAGTGTCTTTCATAAATTCTTGTTTAGTTCCTCCTCTGCTCTTCAGCTTTCAGCAGCGTTCACACTGCAGTTTCTTCAGAAATGTGTTTTCATGGTTTTGATGATGTCATCTGTGTCCCCGCCCCCTCGTCTCTCTGTCTCTCAGGACCATCATGCACCTGAAGTCGTGTCCGAAGCTCGTGCGCTCAGAGTTGCGTTTGGAGGCGGTCGGCGTCCAGACGCTGTCTCAGCAGAGCGGATGCTGTGTGAGGACCTGCAGCAGTAACCATGGCAACATCAGCAGCAGCAGCCGCCTGCCGTTCAGCATCATCTCCACCAATACGCTCCGCTGCGGCAACAACACAAACAACAACAACAACCACATCGGCAGCAGCGGCACAGCGTCACTACGGCTGAAGGCATCACCCGCCGCCACCCTGCAGCTCCTCCCTCCGACGCCAGGCTACGAGAACCACGACTCGCTCAGACTGTACCAGACCGCCACAGACGACACCGACGCCCCGCTGGACATCTGGACCGTCATCAAACCCGGACATGTCCGTGAGAAGATAGCCATCTTCGCCTCAGATGGAGGGCGGGTCGACGGTGCTGGGGGCAGTGAACACAATTTGCCAAGCAGCTCCGGCACCCGAGACAGGACGCCGGCCGTGTGCACGAGCCACGGCGCCATGTCGGGGCTGTTACGGGCTGTGAAGGCCAAGGGAAGCTGGGAGGAAAACAGCAGTGCCAAACGGCGCCGCAGATCAGGAAACAGCCAGCAGGAACAGAGGACCCGAGGCGTGGATGCACAACAACACGCCCACAAACCGCCTCCACGGCGCTCGGACTCCGCCCAGCAGCGCAGATGCGAGGTGGCGACAACGGAGGAGGAGGAGCAGAAGGTGTCGGTGGTGGAGATGGTGGCGTTCCTGGAGCAGAGAGTCAGCGAACGGCCGCCGGACACAAAACCGCTCCTCGCCGTCCAAAGGAGCTCCACCTCCATCACGTTGTCCAGAGCCCTGCCCCCCTCAGAGCTAAGGGGGGAGGAGCCAGAGAGCGTCAGGGTGTCGGATATGGTGGCGAAGCTGGAGTCGGAGTGTCTGAGGAGGCGGGCAGAGGGTGAGCTGTCGAGGAGCAACAGCCTGAGGAGGACGGTGGGACGAGTCCTGCTCGCCACCGCCGACCACAGCCCCGCCCCCTGCCAGCCCTCATTACTGACATCATCAACCACATCATCAGTGACATCGTCATCATCACTGCCAGGAGCTCAGAGTGCTGGCGGTGAGCCAATCAGCTGCTCAGAAACACCAGTTGCAGTTCTGGCCACACCCCCCTCACCTGGCCTTACCCCGCCGCTCCCCCCCTCAAGTGAGGCTGCAGTCCAGGATCAGGTAGAGACGCAGGCTCCACCCCCTCAGTCAGAGGAGGCGGAGCCTCTGCCTGGCCTGTTGTTTCTATCTCCTGCTGCCTCAGAGCTCTGCCCCCCCAGACACCCAGAGCCCCGCCCTCCTTGCCACAAAATGACCTTTGACACACAGCCCCGCCCCCCTTCTGCTGACTCTGACAGCCAATCGGAGAAGAAGAGGAGGAGGACACAGGCTGACAGAGCTCAGGAGGAGGAGCCTCTGGGCCAGGGTGTGTCGGAGGAGGAGCTCAGCAACGATGGTGGCGCGGCGTCTCTGAGCCGGCACGCGTCCGTGTCGCAGGACTTCCTGGAGATGCGTCAGCGGCTGCAGCAGCTACTTGAGCCGCAGCCATTCCTCGCCGTGCTGCCGCACCACCTGCTGCTGAAGATCCTCGTGTTGCTGCCCACGCACAGTCTGGCCGCGCTCAAGTGTACCTGCCACTACTTCAAGTTCATCATCGACACGTACGGCGTGCGGCCCGCTGACTCGCTGTGGGTGTCTGACCCCCGTTACCGCGACGACCCCTGCAAACAGTGCAAGAAGCGCTACGGCCGCGGCGACGTGTCGCTGTGCCGCTGGCACCACAAGCCGTACTGCCAGGCGCTGCCGTATGGCCCGGGATACTGGATGTGTTGCCACGGCGCCCACAGGGACGCCCCTGGCTGCAATGTGGGTCTCCATGACAACCGCTGGGTGCCAGCGTTCCACAGCATTAACGTGCCGATCTACAGGAGGAGCTGTGACGACGACTGAGAGAGAGAGAGAGAGAGAGAGAGAGAGAGAGAGAGAGAGAGAGAGAGAGAGAGAGACAGAGCAAACATCTGCTGCTCCTCATGATGCAACAGCAGGTCACACCCTTCAAACACCGTCTGTGAGGGACAGTGGTTGTATGAGGTCGTTGTCCACAGTCAGTGTGTTTCCTGCAGTAGATGTGTGGAGAAGCAGCAGGTGGAGGAAGTTAACTAAACAACCGAACTCCATCGACAAAAACAAGTTTGGTTGGTTTGTAGAGTTCAGTTCAGAAACACACTGATGGTGGAAAAGTCCTCAACCACCAACCTTAAAATAATCTGAACTGTCCTTTAAACAAACACATCCAGATACATGTAAACAGTTTAAACATGAACTGGTTGAGCTCCTCTGACAGACAGGTGTGTTCAGGTGTGTTCAGGTGTGACCTGACTTGCTTCATGTCGTCTCTCTGCAGTGTGGCGCCCCTGCTGCTCAGGCGCCTCAGCGTCCAATCTGAAGTCTGGTTCTGTCCGCGTGTCATCAGTCGTCTCAGCAGCAGCTCGTTAACAGACCGTTGATGACTGACTGTCTCTTAAGCGCAGCTCGTTAAGCGCAGCTCGTTAAGCGTCGCCTTCAGTGACGAGCAGCAGTTGGAGGAAGTGTCCCAGTCACGACTCTTCTTCTTCTGTCTCTGCTGCAGCTTGTAGAATATCTGTATCACTGCACTCTGTACTGTCATAATTAATGATTATTGATCGGTCGGTAGCTGATCATGTTCATCAATGACAGAAAGTTCTTAATAAAATCTATAATCTGACACTAGATATTGATTTGATTGTTGATTGATTAGTCCACTTTTCTAAAGCGGACCATAAAAAAACAAAGAAAAAGAGCAGGCATGAAGTCATGTGAGCGTTCAGAGCTCCACACGTGACAAGATCTGAACCAATCGAGCGGTCCCTTCCTCTCACCCGATCACTGAAACAGTTTGTTATTGATCTGATTGTTACAGACTGATTCTTAGATTCATTTTCACATCCGAACAGTGATCGATCGCTGTTTTTACGATGTCTCAGACAAACAAACAAACAAGTCGAGACGTGAGGAGCTTCACCGGGCGCCATGTTTGGAGCAGCAGTGAGTGGGCGAGTCGATGAATTTACCTGCACCTTGTTTGTGTTTACATTTGTACATAAAGAATCATAAAGAGTTTATTCTGAGCTCCTGTTTGTCCAATCAGCAGCTGAGTGATAATCACCTGTAACCCGTTCATTAAAATGATTCGCTGGAGGGAAGCGAGGAGGCGTGGCCTTGACTCTGGAGACGATGCAATATTAGAGACTGTACAGAAAAAAAAGAATGTGACGAGAAGAAAAAAAAACGGCCTTAACCTTCAGAGATTTTAGTTTTGTTTTTAAAGGTTTGTTGGTTTTCTGTCTGCAGGCTGTTTGTGTTCAGCTGGTTTTGCTTTAATAAAGTGCTTTCTCATTGGTTCTTTTGGGTTAAAAACCAAACTGAACTGTCTCTACTGCTCTTTTATTTCATCTGTTCTTATTGACAAATTATTCGACAATGAAAAATCTGATCAATCAAGAAAATGTGGTGCAGGTCTCTGAAAAGAACAGCTGGTTGTTTCATGGAAAAACATTGATTGTGTTAACTTTGTGTTAACTGTATTAACTTTGTGTTAGCGTTAACGTAACTTTGCGTTAACTTTGTGCTTTGGTAACTTTGTTAACTTTGTGTTAATTGTGTTAACCGTGGTAACCCGTGTGTAACTTTGCGTTAACTTCTGCGTTAACTGCATTAACTTTGTTAACTGTGGTAACTGTGTTAACCGTGTTAACTGCGTTAACTTGCGTTAACTGCGTTAACTGCGTTAACCGTGTTAACCCGTGTTAACCCGTTAACCAGCGTTAACCTCGTTAACTCAGCGTTAACGTAATTAACCGTTAACTGCGTTAACTGCGTTAACTTTATGTGCTTTGTATTGCTTCAGTGTTAGTAGCATTAACTTCGTGTTAACTTTGTGTTAACCAGCGTTAACCTCTGCTTTGCGTTAACTGCGTTAACTTTGTTAACACATGTTAACCGTTAACTTCGTTAACTGCGTTAATAGCGTTAACCGGCGTTAACCGTGTTAACTGCGTGTTAACTTTGTGTTAACCGTGTTAACCAGTTAACTGCGTTAACTGCGTTAACTGCGTTAACCGTGTTAACTGTGTTAACCGGTGTAGCGATTAACCGTGTTAACCGTGTTAACTTTGTGTTTAACTGGCATTAACTGCGTTAACTTAAATGTTAACTTCGCGTTAACTGTGTTAACCGTGTTAACCCGTGTTAACCAGCGTTAACCTCAGCGTTAACTTCGTTAACCAGCGTTAACCGTGTTAACTTTGTGTTAACCTGCGTTAACTTAGCGTTAACCGGCGTTAACCGTGTTAACCGTTGTTAACTTTGTGTTAACTTTGCTGTGTTGTGTCGCTCTGCTCTGCGATGTTTGTGCGTCTAATCGTAAGTTAAAATAGTTTCTGTTCATGTTACTTTAATAAGTGAAAGTTCATTCAGAAGATCAACACATCAGAAAGCATCAGTCCTTAGTACTTTTTCCCAGTTTGAACATAAAACAGATCTTAAATTGAATTTTTGAACTTGAAACCTGCAGAAACTTTTTATCTAATAAAATATTTGGCTTCATTTTTACTGCCATCACACAAACTGAAGCAGCAGCATCATAAATCACTTTAATAGAAGATCAATAAATCTGTTTCAGCTCTGACAGTTTTAGTAAATTATTAAACATCATGTGACTTTATTCAGACATGAGAACAAACATTTGAAGCTCCTGTAAAAACCTCAGGAGAAGCTTCAGATGTAAATGTGACGTGACGTTCAGCTCTGATGTGTAAAAATCTGGTTTTCTTTTTGTTCTTCAGGACGTTTTGAACCCAGAAACTCCAGAAATCATCTGATCATCAGTTCAGGTTTGAGGCTTTCTGTCAGTTTTATTAAGTTTTTTTGTTTGGTTGTTGTTGTTTTTTTACAGTGAAGATCTCCAGTCAAACATCCATCTGACTCTTTAATCCTCTGTGTCTTTACATTGAATCAGAACATGAAGAGTCTGATATTTGGACTTTATTGTGGTAGGACATCACAGATAAGGAAGTGACATCAGAGCGATATGATGCGATGTCCTCTCACGAGTGATGAGTCTTAAATCGTCAGTAAATGAAACAGACTTTGGTCTTTGAATTTTCAGACTAAACTTTATTTGTTGTTCGCCCGGTGCTGTTCGTTCATTCTTCACTAACAAACACTGAACCAGTCCTCTGGTCACTGTGACATCATCATGTGATGTCATGTCGTATGATGACCTGTGACAGCGTCTCCAGAAGCTGGAAGTAGTTGTATTTGATGTCGTAGTCCATGTCGTACCAGAAGTTCACTGCAGCACAGAAACACAAACAGAAACAGAACGGATCAATAAATTAAACCAAACCTTTAATCAAACTCACGTTTTAGAACTGAAAATGGTGAATGTAGTTTTAAATTGTGTCTGTGGTGGATTCAGGTGCTGTGTCTGTGTCTGTGTCTGTGGTGGATTCAGGTGCTGTGTCTGTGTCTGTGGTGGATTCGATGCTGTGTCTGTGTCTGTGTCTGTGTCTGTGGTGGATTCGAGGGCAGAGTTTTATGTCTGTGGTGCGTTCAGGTACCTGCGATGCAGCCGTCGTCTGCGGGACGTGGTGGAACCACAGTGACGGCAGGTACAGCATCTCTCCGGCCTTCACGCTGGCGGCCGGTCGAGCTCTGCGGTACTGAGGAACCCTCAGGTCAGGGTTCAGAGGTCCAGAGGATCCACGGGACCTGAGAGCGGGGGTCAGGAGGTGTAGTCAGGTCAGACTGCAGCGTTTTAAACAAGAGTGCTGAAAGTCACAGACGGCCACCTGAGCGCACCTTCTCAGCGCCGCTTGATCGACAACCTCGAACTCACCGTCAGCCCGCTGATAAACGGCCGGCTGATACTCACCTGACGGACACACACTGTTACTATGGTTACTGGAGAGCATGCGTGGTGGTTGCTGTGGGATTATAGGGAGTGGTTGCTATGGTTACCATAGGGATGAAGGGTCTGTCTGTGGGCGGCAGCAGTGTGAAGTTTTTCTCTCCAGAGATCACACAGTACAGATTCTCATAGTGATCCTTGTGCACTGGAACACACACACACACACACACACACACACACACACACACACACACACACACACACACACACACACACATTAAACACATGTTCACACATTAAACACACACACGCCTGACGTGTTGTGTTCAGGGCTACTGGACGTGACAGCACTCGCCTCTCGAGCCAGAAATTGACAGCATCTGGTGACTTTCCTGAAAAAAAAAAAAAAGGGGAGACAACAGTTTCACTTGATCAGATTTAATAAATAAATTATTTTAAACAATAATAAATAATTCTGGTACGGAGACGGAAGAAGAGACGTCGACCTCCTCTGAACGACCATGACTATGCCTCCCAGGACCCTCCTCCTCCGCCTGTCGGAGCCCCACCTGTCCACCGCGGACTGATGTCTCAGGTGTGTTTTATCTGAAGAAGAAGAACTTTAGCTCCGCCCTCAAACACCTGCTGAAAGTGAGCGGCTTCAGGGAGGCTCGTCTCCACGGAGGTGAGAGCGTCACGTGTTTATATTTAATATCAGCCTATCAGACACAGCTGAGCTGATCCTCACCAACCCCATTCAAAAAACACCAATTTAAGACCGCAGTTCGTTTGAGCTGCAGAAAATAAAATAAAAGATGAGAATAATTCCATAAAAATTAAAACCTTGAACATTTCACTTGGCACTGACTTCATTAAATTAATTAGTAGTTGTCACAAAACTGTAAAACTGGAGACAGAGATCATTTCACTTTAGATTTTATTGTTTTAAATGTTTAGTTTACTGGTTTTAGTCTTAGTTTAACTTTTTTAAAACTCCAACTCCAAATTCTTTGATTTCAACTTCCCTCAATGTATATTTTCTGGTTTCTGAGGACGTCATCTTGGACTTTTGGAAATGACCCAAACAACTAATCGATTGATCGAGAATTAATCAGTAAAGAAAATAAAAGTTAAAGGAGAGACTTGAAAAATAGATCAAAGGTTGAAAAGCAGGTCTGATCACAGGAACAGCAGCAAATGTTGCTCCAAATGTATTAAAGTCTTCGTCTTCATCTTCGCTCTCTTTTTCATCCATTTTTTGTGCCTTTGTCTTCTTCAATCGCCTCTGTCTCATCTTCTTCTTTGTCTCCTTCCTGGCCTTTGTCTTTTTGTCCAGTTTATATTTTTATGTTTTAATTTGATTTCTCCACAGTGATAAAAGCGCTGAAGTAGGCGTGATGATGTTTGGTTCTTTAATAGAGCGTTATGTCCTGTGTCCTCAGGCGCCTGATGGCGTCGGGCGAAGCAGCTGTTGGAGCGTAGGAATCTGTGTGTTTCTCCGTGTCTCTCTAAGGAGAATGTAGGTGAATGATGTCGCCGCGGTCTGAGCGTGCTCAGTAGCGTGAACTCACCCAGAGCTTCACTCATCCAGGAGGCGTGAGGCTCGTGCGTCTGTGAGCTCAGAGAGTTCGTCCAGCAGGTTGGAACACTGCTTCTGGGCGTAGAACACACCTCCACCTGTCTGCACCTGCAACACACGGAATAAATAACTGCAGTATTCAGCAGTACTGGGAGTACTCTGCAGTACTCGGCAGTACTGGGCAGTACTCTGCAGTACTGCGGCAGTACTGGCAGTACTGCAGTACTCGGCAGTACTGGGCAGTACTCTGCAGTTTCGGCATACTGGGCAGTACTCTGCGTGCTCGGACATGCTCGGCAGTAGCACGGTATTCGGCGAGTACTCAGCAGTACTCAGCAGTACTCAGCAGTACTCTGTCTCCTGCGTGTGACTCACCTCCCCTCGATGAGCGTCCAGCACGAGTTAAAACTCATCCGCCTCTTCGGGCATCACGGCGGTCGCATGTGGCGCCAGCGTATCCGTTAGGAGTCACCGCCACGCTGATGACCTTTGACCCCACCTTCTCCTGCACACAGAAACACCCCGTTAACACCGTGCTCTAACCACACAGAAGAAGAAGACTGGGCGGGCCTACTCACTCAGGTACTCGGGCTCCTGGACAGAGCCGGCCAATGGTTGAAGGCGTTCGGATGATGCAGGGCTTGTTTGGACCAATCCAGTCGCGTAGAAGGTCAGTGGGTCAGGTGGTCCCTCCAGGTGAGGCACTGATTGGTTCAGATACAGATCTGAACAGTGCGACCAAAAGGAGACTTTTTCTTCAACATATTCTGACATTTTATGGCTCAAACTACTTATTGATTAATGATCGACAGATTAATCAATAAAGAAAATAATTGTTACAGGACAGACTTGAAAAAATAGAGAATGTATTAATATAAAATAATATACAAATTCATAAATGTGTAGTATATTGCAGAAAAAGTTTTAATATTCATTCAGAAACTTTAAATAATTAAATGTACAGAAAATAATAAATATATCAGAAATAATCAAATGAATTAATATTATATCGATAATCCTTTATTTAAAGTTTGTTTCTCACCGAGCCTCCAGGCTGAACTCCGTCAGTCGTTTCGTCACAGCCTCCATCCTGTTTCTTCTTCTTCATCACAAACTGCGTCACAGACACGTCATTGGATATCTGGTCAGATATCAGTTATCAATCAGCGGCAATAATCGATGAACGCTCCGCTGTCTCGCTCTGCACACTTCACGCAGCCATGCTGTTGTGTTGACATCCTGTGCGCATGCGCGGAAATCCGACCCAGGGTTTGGAGGACCGGTTTCCCCTGCTGGAGGAGGGGGAACTGCAGATACATCCGCAGTTACTACGCGCTACAGTAATCTGATTACTTTGCATACACAATATAAAACGACATATAATCAATTACAATGTTACAGACTGATCCACCAGCAGGAAATAAAATCACTAAAGTAAAATAAAACAAAATAAAATAAAAATATTTATTGGTTCCTCAACAGGATGTTTTCAGTGTTTCTGAACCATCAATAAAAATAAATGAATAAAAACATTAAAGAATAAACACATGAATGACTCAACAATTACAAATCATTCATATATATTATTCTTCAGAATGAATTCTTTACTTACTTTATAGTAGATTTTGATTCTAATACTTTCCTTTTTATTTCAGTAACATGTTAATGCAGGACTTTTACTTGTAACGGAGTAATTCAACGCTGTAGTTTATTACTTTTACTGAAGTGAAACTGCTGTTAAAATCAGTTTGATAAAGTTTTCTAAAGTTAAACTGCTCAGATTCACTCTGAACTTTATATATTTCTGCACAATGTACAGAATTTATACACTGATTTTCTAGTTTTCTTCATCTCTATCATGTCATCTCTCTATTAGAATATTGTATTAAACATTTATATATTTTTAATTTAATTATTTCTTTTAATTTAATTTAATGTATTTATCATATATTTTTACTTTTATAGTTTAATTTGGTTATAAAACTCGATGTTTGTTTTATTCCTGTTTTTATTTCTCGACACAGTTTGTAAACAGTCGTATGTTTGGTGTCATCAGTTTACTGCACACAGACAAGGACAGGTTTATTGATTAGACTGATCAGATGAATGTTGGAGATGTTTCAGGATGAAGGAGGAGGTCAGAGAGGCCGGCATAACTCTCTCTCTCTCTCTCTCTCTCTCTCTGTGTGTGTGTGTGAGTGAGTTCAGTGTTGATGCAGCTGTGTGTGCAGCTCTGGTCCTGAAAACAGGTCCTGGAAGGTCCTGGAAGGAGTCTCAAGTCTCAGGTGTCTCAGGTGTCTCAGGTGTCTCAGGTATGGACGAGTCGGTGTTGGAGCGATACTTCATGATTCCATCGCAAATGTGAGTAAACGCGACTGACCTCGTCCAGATGTGACGGTCTACAGTCTGTGTGACATGTTGTCAACATCCAAAACTATTTAAACAAATCACACGAACACTGAGATCATTCAGTCACATGTTTGTTTGTCAAACAAAACTGAGCAGATTTTTACTGAGGTTTGATTTATTTTTGAAACACGAGGTGAAAATCAGTTTTATTTCTGAACCATGAGAATCTATGAAGGAAAAAATATTTTAGGTTTTTATATTTGATGTTTTCTTTATTTCGTCACAGATCAAAACAAACTAAACTCAAATGTAGATTTTCAGTATAAAAACTTCCAAAAACCAAAATAAACCATCAGGAAATGTGTGAGACGTCTGCGTCTGAATATTTTCTGTGAATCTGTAGTTTGAAGTTTTATCTTATAATTTTGACAAACTGATTCTAACGTGTTTATATTGGATTTAATATTTCAGGCCCACAAACAGAATCTTTATCTGTGACACTGACCTCAGATCAGACAAACATTACATCAATATTACTTTACCTGCTAAAAGAAACTGTATATATAAATAAATGTTGTTTCTGAATTTAAACGTGTCTTCAAAAAAATAATGCACTCTTAAATATGAAATATAAATTCTTTTTCAGAACATCAAAACCCTCAGATTCAGTTTGTGTCTTCAGTTTATTTTAATGTGAAATCATCCAGAAGATCAGAGAGTTCAGATTCAACACATTGTGACATCACACGTCAATAAATCCAGTTATTGATCAACTTGATCAGTAAATCGAGGATTTAATTTCATTATGGCAGCTGCTTGATCTCAGACCAAACTCCCTTTAATGTTTCATCAAGAATGAACAAGCGTCAAAACAATCAATGTGTGTGTGTGTGTGTGTGTGTGTGTGTGTGTGTGTCCCTCCTTCAGGACTCCTGCTTCATGTTGAGGAGGACCTTGCATCCAGCCCCACCCACCTGTACAGGGCTCCGCCCCTCACCAGGACTCCTCCTTCCTGTCCGTGAGGCAGACGGCCCAGCAGACAGGCGGGGCGAGCTCGACCTCAGCTTCTTACCCGATGAACTCAGCACAGCGGGCCAGCCTGGTTGTCATGACAACACAGGTATGACATTCACTCCCGATAATTTAAATAATAAAATATTATTTATAAATCAATAAAAAAGTGAAGAAATGATCAAATAAATCCTTTATAAATCTCGGGTCTCTCACAGATTTGTAGGGCAGTCGCCCCTGCTGGACATTAGACAGACTGCAGGTTGTCTGTCCTTGTCTTTGTTTCTTCTGTTGTTCAGGCCATGTCCCGTCTGTCCCTCTGACACGTGTCCTTGTTGTCTTGTTGCAGCAGGCGGTGAATCCGCAGCTCTGGGCGTCTCTCAGGACAGCGGCATCTGTCTGGACTTCAACTCCCAGGATTCCACAGCAGCAGCAGCAGCAGCAGACCCCAACCTGGTTCATCAACATCAGGGCAGGGGATGAAGTCTCCTTCTGTCCCATGACCCCCACAGACCCGCGGCCACCATGACCCTGTGACTGAGAGATCAGGAATCATCCCACAGCTACAGTGAGTTATTAACATCGTTCCGCTGCTATTAACACGTTCACCGCTATTATTAACACGTCACGCTGTTGTTAACATTCACGCTATTATTAACACATTCACACCTTTGTGCCGACTAGCTGCACAGCTAAAAACAGCTACCAGGTGTGAACAGGCTCACATTTAATCTGTATGTGATACTGTGTGTGCATGTGTGTGTGTGTGTGTGTGCAGCGTGTGTGTGTTAATGGCGTGTGTGTGTGTGTATGCGTGTGTGCGGCGTGTGTGTGCGTGTGTAATGCGTGCGTGTGTGCGTGTGTGTGCGGCGTGTGCGTGTGTGTATGCGTGCGGCGTGTGCGTGTGTGTGCGTGTGTGTATGCGTGCGTGTGTGTGTGCGCGTGCGTGCGTGTGCGTGTGTGCGTGTGTGTGCGTGAGTGTGTGTGCGGCGTGTCTGTGCGTGTGTGTGTGTGTGTCACGGCGTGTGTATGCGTGTGTGCGCGTGTGTGTGTGTGTGTGTGCGTGTGCTGTGTGCATGTGTGCGTGTGTGTGTGTGCGTGTGCGCGTGTCTGTGTGCGTGTGTGTGTGTGTGTGTATGTCGTGTCACGCATGTCTGTGTGTGTGTGTATGTGTGTGCGTGTATATGTGTGTGTGCGTAAGTGTGTGTGCGTGTAATCTGTGTTGTGCGTATGCGCGCGTGTCTGTGTCGATGTGTGTGTGCGTAATGTGTGTGTGTGTGTGTGTGTGTGTGTGTGTGTGTGTGTGTGTGTGTGTGTGTGTGTGTGTGTGTGTGTGTGTGTAGAACATTGTGTCCACAGTGAACCTCGGTTGTCCTCTGGATCTGAAGTTTATCGCCCTGCAGGCTCAGAAATGCAAGTACACCCAAGGTACTGAGGACTGTAGATCAGGAACAACATGCTGCTCGGTAACATGGACGGACAACAGAAATGGACTGATGACTTACGATGATGTCCAACACTCAGAGGAGACAAGCGTCCTCTCAGTCTTTACTGCAGTACAAGTAAAAGTACTGATTCAACTTGTTTACTGCAGTAAAAGTGAAAAGCTTCAGGCTCTGAAATGTCCTCAAGTATAAATATAAAAAGTGCGTCTCTGAAGGACATTATGTCTCATATGTTGTTTTTGTCTTGTGCGTCTGTGAAGTTAAAACTGCTGTCACCCCATTCTAAAAAAACTGGACTCGTCCCGACATCCCAGATAATTTTAAGCCAACCTACCCTTCCTGTCAGAAGTACTGGGACGTGTTGTTGCCTCTCAACTGAAAAGACCTCCCCTCTCTACCAATAACATGTATGAAACATTCCAATCCAGATCTGATCAACCAACCGTGCTGAAACTGCCCTCCTTAAAATCTCTAACGACCCCTTCTCTCCTCTGATGCAAACCTCAACATCCTCGCCCTCCTCGGCCTCCGCCTGCCTTTGACACCATCAACCACTCCGTCCTTCTCATCTGACTTGAAACCGTCGTATCTCTCTGACAGACCCAGGTTCATCTCCATCAACAACTGCAAATCCCCCACTGCTCCCAAGGTTGGTTCGGCCCTCCTCTTCATTCTGTACCTGTTTCCCCCTCGGTCAGATAATCTCCAGTTCCACTGCTTCTGCCACCCTCTCCACCCTGACAAATTGCATCACCGAAATAAAATCCTGGTTTCAGTTTCTCTTCCCCTCATCAACATCTTGGTATCATTTTTGATCAAACCCTCTAATTCAACCGGCATTAAACCAATACAAAACAGTTCTTTCACCTCGAGAACATCGCCGTCTCCGTCCAGCCGCTCCACTCTCAATAAGCTCCGCGCATCCAGAACTCTGCTGCTTGACCCACCTGCACCAGTGACCACATCACCCGTCCTCTCCGCTGGCTCCCCAAATCCTCCTCGTCACATACAAAGACCCAACAACCTGCCCCACCCTACCTGTCTGAACTCCTTCCTCTCACACCTGCACGCTCTGCTCTACTGGCCTGCTTCTGTCCCCCCATCTGGACCAAGCACAAATCCTGGGGGACAGGAACTCTCCATCGCAGGAACCCTCTGGAACTCACTCCCCAAGACCCCCACCCGTATTCAAAAATCAAAGACTCACCTGTTCAACACTGCTTTCAATCTACAGTTTCTTCTCCTCATCCCTCATTTGCTCTTTTATTTATATCTTTCTTTTTTATAAAGCATCTTATTTACTATAGTAACTAAGTATTTATACTAATTACTTCCGCCTCCTCCAGCTCCGTTCTTGTATTTGTTTCAGCGTTTTGCTGCCGTCATCATGAGGATCAGAGAGCCAAGAACCACCGCACTGATCTTCAGCTCAGGAAGATGGTCTGTACAGAGCCAAGGGTCTCTGTCACTGTCTCTCTGTCTGTCTGTCTCTGTCCTCCGTCCTGTTCGTCCATCTGTCTATCCTGTCTGTCTGTTCGTCCGTCTGTCTCCGTCTCTCTGTCTGTCCTCTCTGTCTGTCTGTCTGTCTGCTCTCTCTCTCTGTCTCTCTGTCTGTCTATTCGTCTGTCCATTCTCTCTCTGTCTCTCTGTCTGTCTGTTCGTCCTTCTCTCCTGCTCTGCCTTCTCTCTCTGTGCTCTGTCTGTCCGTCCGTCTGTTCGCCCTTCTGTCCGTCTCTTTGTCTGTCTCTCTGTCTGTCTGTTTGTCCTTCTGTCAGTCTCTCTGTCTGTCTGTCTGTCTAAATGTCCTCTTGTCTGGTAGCGTGTAGTGAAGGCAGTCTCGAATCTGGCAGCCAGGAAGTACCCCGTGTGGTTCAGAAACTGGTTCCCGCTTTCCTTCCTGGACTTTAAGATCCAGAACATGAGTGGCGAGCTGTGAATCTGCTTCCCATCAGACTGGAGGGACTGGTCCTCACCACCAGCAGTTCAGCAGGTACACTGTTAGCCTAGCTTAGCACAAAGACTGGGACCAGGGACAAGCGTTAGCCTAACAGCACAAAGACTGGGAGAGAGGACAAGTGTTAACCTAGCTCTGTCAAAGAGAAACACACACTGTCCAGCAGGAAGAAGTTTTGAATGTAAAATATTTTAAATTCTTGCTGTTATGACCTATAAAAGCAGCTGAATGAAACTTCCTCTGGAGCGACTACTTGATTCTGAATTAAAGAATTAAATATTAATCCTTGTGTCCGCAGTTATGAGCGGAGCTGTTTCGGGTCTCATCTACGGATGGTGAAGCCTCGAATCGTCCTGCTCATCTTTGTGTCGGGATTCGTTCTGACGGTAAGAAACTCCGACGTTCAGCGAACGCTAACAGATATGTTTCTACGTAAGTTTAATTAACATATTCTTGTTATTATGACAAATAAATATCAAAATTAAGAAAAGTGAAGGATGTGCAATATTGGATTGTTACTGATATCTGAGTGCTAATATTTTCCGTCATGTCAATATCTAGCCATATTTTTATAATTAATCTGAAAAACATCAAATCTGTCCTCAAGTGAATGAACATATGCCTGCTCTTATTGTGAAGGTTCACTGAGGCAGACATGAAGTACTATGACTTTCAAAGTAAAGTGCATCTTCTCAAAATAAAATAAAATGCTTATCAAAATAAAATGCAATGCCTTTCAAAATAAAATGCTTATCAAAATAAAATGCAATGCCTTTCAAAATAAAATTCAGTGCTTTTCAAAATGTTCAAAATGGGCAGAGTAAGAAAACTACAGCTGATGGGTTTTTATTTTGTTAGTTCTTCACTAATTAGTGTTCATAATGATGATGATTGATCTTAAGATGTTAAATTTGTAGGGATGTGATTGGCTCCTCATCACATGAATCATTGCAGACAGACGCTCTGATGCCTGTTGGAACAAACCTCACATTAAGATCATTTTCATTATGAAGATGTTTTTCTTTGTTGTCCTGTTGTTCTTCATAATCAATAATCAATAATAAGGTCTGGCGATCCTAATTATTAAGATGAAGTGGTGTGGTGACTTCCCGGAGCTAAAGAACAGCTGAGATCTATGAAGCGTTCGAGAACATTTATCCGATCTGAGAGGCTTGGGAGAGTGATTCCGACCTCTGGTATCACTTCCTGTTCATGTGCAAATAGATGGATTAGTATTTCCTGTATTTTATGTTGTGGATGGAGCAGATCAGCTGTTTGTTTTAGAGTCTCTGTTGATGTTTCACCATCCTGGAAGAAAATAAGCGACGTTTAACAAATCACTGCTACAAACAATCTGTGATTTTTTTATTACTGTTTATTAATTCATGTTGTGATGTCGTCGTTCAGCTGACTCGGCCGTCGGGACAGGTGACCTGAACTCATCTTTCGAATTGATGTTCAGTCGGTGCAAGTGAGCTACTGAACAGCCAATGACCTCATGTCATGAAGTGTCAGGAAGTGCCTCACATCATCATCACGAATGTAAAACAAACAACATGGCTGATGGGACAGTGTTTAGCCTAGCTTAGCACAAAGACTGGGACAGGGGACAGTGTGGCCTAAACAGCAGAAAGACTGGGACCAGGGGACCAGTGTTAGCCTAGCTTAGCACAAGGCTGGACCAGGGGACAAGTGTTAGCCTAGCTTAGCACAGACTGGGACCGGGGACAAGTGTTAGCAACAGCACAAGGCTGGGACCAGGGACAGAGTGTTAGCCTAGCTGCACTGTGGCTGGAACCGGGGACAACTGTTAGCCTTTGCTTAGCACAAGACTGGGACCGGGGAGAGTGTTGTACTAGCTTGCTGTAGTTCTTGTTAGACCAGCTTGCTGTAGCTTTAGCTTTAGCTTTGCTTTTGGCCTGGCTGAGCATTGTAGGCGACTGCGGTCAGTTCAATCTGAAAGCTGTGCAACATTTTGCTCACGTTTTCCAGTTGAGCGACTGCGTTCCTCGGGATGGTTGTCAATCACTGCAACTTCTCCACAAATTCAACCAATCACTGTAGTTTCCTGTGAGTTCCACCAATCAGAGCAGCCCCCACACTAACATCAGACGGGTTATATTTTTATTTATTTTATTTTGTCACGGTTCTGAAGAGGCGTTACTGGCACATTTCTCAATTCTGCACAAAGATTTGCTTCTTTGTGGAACAACAATAAGCAAGCGTCTTCATTTGCATTTAAATCAGATTTTGTTAGATTTTTTAAATTTCCATTCTCTCTGGAGCGAACTGCCTTTGATTTTTAATTCACTATACAAAGAAATAATTTCCTCTGATATCTTTGCAAAATCACCTAAAAACATCATTGTGTACTAAATAAATGTCTTGCTGCATTTTTGTCAGGCTGAAACGTTGCCCAGGTGTGCATGAGTGTAGACAGACAGGTGAGACAGCGATGGAGGAGTGGATGCTTGATACAGAGACCAGAGGAGAGTGAGGAGAATCTGGACATATAACAGAAATGCTTCACAAATGTGTTAAAACTGACGTACTGTAGCTTTAATTTGGATCAATCAGACTTCAGTATCTGTGACTTTAATTTTAAAAAAACGTCTATTCTGAAACTATTTAATACCTTGATTTAACATCTAAATTGTCACTTTATTTTACAGCTATGAAAGTATCTCACAGTTTTAGACTTAGTAAGTCAAGTTTTGATATTTAATTTTTTTAAATTTCTAACTTACCAAAACTATTGTTTTGTTTGGCTGCTCTGGGCTTCTGTAGAATAATAATGTGTTCTGATGTAATTAAGGTTTTATTCTCATTTAAAGCTGAATCTGTTTTTTTTTAGTGTGAATGTTTGTATTTCAAACCTTTATTAAACGTCTTTGATTAACAAACAGCAATATCATCATTAAACATTCAAGCAGCATGAATCAGTGTCAAACACAAATTATAAATACATAAATGTATGAAATATAAAATATAACTTGAAATAACTTAAAGTGAGTTAAATAATATATAAGGAAGTAATTCAGAGCCGGTTCCACTTTGTTCAATAACGCAAAAAATATCAACAAAACATTAATTTTGGACCTGTTAAAGTGATTAATTCACAATTTATTTATAGAAAAAAGTAACACATTTAAAAAATAACTATGAATGAATTATTTTAAAAGTATATGTTTATATAAAAATTCTCTTTTTTCTCACGTTATTTTTAAACGCGCCACGTAACGAAATAAAGACTCTACATTTGTGTGTAAAATCCAAATGAAGTCACTCAAACGTTTGTCATATGTTTGTATTAAAAACATTTTTAAGAATTTATATTTATTTGTATATTTGTATATTTAATTTTTCTGTGACTGAGGCGGCGGTGTTTCCTCGACTCCGCCCGCAGCATGACGTCATTACATAAACATCCGTCACGTGTCGAGAGAAACAGGAAGTGCCGGACGCGTCTTGTCTACTCATCAAAACAAAAACACCTCGAGGTGTGTCCAGAGTGTGTGTGTGTGTCGTGTGTGCATTAAACGTTTGTCAGATGTTGACATCAGTCAGAGGAGAAACGCTCGCTCAGCTGTTAGCTCTTGTTTAGCTTCATAAAGCTAACGCTAACGTTATTAGGTATTAGCTTCGTTAGCTCTGTTAGCAGTTAGCTGTCTGTCTGTCCCTCCGCATGGCGTCCTCAGCGGGACTCCCCGCTCGGCCTGACCGGAACAGCCATCCTCCGGGCCTCTTCGAGGGCAGGCCACCTCTCCGGGCCATCACCCCTCCGGCCCGGGCTGTGTAATGGTGGAGTCGGTGGACGATGCCGAGGGTCTGTCGGTGGCGGTGGAGCGGTGTCCCCTCTGCAGCACGTCCGCCGCAGGCTCACCTGTGCCCGTGTGTCCAGGCCGGAGACTTCGTGTACTTCGATGGGAGAAACGCTGAGAGGTAAGTTCAGCTCTGTCCTTTCACTGAAAATACAGAACTACATCAACATATATTATGATATTTTACTGCGGCCTGTTTTTCACACAACCTCATAACATATCAGGTTATATAAGATGTTTGTGTAAAAATATCGATCTTTTCTACAGTTCGGCAAATATTAGTTCTCTAAACTGACATTAATACTAATAAATCTTAATCGTTTTCGACTGAGCGCCGTTGTTTGGATGAAGGTAAACGCGGAGTTGACAGGTGGAGCAGTGATGTAGGTCGACATTTTGTTGGTTTTTAAAAAAAAGAAAGAAATGATATATGTAAAACACACTAGCCGAATTGAAAAGGGGATCATTTTGATTAGAAAATCACTATTTCCTGTTTAATACTTTTCTTTGTTAAATACACAGAGCACGTTAAGTTTTCAGTTCATGTTTTTGTATACAGAGTTCTGCTGCTTCAGATTCACGGCGGACAAATTCAGTTTAATCTGGAGTCATTGAACAGAAAGTTGTGTTGCTAAACTAGAGGAATGATTCAGTTGGTCACCATGACCAGTGTGTGCTAGTTAGCATTAGCAGCTAACAGTTGAGAATCAGCAGGTTTATCACACTGTGTTCTCTCTCTGTGTGTGTGTGTGTGTGTGTGTGTGTGTGTTGTAGCTCAGTCCTGCTGCAGTTACACAACACGAGAAAACAAAATAACTTTGACCTCACAGTTCATATGACATCTGGCCAAACTGGGGTCTGTGGTCCACCAAGGGCCTCTGAGGTGCTCAGGGGACAAACAACGAGCTGAGAAACTGAACAGCCTCTCAGTGAAGAGTTCATGACTTTAATATAAGTGTTTCTGTTTGTAGATACACTGAGAAGTTGGAGACTGAAGAAGCTGAAAGAAGAAAGGAGCAGCTGCAGCACAGGTGACAACTGTTGATAATCAGTTTGAGTCATTTTTAATTGAAAAAAAATCTAAATTCTCTGATTTCAGCTTCTTAAATGTGAATATTTTCTGGTTTCTTTACTTCCTCTCTGACAGTAAACTGAATATATTTGAGTTGAGGACTTGAAAAATAGGTCAATAGGTCTGTGTGCTCCATGTTTGCACATATTTTCAACTTTAGATTAGATGAATTAATTGATTAATTGAGAAAATGATTGACAGATGAATCCACAATGAAAATAATCATTATTTTTCAACTTCCACATTTCGTGATATTATTTAGTGATATTTGTCTTGTCAGAGTGATCGAGAACATGGACAGGAAGCTGCAGGCCGATGAGATGGTGAGTCAACACGTTTCTGTCTGATCACTTTTATCCACTTGATCAAACTTTGCAGGATCATTAAATATTACCTAAATAATACCTGACCTTTTTCTGTATTGTTATTTCTTCTACGTGATTTTAAATTTTACTGTATTTTTGTCTTTCGTCTTGTTAGGTTTTTTTGATTTGTTACATCTTATATCTTTTTTGTTTTATTATAATAATTTTCATCTTGTGCATCTTTTTGCAGCTTTTCATTTTATGGTGGCTTTTTGTCTTTTTGTCATATTACGTTTTTGTGTTGTTGAATTTTGTATGTATTTTTGGTTTATATAATATGTCATTATTCATTATTTTTGTCTTATTACGTCTTTTTTATCTTAGTCTTTCATCTTGTTACATCGTTTCTGGTCTTGTTACATATTTTATGTAGTTTTTAGTTTATTACGTGTTCTCGTCCGTCTGTCCTGAGTGATGTCCTCTGATGGATCCTCCAGTCAATCGTCTTTTCTGTGTATTATTGTTTTGGCGCACAATGATGCAAAATAACAATAATCAATAATTCACCTCAGAGTCATTCAAACTGAAGTAATGAGTCTGTTTATAAAATGTGAGGAGGAGAAAGTTCAGATGTCAGAAAAATAAATACAGAAACCTGACAACTCTACTGAAGTACAGTAACTAAGTAACTAAGTAACTAAGCTGTTCCTCTCTCAGAAATGGAAGATCATGTCGTGTAAGATGAAGATCGAGCAGTTGAAGGCAGTCGCCGGGGCAACGAGGAGGTGAAGAGTGGTGAGTCTGTCCAACACAAATGACTGAAACTGATTCATTGATAAATTAATCCTGTCACAGTCTGATCAAAGCTTGAAAGTAGGTCCCAAGCGTGAAAGAGGCGGAGCTCCACAATGACAACAATTTTCCACTAATCAATTAGTTGTTTAGTCCATAACATGTCAGGCGTCTCGTTTCCTGCAGACAGGGAGCTGCTCCTGCGCTCTCAGGAGGAGGTCAGCGGCTGCAGCGTCGGGCTGGGCGCCACCAGGAGAAGCGTGATAAAATCGAGCGTCACAACCGTCGTCTCGGCGAGTTGCTGAAAAGCGCAGCAGAGAGCTGCAGAGCAGACTGAGTCAGCTGGCGGCCTGAGGCGAGAACACATCCTGGAACTCACCACGCACATCTTCCCACACAGGAGGAGAAGCAGGGCAGCAGGTCAGAACCAACACACTGTCAGAGTGGACAGACTCCTCCTGCTCCACATGTAGAACATGGGTTCTCTGGGTTCTCTGAGACCTGGGTCAGAGGACAGATCCTCGGTGTCCTGCCGGTGGGCGAGTCGCGTGATTCTGGTCGAATCATTAAACTCAAACTAACATCGTCTCCGAGGAGGATTTTGAAAAAGCTCGTCCAAATGTTAACATGTTCTCTGCCCCTGCGTTTGTACCCCAGAGACCCGCAGATGTGGTGTCCGGTGCGACCCGGCGTTGGCGTCCAGCACGGTGGCGAGCTGGCGAGGCTCGCCAGGACCACCTACCTGTCAGGACGCTGGATCTGGGGCGACCAGAATGGAGAGACCAGCATCAGCATCACAGGACCCCGTCACCCTGCCCAGCAATGGAGACTGCTCCGCCTACTACAGCTGGGTGGAGGAGAAAACACCAATCAGGCCCAGGTGAACGGGAGAGGCGGGGCTCCGATCAAAGTATTTCAGGACCAAAGCTTTAAACTCAGATTGTATTTAATGCTGAGTTTAAATAGAACTTTATACTGAACTAACAGAAACCTTCCAGTTCATGACTGACTTGCTAATGGTAGCTAACTTATTAAGTTAACAGCAGTTAACTAGCTAACAGTAGCTAACACTAACTAGCTAATGGAGGGTAACATTAAAATCGTTAACAGAAGTTAAGTTGCTAACTAGCTAACAGTAGCTAGCCAATTAAGTAGCCAACATTAGCTAACATATTAAATAGTTAAATAGTTAGCAGTAGCTAACTTATTAATTAGCTAAGTAGCTAACTTGCTACCTAGGTAATGGCAGGTAGCTATCTGCCTAATGGGTTAACAGCAGCTAACTTACTAACTAGTAGTTAACTTGACACTAGCAAACAGCAGTGTTAGCTAAATTTAACATTATGCAAACACATCACATTAATTAATGTGTTATTATCTGTGTGACCTCTGACCTTCTGTGACCTCTGACCTCATGCAGAGTTGGACCCATCAACCCGGCTCACACTATCAGCGCGGCACTCTGTTCACGCCACACAACTCGTCACCATTCTGTCTCACATCCTGGGCGTCAACCTGCCCAAGAAGCTGTGTAACAGGTGAGATGCACCTGCCGCTGTGTTCAATGACAGGCGAAGTCGGGAGAAGCGGCGTCGGCTCCTCCAACCGCGTCAGCCGATGTTGATTTGTTCCTTAGTGAATTCTGCGGGAGAACCTGAGCAGTACCGCTTCACCAGAGCTCTGAGCAAACTCAACACCAACATCCTCCACCTGTGCTTCTCCCAGGTCTCACACACACACACACACACACACACACACACACAGCCTCAGCTCCTCTGATAACTGATAATTGATCATTTTCCTGAACTGTTGAATAATCAATAATTAATTCATCAAAAATTAAAACACAAGACAATATAAGAAGTAGATGTTGACATGGAGACAGGAGCGACTCACAGATGTGATTGGCTGGCCTGTGGTCACATGGTGTCTGCGTTGACCACCTGATCATCAGTTTGTTCGTTTTAAAGAGACCTGAGTGTGTTTTTGTCTTGCGTGCATGTATGGACAGTGAAGCTCCACCCCATCACCTCTGAGGAACATCATGTTTCTGGTGCCCCTGACAACGACAACCTGGGCAGGTGAGCTACACCTGTCTGTCTGAGCCAACCAGGCGCGCGATATGTTCACCCGCAGCTGCTTGGTTTTGTGTGATGTCTCTGATGTCCCTGTTGTCTGTGATGATGTCTCTGATGTCTGTGATGTCTCTGATTGATGTCTCTGATGTCCCTGGTCCAGGGCGAGGTCCGTTCGAGTCAGCGCTGACCTGGAGGAGTCGATGGAGTTGTGGAGCCGGGCGGCAGGACGCGGAGGAGAGCGGAGATGAGGCAGTGACGGATGAGGAGACGGACCTGGGGGCTGGACTGGGAGGCGGTGCCCAGTCCACGATTCTGTGACATTCCATCACAGGTAGAGACACCCCTGAGACACCTGGTTCAGGTTTATGAGCTGACGTCCTGGTTTGATACAGCTAATCTGTTCACTCGACACTTCAAAGTCTCGCTGACTGGATGTGTCTCGGTGGAGTGAGTCTTGCTGACTGGACAAGTCTCGGTGGACCAGTCATCTGTCTCAGTCCTCCTGCGAGTCCTGACATGTCTCTTGTCTTGACGGTCCAGGCAGCATGTATCTGACCTGTTAGCGTTGATGCTAACAAACAAATTTCTACCTGCCTCACAGGTTTCAAACAAAACTTTATTGACAACAGTCAGTCAGAACAGTCTGCAGGCACCAACGGGGCGTTTTGTTTTGAGACGTTGGGTAAACACTCATTATTATTATATTATTGTTATTATTGTGTGGCTATTATTGTGTATTATTATTATTATGTGGTTACAATTTAACAACTAAACATGTTTAAAAATCCAAAACTTAGCAGTCGTCTGGAATGATGAACTTTTAATCATTTCCTCCTCCTCCTCCTCCTCCTCCTCCTCCTCCCTCCTCCTCCTCCTCCTCTTCCTCTCTTCCTCTTTCCTCTTCCCTCCTCCTCCTCTTCCTCTTCCTCCTCCTCCTCCTCCTCCTCCTCCTCTTCCTCTTCCTCCTCTTCCTCTTCCTCTTCCTCCTCTTCCTCTTCCCCTCTTCCTCTCCCCTCCTCTTCCTCTTCCTCCTCCTCCTCCTCCTCCTCCTCCTCCACCTCCTCCCCTCCTCCTCTCCTCCTCCTCCTCCCTCCTCCTCCTCCTCCTCTTCCTCTTCCTCTTCCTCTTCCTCCTCCTCCTCCTCCTCCTCCTCCTCCTCCTCAGTCCATGGATCTTTCCCACAGTGCACTGCAGGTTTCTCAGCCCTCTGCTAACACAGGAGGGATGATCTCGTCTGCCGCGGCGTCCGTTACTTCCTGGTTCAGAGCGTACACCGGACAGCGCTGAGAAAACTGGTCTGGATCTGGACCTGGACCGGACGTCGACCAGTCTGGACTGGAGGACGTGGAACTGCTGGACACTCAGACTGGTTTCGGACTGGGGTCAAAGGTCAGACTGGCAGGTCGATGGGCCAGTCACAGCTGGATTATCAACACGAGGAAACTTTATGGTTCAAACACGTCTCTCTCTCTCTCTCACACACACACACACACACACACACACACACACACACACAGACCAGTTCAGTGTCAGATGTGTGAAAAGACAACAGACAGGTACAGACAGGTACAGACAGGTACAGACAGGTGCACCAGTGAAGAAGAAACACCTCTGTGTGATTCTCTGTCATATTAAAGGGCGACTTCACTCATTCTGGTGTTTTTCATTTTTAGGGTCAACATGATGTGACGTAGGTTTTCTGCAGAATGGCGTTTCCATAGAAACCCTCATCACGTACAACAAGTCCATTAAAAAAAGCAGGAACAGATCATCACTACAGCTGCCCCTTTATAAGCTGCCAAAGACACATAATAACACCTGAACCCTCCAAACGTTTAGACTTTTGAATGACAGTAATTAAATTCTTCTCTTTATGGTTCATACTCAGTATATAAACATGTAATAAATGCTTTATAATCTAACTGTGATGTGAATTACGGTCATGTCCTGGTTTTCGTGTCCTTGTTGTATTTCAGAGATCAACTCTGAACGTCTCGGCGCGGTCGACTGACGTCCTCTAAAAAACAAAAACAGGAACAGAGTGAGAGCTCTCGTCTATAGAGGATCTCAGGACACTTTAATTCATTCATTCTGTAATGTAAACAGGTAGAGCTCCACCTGTTTGGATATATTTTTCAACTGGTGATCAGTCTTATAAACTATTTATTACATGTTTATAGACGTTTATAAACGTAGACGGGGTTATAGTGAAGTGTTTTGACCTGTCTGTCTGTCTTAAAGGGAAAGTTTCTGCTTTTATTTTCATTTAGTTGTTTTTTCCTTCATCTGCAGTTTGAGACGAGTTTCTGTTTCAGATGTGAAACAAGGAAAAACAAAAACGACTCCTGAACGCTGCTGTGACGTGGCAGCGCCAACAAGACAAACATCAGTCGCCACGGTGATACTGAACCCCATTTTTACAGATGTGAACGTGGCAGAGAGACTCTTGGCGCATCAGGAGGAGGATCATCCAATCAGAGCGGGTTCAGGTTCAACCTGTCAGCAGGTGTGTTCAGGACTCGGGACTCGCGTTTGTTTGAAGTAACGTGTGACTCTGAACCGACATGAGAACGTGTCGTTCGTTCCTGTTAAAGGAACCGACGTGTGTGAGAGTTTCTGTGCCGCCATGAAGAAAATGTTTGAACTTATAAATAAAATCTGTTTTCTGGTTTTGGACACAAACTCTTCAAAAGTCAATGATTCATTCTTGAATTTTTTTTATTTATAACTCAAATTCCAGTCTGATGTTTGGGACGCTGTGCAAAACATAAATAGAACCAGAACTTATTGGAACGTTCCACAGGTAAACAGGTGACAAAAGTCAAAACTCTTTGTTTGGTTCATAAAATATCTGTCCATAATATTTCAAATGTTGAAAAATTAATTCTGTCAGTCTTGTCAATCGAAAAATAGGTCCAAACATGAAAACATGTGGAGGACATGGATCTGTCTTGTTTTGTCCACAACTCAAAGATCATCAGTTTACTGTCAGAGAGGAAAGAAACCAGAAAATATTCACATTTAAGAAACTGAAATCAGAGAACTTTGACTTTTTAATGTTTAAGATGACACATGTATGGAGGCTGTCAGTCCTCTGCTGGTTGGACTGGTTGGACTGGTGTCTGTGGCTCTTTGCTGTGTGTCGTCCTCTCTCTCCTCACCCCCCTTTCCTGTCCACTCTTCAGCTGTCCCGTCAATAAAGGCAAGAAAAGTCCAAAAACATTACTTTAAAAAAAAAAACAGATGAATTATGTCAGCTCTAGTTACCACGGCAGCAGAATGACGATGGATGTATAATTACAAATAACCAAATAAATGTTTAAATTTCTGCCAGTCGACACAGTAAAACCTTCATCTCTCTCTGGTTGTTTCCACGTACAGCTATGACTCTCATTTAAATGATATTTCTCAGCACATAAGTGTGCACGTGAGTGTGCACGTGAGTGTGCACGTGGCATTTCAGCTCCTCTGAGCTCTTTGTGTAGCAGATTAGCATGTTAGCTATGTTTGGTATGCAGCGCTGCCGAACAGAAACTCAGGAAACATGAAAGCCCGTCAAGATTCAGGTTTATTTGTGCAGCAGCAAAGAAAGAGGACAGCATGAAGACAATTACTGTTTAAATTATTAAAGCAAAAAGGAAAAGATTTAAAGATGAAATAGAAAAAGTTAAAACCAAACAATTCAACATACAAATGAAAACTCCAAGAATTAATGTCTGATTAAAGTTTACATGCATTTATCTGTGTGTGAACAGGAAGTAAAGGAACTTTACACAATAAAAAAATAAAACAGCTGGGACATGTGTGAAGAAGCTGAACAGTTTTTTTTTTTATTTTTTGAGCATCTTTTGCCTTTATCTATAGGACAACTAAAGATATGAGAGGAAAGAAGGGATGACAACGAGCCACAGGTGAGCCACAGGTGAGCCACAGGTGAGCCACAGGTGAGCCACAGGTGAGCCACAGGTGAGCCACAGGTGAGCCACAGAGCGCAGGGTACAGGTGGACCGAGAATCTCAATAGTTTTATGTTGACATTTCTGCTCCTGAACGCCTCTTCAGCTCCACCACGGCACCAACAGTGAGCAGCGCTAGCTAACGTTAGCTTAGAGACAGCAAACAACCAGCACCAACCACAACAGAGCTAGCATCAACATATGAAACATCATCTTACACACAAAAAATAATGAACCCAAAACTGTTGACTTTATGAATTTTAATTACATGTTAAGTTTTTTAAATAGTTTGACATCAGAGTCTGAATAAATTAAAAACCTTCAACCTTGATTTGTTTATATGCAGTTTGTACAAACATTATTCATGTTACTTTTTTGGATAAACAAAGATTTTATATATTTTATTTACATTTTACTTAAAAAAAAGCTTCATGTTTATTGGAGCAAGCCATGTTTTTTTTTTTTTTATCATATTGTGTTTTTAGCTGACTAATATTTGCTAACATTGGCTAGTTTACTGATAGATTAATTGCTAGCAACCTAGTGTAGCAGGACACTGTTTAGAGTGGCTAGCATTAGCCAGCATGCATCTAGACTCTGGGACTCATCCGTCTGTTGATTGGCTAGCTTGACATTTGTTTTGTTGGCTGACATTGCCATGTGGGTGGGGCCTGATCCGTGCAGTGTAGCTAAGCTACAGCTAACTGGCTAACCTTTGCTTGTTTCCTCACCAACGATATCACTAGCAAAATACTGAGTGGATGAGTTAGTTTTTAGCTTGTCTAATGACTTCAGCAGCTAATATGAGGATAATGCTAACTCTTGTATGAAGACAAACTGTGGATTTTAGCCAAAATAAATGATTTAATGGCACAAACCAAAGGGCTAACAGTAAGCCAAACTAATATTAGCCAGCTAGTTGTAAGTACGCAGCATGGATCTGGTGTTTGTTTGTGGTGTCGGCTGATTTTCAAACAGAAAACTAGATATGATCAATGAACCAAATAAAACGACATTACAGATAATGTTATTCTAAATACAACTGTAGTTCTAATAAGATGAATCTTTTCAATGTCAAGGTTCCTCCTCTGTGGAAGTGGAACATCTTCAGCTCATGTAAATCAACCAGCAGCTGAACCAGGAGAAACTGAACCAAACTTTAGAAATCTGGTGGATTAATCTGAACTCACCAACATTTGTGATTTCCCTGATGATCAGATCGTAGATCAGACACTCAACATGGCTGCAGTCAAAGAGACAGAACAAAGGGAGGAGGGCGGGAGATAAAGCCTCTGATTAGATGAAGTCCACCTGCAGTGGGCGTGTCCTTCACCTGCAGGAGCACTTGTTGTGTTCTACCTGCCTCAGGCGAGGTCATGTGATCTCTGGACGGACCAGTGTCTGTTCAGATGTCACACACTTTTAATTTAGCATCATCGTGCGCCGCCTTCCAACATCAAGACTGATTTCAACCTGAATGGACGAAACAATAAGACACAGAAAAGACGATTGACTGGTGGATCCATCAGAGGACATCAGACAGGACAGACAGAACAAATACAGATGAACTGTGTCTCACATGGAGAGAACTAAAATACTCATGAGGTCATTGTTGTCCACGTGTGCGTGATGTCAGAGATCACACAAATCGATAGACTCAACTCTACCCAGCATGCATTGTGTGGTGATTGATTCTGTATAGGCCCGACTCGTCTCCAACAAGTCCGATGATGTAACAAGACAAAAATGACATAGAAACCGTCAGAATGTGAGACAGACAGAGAGCGAGACTGGAGGAGAAACGCTTCAGTTGTCTTTGCACAGAAACAAACAATCAGTAAAAAAATGTCCTTCAGAGGACGACTTTTTACTTTTATACTCTGAGGACATTTCAGAGCCTGGTCTTTTTCACTGCAGTAAACAAGCTGAATCAGTACTTCTACTTTTACTCGAGTATCTGTACCTCTACTGCAGTAAAGACTGAGAGGACGTTTGACTCCTCCGAATGAAACTGTTGAAACTCTTAACTGAAATTTAGGAGAAATTAAACCAAACCTTTAAAATTTTATCAAATTAATTTCAAGGTGCTGCAGTCATTTACCAGCGTCTGTCCATCTCTGATGGTCCAGGAGGACCTGAGGACGGCATGAGGACAGTGGACATTAAGTGGACAACAAGTTCAGATTGTTTAGTCAACAAACAAACATCAGACTCTTTGTTGAAGAAGAAGACAATTAGACAATTGTATTTTATTCATGTTGAGTTCTAAAGGAGAAAACATGTTTGTGTGAGACTCTTCATCCTGCTGGATTAGTGTGTGTGTGTGTGTGTGTGTGTGTGTGTGTGTGTGTGTGTGTGTGTGTGTGTGTGTGTATATAAGCTGTTGGACTTTAGTCCAGCGAGAGCTTTTGGTTTCAGGATGGAGTCGATTCTGTTTCTGTTACTGCTGCTCATCTGTTTGTCTCCGGCTGTCAGTCAGAGACAGTCCAAGGCTTCTGTCCCCCCGCAGGAGGACATCAGGACAGGTTTGGACAGTATAAGGATGGGTTTAGAGGACATCAGGACAGGGTCTGACATCCCTCCAGAGCTCCCTGTCCTCTGGGACGAGCTGTTGGGTTTGAAGGAGCTGGTCCTGAGCCTGAAGACGGAGGAGGTGGAGCAGCGTCAGGTCCTGAGGAGGATGGAGAGCCGGCTGAGGGACGGGGAGGTGGAGGCTGAGACGCAGAGACGCAGCCTGGACAGACTGGAGGACCTAAGGGACACTGTGGTGAGAACGGAGGCTGACAGGAGGCTGCTGATGGAGCTGAACTCAGACCTGAGGAGGAGGGTGGAGGAGCTGGAGGAGCAGAGCAGAGGTGGGTGATGAATGCCTGCTTTCTGTGGAGAATCAGAGGAGTAAAGTACGGTGGCCCAGAGGTGACAAACACAACAAACACTTTGTGTTTGGAGCATCAAACCAAACCGAGAATCATCGGAGAATCATAAAAGATTTAGTTCTGAGTCAGAATCTCTTTGATCAGATTGATTCTGATTTAAATCAAAACAGAAAAGTTTTTAAAATTATGATCATATTTCTCAGAAATTAAATATCAAACATTTTTTTACACTGAAACAGGTTTTCTAACAGCTAACATGCTAACAGCTCTGTGAGGCTAACATTAGCATTCTAACATTCTCACCATGACAGTAAGTACACTGTTTAACACATTTACCATGTTAGCATTTTCTATTGTGAGCTAAAGGCTAACATTGATGAACAGACCGTTGTTATGAAGGACAGACCGCTGCTATGAAGGACAGACTGTTGCTATGAAGGACAGACCGCTGCTATGAAGGACAGACTGTTGCTATGAGGAACAGACCGTTGTTATGAAGGACAGACTTGCTATGAAGTACAGACCACTGCTATGAAGGACAGACTGTTGTTATGAAGGACAGACTGTTGTTATGAAGGACAGACTGTTGTTATGAAGGACAGACCGCTGCTATGAAGGACAGACCGCTGTTATGAAGGACAGACCGTTGTTATGAAGGACAGACCGTTGCTATGAAGGACAGACCGTTGTTATGAAGGACAGACCGTTGTTATGAAGGACAGACCGTTGCTATGAAGGACAGACCTTTGTTATGAAGGACAGACCACTGCTATGAAGGACAGACCGTTGCTATGAAGGACAGACCACTGCTATGAAGGACAGACCGTTGCTATGAAGGACAAACTGTTCTTATGAACGACAGACTGTTGTTATGAAGGACAGATTGTTGTTATGAAGGACAGACCGTTGCTATGACAAACAAATTGTTGCTATGGATCATAGACTCATCTTTAAACTAATATTTTGTATCAAATGATGGACGTCTCTGATAGTTGCGTTGCTCATTGTCGTGTTTTTGTCGTTCAGCTCGATCGCTCCAGTTTTCATCTGAAGTGTTGAAGCTTCAGTCTCACCTGAACAGCAGTGAAAGCTCATTGGACGATCTGAAGAAGAAGAACTCAGGTGATTAAAGTTAGTTTGTTGTGATGGTCAGACACGTTGACATCAGAGGGGTGAAACTACGAAGTGAGACATGTTGAGTCTAAATCCAGGATTTTCAGAGTCACGAAGGCGTCTCTGTTTTTACCTGGCTAGATCACCATGGTAACTGATGCTAAACTCATAACCTGGTCAGCAGCAGGTTATGTTCAGAGTTTCAGATTAAATCGTCTGTAAAAAGCGCCGTTCTTTAACTAATTATTGTCCGAACAAGGTTGTTTATGAGCGATATAACTTTTAGTAGTTCACCCTGGTTGCCATGGTAACCCTGTGCCGGTGTCTCCACAGCTCTGGCGGCGGAGCTGCCGTTCCTGCAGACGAGACTCAGGGCGAGCGAGAGCACGGTGGAGCAGCTGAGGAGGAAGAATGCAGGTCATCATCATCATCTTCATATTAACGTCTGTTCCTTCCCTCAGCAGCGCCCCCTGTAGTCAGAAGTACAGGTTAAAGCTCCTGGTCAGCCTGAACATGTTCACTGTGATGTCACTGTGACGTCATTGTGATGTCACACTGACACAGATGTTCTGTTGTTGTTGTGTTTTAGTGCTGTCGGTCAGACTGTGTCACACTGAGAGTCTGATGGAGGAGCTGATGAAACAGACCTCAGGTCAGATTCTTTATTTCGTTTCATTTAACTTTAATTAACTACATGTTACCGGCAGGCCAAGCGTGCTGCAGCCCGGGTGGTTGTGGAAGCAAAAACTCGGACATGGGAAAAGTTCGGGGAGGCCATGGAGGAGGACTACCGGTCGGCCTCGAGGAGATTCTGGCAAACCATCCGGCGCCTCAGGAGGGGGAAGCAGTACCCTGCCAACACTGTTTACAGTGGCGGTGGGGAGCTGTTGACTTCGACTGGGGATATTGTTGGACGGTGGAAGGAATACTTCGAGGACCTCCTCAATCCCACTGACACATCTTCTGTAGAGGAAGCAGAGGCTGGGGACCCAGAGGCTGACTCATTCATCACCCAAGCTGAAGTCACTGAGGTAGTTCGGAAGCTCCTCAGTGGCAAGGCACCGGGAGTGGATGAGATCCGCCCTGAGTACCTCAAGTCTTTGGATGTTGTAGGGCTGTCTTGGCTGACACGCCTCTGCAACATCGCGTGGCAGTTGGGGACAGTGCCTCTGGACTGGCAGACCGGGGTGGTGGTCCCTCTATTTAAAAAGGGGGACCGGAGGGTGTGCTCCAACTACAGGGGGATCACACTCCTCAGCCTCCCTGGTAAAGTCTATTCCAGGGTACTGGAGAGGAGAATTCGGCCGATAGTCGAACCTCGGATTCAGGAGGAACAATGCGGTTTTCGTCCTGGTCGTGGAACACTGGACCAGCTCTACACCCTCCGCAGGGTGCTTGAGGGCTCATGGGAGTTTGCCCAACCAGTCCACATGTGCTTTGTGGACTTGGAGAAGGCATTCGACCGTGTCCCTCGTGGCATTCTGTGGGAGGTGCTTCGGGAGTATGGAGTTCGGGGCCCTCTGCTAAGGGCCGTACGGTCTCTGTATGATCGGAGCAGGAGCTTGGTTCGCATTGCCGGCAGTAAGTCAGACCTGTTCCCGGTGCATGTTGGACTCAGGCAGGGCTGTCCTTTGTCACCGGTTCTGTTCATTATTTTTATGGACAGAATTTCTAGGCACAGCCAGGGGCCAGAGGGAGTCCGATTCGGGGACCACAGGATCTCATCTCTGCTTTTTGCAGATGATGTTGTCCTGTTGGCTCCTTCGAACCAGGACCTTCAGCTTGTACTGGGGCGGTTTGCAGCCGAGTGTGAAGCGGCTGGGATGAGAATCAGCACCTCCAAGTCTGAGGCCATGGTTCTCGACCGGAAAAAGATGGCTTGTTCCCTCCGGGTCGGAGAAGAATCCCTGCCTCAAGTGGAGGAGTTTAAGTATCTTGGGGTTTTGTTTACGAGTGAGGGGAGGATGGAACGCGAGATCGACAGACGGATTGGTGCGGCGGCAGCAGTAATGCGGTCGTTGCGCCGGTCTGTCGTGGGGAAGAAGGAGCTGAGCCGAAAGGCGAAGCTCTCGATTTTCCGGTCAATCTACGTTCCTACCCTCACCTATGGTCATGAACTCTGGGTCATGACCGAAAGAACAAGATCTCGGATACAAGCGGCTGAAATGAGTTTCCTCCGCAGGGTGGCGGGGCGCTCCCTTAGAGATAGGGTGAGGAGCTCTGTCACCCGGGAGGAGCTCGGAGTAGAGCCGCTGCTCCTCCACGTCGAGAGGAGTCAGCTGAGGTGGCTTGGGCATCTATATCGGATGCCTCCTGGGCGCCTCCCTAGGGAGGTGTTCCGGGCATGCCCCACTGGGAGGAGGCCCCGGGGAAGACCCAGGACACGCTGGAGTGACTACGTCGCTCGGCTGGCCTGGGAACACCTTGGGGTCCCTCCGGAACACCTGGAGGAAGTGTCCAGGGAGAGGGAAGTCTGGGTGTCCCTGCTCAGACTGCTGCCCCCGCGACCCGGCCCCGGATAAGCGGAAGATAATGAATGAATGAATAACTACATGTTGACCCAGAGTTCATAAACGTGTAATAACTGGTTAACAACAGACATGTCTGTTGTATGAACACATAATGAATGATAATAAAACACATCTTCACTGAACATGTTCTTATATCTAATTATAAAATGATAAAGTTTGATAATCCAGTCTGTTTTTGTTCATGGCTCAGAAAAATGTCTCAAATGTAAAATATTTTAATTTATTGATCGAAATGACTGAATGCAGTTTGAATGTTTGACTTTTAACCCTTTATATTTCCCAGCATTCCCAGGGTCCAACAGTTCCTCTCCGTCTGAGGCGTCTGAGCTGAACGTCCGTCTGGAGGAGCTGAACACCAACACACAGGGTGACTGAACCGATCAATCGATCAATGAATCAATGATCGGTCGTTCTCAGCGTTGTCTGGTTGTCGTCGTGGAGTGATGTCATCAGTATCACAAATGAGTGACAGATCAGTGACATCATTTCTGACCTGATAACCTGCAGGATGACGTCTGTGTCCAAACCGAACATGATCAGAGACTTGATCATCAGCGACTATTCTGGACATCAATTAATCAATTATATTTTTCCAAGAAATATTTGCTGGTTTCAGCTTTTCAAATGATTTTATGCTTTTATTTGTTATAATCTGAAATCTCTGATTGAATAAACAAGCAGCATGAAAACTTAACATCACAAATTATGACTTAATAAGACAAAATAACAACTTAATATTACAAAACATGAGCCGGTATCTCTAAATTATTATTCTGTATCTCAGAATAAAGCAGGTTGTTTTTTTCATCACGGTAAACCTGAGCTTTAAAAATCAATAAACAGATATTTCTCCCTGTTTTCTGACGTGATGCGGAGAAAATGATTGTGTCGTTTCAGTTCTGCAGAGTCGACTGAACTCGCTGCAGGAAAAACTCAACAGTTCTGCAGAGAGAGAGACGCTCCGTCTCATCCGAGGTAAACAGAGAGCTGAGACGTCCGTGAACCCTGAAGGCAGCATGTGTGTGAATCACAGTGTCATCGGCATAAAGACGTATTTCTGCCCGAACGTCTTCAGTCACATTATTTATATTCACGGTTCCTCTGCAAAGACACACTGAGTTTTATCTACAAAATCATTTGTTTGTTCATTCACACGTCCATCACTTCATTTATTGATCATCTCAGGCGTCATTTACCGTCAGTTGATCATCTCAGTGTCTGTTTAGTTTCATATTTAAATTCCATCTGGGGCACCTGGGTATCTCAGGTGGTAGAACCCAGGATCCATGTAGGGAGGCTGTGACCCGGCATTTACACCAGGCGTGGCTGTGCCGCGGAACGGCTGCGCCGCGGCACACGGGGAAATAGAACCCATTCTAGTCAATGCTGTAATTTACACCAGAAGCGGCTCGGCGCTCCGCTCCATGGAGAATACGCAGCGAGTCTATTTTCAACGGATGGCGCATCAATTGACACAGAGCAGGTCGAACGGGCAGGAAGTCAGGCACGGAAAACAGGGGAGAATCCAGTTGATTTTCAAAATAAAAACCCCCGTGCAGACTCACAATCATAAAGACAGACAGAAAATAAACAATTTAACTATGTAGCCTGTTTATCCATGATAGAAGCACAAAGAGCAAGGAAAGAGGACTTCATCAACAAAATCACAGCGAGTAAACATAATCAGGCAAAACGCCCCGCTGCTGAAACGCTTCTGAAACACTGCTGGTGTAAATTGAAGTCGCGTGCATGATGGAGCAAAACCGCGGCGCAGGCGTTCTGTGGTGCAGGCGCGCCTGGTGTAAATCCCGGGTGAGTCTCTGCAGCAGCCCTGGGTTTGAATCCTGCCTGTGTGTCGTTCCTCCACTATCTCTCCTCATTTCCTGTCATATCTTCACCTGTCCTGTGCATTTAAGGTATAAAAGGCCAAAAGAATATGTAAAAATATATATTTAAATTTCATCTTTATGTTATTTGATGTACTAACTGCTTTCAGATCAGGTATCAGAGATCAGCAGCAGACTGAACTCCAGCCAACATCACCTGGACGAGCTGAAGAGACACGCTGCAGGTGAGTCACATGACACGTCAGTAACATGATGTGATGATGTTTGGTGAAGTCGTTTTAAACTGTCGGAGTCACAGCATCTTTTTGAAAAATATTTTCAGATCAAACGGGTCGACTGGAGTCTGTTGAGAGACAAGTGGGCGAGCTGAAGACAGAAGACACAGGTGAGACACACCTGTACTCATCAGTGCATGATGGATTTATTATGACTCAGTGTGAGCTCAGTTTTAAAGTTTATTTGTGGTGAATTAGTCTCGATCAATTCTCTCATATTGAACATGTTTCAGTTCTGATGGACAGACTGAGTGTCGGTGAACGTCGACTCGATGAGCTGCAGACACAAACCGCAGGTGAACAAAATCAGACATTAAAAAACACAGAAAACTTCAGTTATTAAAGTTCATACAAAAAAAAATCACTGACCAGCTTGAACTACAGACACTCAGAGGAAGTGAGAGAGAGAAAATATCTATTTCTTGTCTGATCTAAATTGTTGTCTCTGCTGTGTTTGACTGAAGAACAGGTGATAAGAGTTCTACCTGCATCATTTTTCATAATCTGTGAAAACATGAAAGAAAAAATAAAGTTTGGTTGAACTTTATTTTACAGTGAAATTAAACAAAAAACTAGAAATAATGTGTTTTTTATTAGACTTTATCAGAGGGAATGTAATGAGTCTCTAATAACTCATGTTCTGAATACGACTAAAACATTCTTATTTTATTTTTTTGGAATTGGAACAAATAATATCCTCCTAAAAACTTTTTATACCAACTCTCTTAATTCCAATTTTTAGTGAAAATTTTATTCTTTATAGATTTATATATATGAAATATTTGTAATTTATGAAATGTTTTGGTTTTTAACCCATCTCTGTATCAGAAAACAACCTCTTGTCTCAGACAAGAATTCACAATTTCAATATAAAAATGTGTTAAAATCCTTAAAAATCTCAAACTAACAAAACCTGCTGATAACAGAGGTGTAGAAATGTGCTGTTATAATCATTTTTGTTTTAAAATATATATTTTTTTATGAAAATGTTGGCCCCTTAAAGTTTAAATTTGTGTCCCAGATTATTTAATCAGGCATATAAATGGTCAGCTGTACCCTAAGGACCCCTGTCTCACTTCCTGGTTTAAAAAAAGGCAGGAATACTGTTCAAACTCTGGTAAACTTTCTACTTTTAGACAAATTCACTCAATAATATTTCTATCAGATGTGTCTCAACCATAACATGTCGACTCTGTCGTCCTTCTAAATCAAAGATCAATAAGAATTATGGTTTAAAAATGTGTATTTTGATGAACATTAAGAGACTCTGAGACACTTTAAAAAAATAAAATGGCCGCTCACTACGACGACGCTGTGAAATGAAAACATGGAACATTTTGTCGAATCTGTGAGACGTCAGATTTTATATCTGACAGAGTCGACGTCTACATTTAATAAAACATTTAATAAAACATTTAATAAAACAGCAGGAGACAAGAGTCTGATCTTTAAAATACATTTTACAGCAGAATTCAGGAGTAAAAATCAAAACCTCCTCAAAATACAATTTTGTCCAAATTCTGATTGAAATCGTGCGTCATATTTTCAGTTAAAGGGAAACATGACAGATGAACCACTTGATAAATCAGACTTTCCTCTCAGAGCGTCTGTGGTTCTGAGTCGCCTGTTGAACGTCGACAGAATGTGAATCAGGTTGTTTCAGCTCAGTGATGTGTGTGTTTCCTCTGTTGTTCTCAGTTCAGGCTGATACAGTGACGCAGCTGCTGACTGACGGGACAGGTGACTGAAGTACACAGAAATACTCAGAGGACTCAGCAAATACTCACAGAAATACTCTCAGAGAAACTCACCGTTTTACTGCTGTTTCAGATCAAACGTCCAAACTGATGAAGCTGCAGAGGAAACTGAACCTCACGGAGAGTCTGTTGGAAACAGTGAATACAGGTGCATCATCCAGCTGTTCATCACAGATGTTAAAACATGAAATAACAAGAATCTGAACTCTGCAGAGAAGCTGTCGACTCACTTCTGACTGTTTTCTGTTCAGCTCTGGAGGTCAGACTGAGATCCACTGAGACACAGCTGGAAGATCTGAAGACACAAAACACAGGTAACACACAGAAACAAGTTAAAACCACCTGTACATTTATATTAATTTATTATTGTCACATGTTAACTATGAAATTCATACAAAGTCAAGGAGAGTTTTCACCGCGGTCACAGTTTTTAGGGGTTACAGAAGCAATACATGCAGTGATTATTGAATCTGGAACTGTGAAGGATCCAACATAACTCCCCGAGGCGCTGGTTTAAAAAGTAAATGTTTTATACTACATGTGTCAGTTGTTTTTACTGATTTTGGAAAGTCCAGCAGACAAACTTCTATGGGACACAGCACATCCTTAAGCACTGCAAGTGAGGGGATGTTGTTGACATCAGCACCTATGCAATTGCTGTATTTGCCCGTCACTTCTTTTGGCACGTTCACTAAATTCAAAAAGTGTGAGGCCAAAGATGCCCCGACACCGAAAAGGGGGCGGAGACCAATACTCCTTTGAGGCCAGAGGCATGCCAGCAAAACTGAAAGTCTGTCCGGCAGCAGTGGGCCAGAGCATAACATGCCTCCTTGGACTGGATTGAGGCATGGTGTGGAATTAGACCCGGCCAACAACTGCCCTGGCTAAATTCTTGATCAGGTCACGTTTGGCATGTCAGACTGATTGCTGTTGTCGCCCACAAGAGCGCAAGCCAAACACACCTAGTTAGCACTCACATTCCCCTTCACGCACAGCACTGCCAGGGAATCTTTGGCGCCCAGCTTGCTTTTATGTCACGTCGCCAGTGCTGCCTTTTGAGGACAAGGTGTCGCCCCCGGCACTAACCGTGTAATGTGGCTAGGAGCGCCACGGCCACACGGGTACCCCTCAGTTGCTGGAGATCAAAATGTGGAAACGCTTCACGATTCTGCGTGTCATCCTTTTGCAGGGGCCATGCTAATCTTCTCTGTATCGATTCCAATTTATCGTATGTGCTGCCTGGGCAAGCACACCAGGGCCTGCTCGCTGCCCACCTTTTAACCCCCCTGCTGGAGAAGCGACCCCCCGTCCGCGGTGCAGGCTTTAGCCCGGCAATGCCCTGGGGACTGCATCCTTAAGCACTGCAAGTGAGGGGATGTTGTTGACATCAGCACCTATGCAATTGCTGTATTTGCCCGTCACTTCTTTTGGCACGTTCACTAAATTCACCAAAAAGCGTAATAATGTGTAATGTGGCTAGGAGCGCCAGATACTAAATTCACCAAAAAGCGTGAGGCCAAATATGTCCTGACATTGAAAACATTATCGTTCCTGTCACTATTCGTCACACACTCAGGTATTGATAGCAAAATTTACCCCAGAACATGCCAACATGCAGACTTGAGGAGCCATAGAGTTTTCAGTTTTGAGATAGTACAAATATTTAAAAACACTTTTCTTCATCAGCTGTAAAGGTCAGACCGAGGTCCACTGAGACACAGCTGGAGCAGCTGCAGAATCACAGTGTAGCTAACATGATCAGCTCTTCGTTGCAAATTTTTGTCTTTTTTAATAACCTTTTTGGTCATTTTTACTGTCAGATTACTGAGATTGAGACTACTCAGTTCTCATTAACATCATATTTTGTCATTCTTTTCTATGTAAAGCTCAACTCTGTTATGGTTTTTGGTAAATCTTCATTTGAAGGTGTGTGCATTTGACTGTCATGGCAGCATCATGAACATGAATGAATCTTCATGAATGTTTATGACTGGATTCATGAAGTAAAATTTGGTTACTTGTTAAGTTTTTAATATTAGGTTGACATTGTTTGAGATGTCTTTGTTATGGCCAACTTGACATTAGCCAATACAGCAAAACCTGTCATAAATATGTCACATCAGCCCATTGTCAGCTATGACCAGTGGCGTAACTGGGCTGTATTCCACATGGGTTTTGAGGTCAAAGGGGCCTGACATTGGTGTAAACTTATTGTTTCATTCTTCAGCTCCGTTTTACATATCCTCGCACCTCGCTCGTATCCCCCCTTATATGCAACAAAATGCAGTGACCCAGTCTGACGTTACACTCCGTGCGGCAGTGTAACGTAACCCCGCGGCAACATTACATTTAAAAAACGTAACATCATGTAACCATGTAACATATTTTCAGACAGACTGAGTGCAGTTCAGAGAGAGACTGAAGGTAACATCAGCTCTTTGTTTTCATATTTCTGTGGTTTTCTTTTCATGATAAAAATTAGTTGATCAGTTGTGTTTCCTGTCAGTGTTGCAGGTCCAACTGAGAGTCAGTGAGGACACAGTCAACCAGCTGAAGATGAAGACTGATGGTAAAACTGACCCTGAACATAAATAAAAGAGTTCAAAGTGTCTCCACCAATTTGATTTAAAAAAAAAAAGAAATAATAGACCCTGTAAGTCATCACAATGAGAAACCATTAAAATAATTACTTAATATCTCAAAATGATGAGCAACTATTTCAAGAAAGTTTCTTATGTCTGTCAGTGTCTTTCTTTTCAAATTAAAAGCCTTAAAAAGTCAGTCAACAACCTGCTGAATAGCAAACAGCAGACAGAAATACTTACAGATGAGCTGGTGAAGCTAAGCTAGCTGATGCTAATTTGTTATTTATTTTATTTGTATCATACAATTGAATTTATTTTGTAAACTGTATTAAATATTTCCATTTTCTATTGTTGACATTTTGATCATGAATCATATTCCATTTTCCCTCACTTATTTACTTAGTATAAACAGTTCAGATATTAGCATGCTAACATTAGCTTTTGGTGCAGTTAGCTACACAACAGTTACACCTGCAGTTAGTGGCTGTAAATATTTGTAACAGTGAATTTCCATGACCTACACAACAACTAGTTCATGAGCTGAAACCCATTAATTTAGTGATGATAAAACTACACTAAGTAAACTGATATTAGCACGAGGCTAAGTCAACACAAGGCTAAGTTAGCACCAGTGTTGTGCTAGTTACTGAAAACCAGTAACTAGTTACCGTTAGTAGTTACTTTATTTCAAAAGTAACTCAGTTACTTTACTGATTACTTACACCAAAAGGTAATGCAGTACTGTGAAAAGTAACTTTTTAGTTACTATGAAAAAAAAGGTCTCCCATTAAGTTTTAAATTAAGTTTTTTTTTAAATAACAGAGTAACGCATCATGTAGTAACGTTAACTGAGTTACTGAATTTAAAAAATAATGCATTAGATTACTAGTTACTGCAAAAAATAACACGTTAGTCCCAACACTGGTTAGCACCAGGCTAAATTAGCACAAGGCTGAGGTAGAACGAGTCTAACTTAGCAAGAGGTTAATTGGCATGAAGCTAAGTTAGCACGAGTTAGCATGAAGTTTGAAGTGAAGAACAGCTGCTGACAGAAACTGTTTGTTTCTGATCTGTGTTGTGTTTTCAGTTCAGTCTGATCAACTTTCCCTGATGGAGTCCAGACTGATGGACAGAATCAACAACACTACAGGTACGTTAACATTAGTTCATTACTTTCATTAACACAAGAGGTCGTTAACTTAGTAATGAATCATTTCCTGTTTTCTGTTCAGCTCTGGAGGTCAGACTGAGTGTCAGTGAGAAACAGCTGGAAGACCTGAAGACACAAAACACAGGTAACACAGACAGGTTACATTCACGTGTTATTGTTATTATCATTATTATTGTATAATAAATATGAAATCCGTTCATGAGTTGTGACATGATGTTTTCAGAAATGTTTGAGGGAATGAAGTTCAGTTTTTGGTGGATGGTGAGTTCACATATTGTAATTTTAGTTTTGATTAACACAGGTACGCCATACAGGTTCTAGCGGTGCACTTCTCCAACAAACACCATGAAAGATTACAGTAATCACATAGAAAAATATTGACGCTACACATCAAATCAAACAGAACAAACTCAGCTAAAAGCTCATAAAAACCATTTTTAGCTGCAACAAACACAAATCCAACAACAAGCAAAATAATGACCACATCTCAAAAACTTTCTGGCGCCTCCTGTTAAACCCATGTGACACATTTTCACTGTTAACGATCTGCTTCTTAATGCTACACACACAAACAAGATGTCACATGAAAGCTGAGGCTCCACTGATTCCAGCGCTGTGGTGCTCGTGGCTCTATGACGAAAACTCAGCTGTTCTGACGACATATCAACGCTAATCAAACGCTCCTAAGGGGCGCTCCATCAACGTGGATAAAGGAAAAGCCTGGCTTATTTTGATAAGTCTGGCTAATTCAAGTGACAGATCCAGCTTACAGGGATCCCAGCTCTGTAACCATGGTAACTGATACCACTGAACTAGCCTGCTCTGTGGCAGGTTAACTCTTCATTGAGCTCTGTGTTAAAGACAGTTCCCTTAAGTGTGTTTTTGTGCTCACATCACCTCTGTCCATGCAGAAACAGAAGTTAAGAATTTATTAGTATTTAAATATTGATTGAAAAAAAGTGAAAAAAAAAAACATGTCTCACACACTTTATCATCTCCAAAAGCCTTTCTTTTCATTCTGCAGTCACTCGCTGGCTCGCCATATTGTTAGCCTCTGTGACTGCTAGATGCAGATGGATTTGGCGTCCCTATTGTAGTCACCTAGCAGCGGCGTTCTCATGACTTAGCCACTTGAATGCCACACGCATAACCACAAACGCATTAGTACCATCTGAAGGCAGCAGATTGTTCAGACCAAAATTTTAGAGGATCCAACACTTTTTCCTGATGAACTCCGTTATAAACATGAATGAACTGTTGAACTGTTTTCTGTTCAGCTCTGGAGGTCAGACTGAGAGTCAGCGAGAAACAGCTGGAAGATCTGAAGACACAAAACACAGGTAACACAGACAGGTTCATAATATCTATAGATTTATGTTAATGTGTTCTTATTTATATATATTATCTATGAAATTGATGCAAAGTGAAGGAGAGTTTGGATCAGCATCAAAGTTTTTAGATAAAAGAAAAATAAGACTGAATCATGAATGTTCAGAGTGAAACTGTGGAGGATCCAACATGGCTCCCTGAGGAACTCCTTTAGATAAACCATTGTAATTAAATGTATAAATAGAAATTGCAATGCATAAGCTTATTGTTGTTGTTGTGGTAACATTATTTTAATATTTTAAAGTACATTAGTTTGTGTTGATTTTGTGTTTTCAGTTCAGTCTGATCAACTTTCTTCGATGGAGTCCAGACTGACAGAGAGACACAACAACATGACAGGTAGACTGATATTATGATAGAATATTTACAGTAATCATTTAGGTACTGATCAGTTATTAATCATCTTTATCTTTACTGAAGAGTTTAAATGTGGACTCAGTAAATGCACAAACAGATCAAATCAGTTTTCTTCAGCAGCTCTGGAGGTCAGACTGAGATCCACTGACACACAGCTGGAAGATCTGAAGACACAAAACACAGGTAACACACAGAAACAAGTTGAAACCAACTGTACATTTATATTAATTTATTATTGTCACATGTTAACTATGAACTTCATACAAAGTCAAGGAGAGTTTTGATCAGAGGAAAAAAAAAAGACTGAATCATGAATGTTCAGAGTGAAACTGTGGAGGATCCAACATGGCTCCCTGAGGAACCCCTTTATAAACATGAACAAACCCTGATGGTTCTTTCAGAACCTCAAATATGATTGCTAATATTAATATTTTAACGCCATGTTAGTATTGTTAAACATTTGTTTGTGCTGATTTTGTGATTTCAGTTCAGTCTGATCAACTTTCCCTGATGGAGTCCAGACTGATGGACAGAATCAACAACACTAAAGGTAGACTGATGTTTTTTGTTAACATTTTAATTAACATATACCCTCAATTTAAACTCTACTGTAAAAGATGATGTTAGCGTGTTTTTTGTCACATTAAGACATTGAACTGGGGAGCCTGAAGGTGAATTGTTTTTTTCCAGGTAACCTGAAGGTGGCGTTCTCAGCTGGTCTGACTGATTCAGGAGCAGTCGGACCATTTAATGAGGAGATGACTCTGCTGTTCTCTAAAACCATCACCAACATTGGCCAAGCCTACAACCAGACTGCAGGTGTGCCATTATCACATACCTGAAACTCAGCTAACACTTAGGTAAAAACACAGCTGACAGACAGGTGACACACAGCTTACACTGAGGTAACACATGCCTAACACTCAGTTAACACACAGGTAACACTCAGCTAACACACAGGTAACAGACAAGTAACACACAGTTAACACTCAGCTAACACACAAGTAACACACAGGTAACACTCAGCTAACACACAAGTAACACTCAGGTAACAGACAGGTAACACATGGCTAACACTCAGCTAACACTCAGGTTACACTCAGCTATGGTTTAGTTGTGGGTTACCCGTGTTACCTGTAGTTTTAGCTAATACTCAGCTAACACACAAGTAACACACAGGTAACACTCAGCTAACACTCAGCTAACACACAAGTAACACACAGGTACATGTGATCCGTGTGCTACCTTAACCCTCCTTGTCTGTCAGGTGTGTGTGTAAATTTAACCGTTCTGTGTCTGACAGGTGTGTTCACGGCTCCTGTCAGAGGACTTTACTTCTTCAGCTTCACAGCTGCAGATTACCTCAAAGGTTATATGGGTCTCTACCTGTACAGGAACAACCAGCCAATCCTCTTCAACCTGGAGCTGAACGACCACGGCGGATATGCCTCCACATCCAACAGTGTGGCTCTGCAGCTGGAGCAGGGCGACGGCGTCCGCCTCAGTCTGCCAGCCAGCTACCGACTCTATGACGACTCGCGAAACTTCAGCTTGTTCTCTGGGTTCCTGCTGTTCCCCCTCTGACAGGACTGACCAGGATCAGGGTACGAGTGAGACATCGTCTGCAATAAATGATCCTTTCAGTTCTCACCAGAACGGAGCTGAAAGACTGGACTTTTGTTTTGATAGGGTGAGGGATGTCCTGCGCTGTTGGACTAATGTCTAAAGGTAATAATGATGTGGAGGAAATGTGTTTACATCTCTGATGCTTATAAACATTCAGAAACTGTAATAAACATTAATAACTTCTGGAAAACGTGTCAGTGACATTTACAATTCTTAAACTGAACTCTTTTCATATCTGGGTTCATTTAGGAGAACTTCTGGAGTTTTTTTGTTGAGGCTGCATTGGATTCTGTGGCCGTTTACTTTTAGCTAACACTTAGCTCCTCCCAGCAGGGATGAGATGGTGAAGAAAACAAACTTACCAAATCACTCACTCCAGCATCAGACAGCACCTTGATCTTTATGGTCACATGTATAGAAATAATCGTTGAACAGTTTTAATATATATCCTGTATAAAACACAAACTGAATATTAAAATGTTCCCTGAACAAACAGAACATGATGAAATCATGATGTCACAGGAACAAGAGGAAGAACTGTGGCTGTTTTCATGATTCGTTCACGATCTGAAGAATCTTTTATGAATAAACATGAAAAACATCAGAGTCATTGCTGTCGTTCAGAGTGTGTCTAATGTACAGTGTTATAACTGCTAATGTAGCATCTCCAACACTCTGATTACAGTCCCATCAGACCAGCTGACCAATCAGGAAACAGATTCATGTTGCAACAGCTCATCTCCGCGGTGGTCGATGTGAGGATGAAGAGAAGAGACGACGGGCTTCACTGTGCTCATGTCACTGAATTTATTTTTCAAAAAAGCAGTAAAACAACGTTCACAGCCAACCAATCAGCTTCTGACAAACTGGAAGACAAAGTTCTTGTAAAAACTCAAAAGTCTCAAACTTTTATTAAGTTTAGACAAAAACATGAAAACAAACTTTGACCTTTTGTTTGTGAGAAAGTTACAACATACTTGTTAGAAACAAATTTAAACCTGACGAGCCTCAAAAAGTGTTTCTACTAATAATAAATATAAAAATGTACATCCTCCATCAGATAAAAAGACGTCCATCAGTGTGTGTGTGTGTGTGTGTGTGAGACGTTCAGGTGCAGGATAAAGAGTCAGTCAGTAGTGACAGGAAATAAATACAAACTGTTGATCAGAAACATGAAGAACCTGAACTCATCGTGACGTTCGTCTGTTTCACATTCAAGTGACGTCAGGAAATAAGATTTACATCAAATAAAAGAACAATAAAGTTTGTTCAAATCAAACAGTGACAGAACATGTTGTATTGCTCCTTTAAAAGTCTCTACAGTCTAACATTAATATAACATTTCTACAACACTAATCAAAGATCAATAATCCAAATGATCTGTTCTGAACCTCAGGGAATGAAAACGGAAAAACTTCACGACTCCGCCAGAAAAATGTCTTTAAAAAACGTCGATAATAAAAAGTTCAGTCTGTAAAAATCAGTGAAAAGATTCAGAGAGTCTTCATCATCTTCATCACGATAGAAAAGAATCGACGTCCAAAATCCAAATCAAAATGGCTTCAAATCCTTCATCTGCGGAGACGAGGAGGAGCAGGAAAGACGAAGAACGCGGCGAGAAAGACAAGGAGAAGATGGAGGATTTGAACAGATAAGGAGGAAGACGAGAGAGAGAAAGGAGGAGAAAAGAAGGATGAAGAGGAGGAAGAAGACGGAAGATATAAAATAATAAAAGGAGGAAAACAGAGGAGGAGGAGGAGGAGGAGGAGGAGATGAAGAGGAGGAGTGTATTATGTTCAGTGTGTGTTGAGCCTCCTGTTCACCGCCTGCAGGAGGAGCAGAGAATACTCCTCCAGCAGCGCCGCCGTCTTCACCTCCCCCACTCCTCCCAACCCCCCGTCCACTCCCAGCATGCTCGGTGCTCCAAGCGGCAGACAGTCGAGCTCCGCCCTCATGGCCTGGAAGGCCTCTGATAGGACTACAGCCATCTGATGCTGGTCGGAGGCGGAGTTATTGGAGGAGGAGCCGCTCACCTGGAGGAGAGAAAACACTGCTGATGATTTCTGTGATCTACTGGTTTGGTCTCTGTTTGTTTACAAAAATCTAATAAAAATGATTTCTCAGCTTAATTTCCAGCTTCTACATGTAATTCTACAGTCATTTAATGGATCAATATTCAGCTGCTGTCCAGACTCACCTTCCTGTACAGGTGTGTCGCTCTCTTGAAGCAGCCCTGCAGCTCATTGGTCAGAGCTCTGCAGGTCTCCACACTGATTGGCTGGTCTGCACAGAGAGAAGCAGAATGTAAAGTCACTCTTAATGCTGCAACTAACAATTATTTTCATTGTTAATTCATCTGTAGATTATTAATTAATCCTGTCATAATCTTGAAAAACAGGTTCAAACCTATTTTTTAACTAGTGATCAATCTGGCAATAATATAATATAATACTAATCAATCAGTTGTTTGGTCCATAAAAAGTCAGAAAATGTTGATCAAAGTCCAAGATGACATCCTCAAATGTCTCGTTTTGTCCACAACTCAAATATATTCAGTTTACTGTCAGAGACGAGGAAAGAAACCAGAAAATATTCACATTTAAGAGAATTTGGATTTTTTTCGTCTTAAAAATGTATTAAAACAATTAATGATCAAAATAGTTGGTGATTAATAATAATTGCAACACACTAAAAGAAAAATATATAATATACTATTACACAGATTTGTTAAACAAATTCTGATTGGTCAGCTACAGCATTCTAAGATCTGTTGTTTTCTGTTGCTGTGAACAACGGACTGTTGCTAAGGATGCATTTATGATCATAGAGCTGAAAAACCTAAGATTCATAAGATTTTTTTCAGTTTAGTCAGATTTGCCTGTTCAGTATAAATTCAACAATTCATTCCTTTTATTTTTCAGTTCAGTGCGCCGCAATAAATTCCTAATTTAACGTCCTCTGCAATGTAAAAACATCAGATTTTCACACTGTCAGAGAAAGTCAAAGTGTACATCGCTCCACCTCTCCCAGCTGTCCAGCATCAGCTGACCCGCGCGCTCTGGTGAAGCGTCTGACGGCGCGTCAGCTGACCTGCGCTCCGCGGTGCGCTCTGGTGAAGCGTCTGACGGCGCGTCAGCTGCGCTCCGTTTCTATCACTCTTCTCTTTTTTATCTTCTCTCATCAGTCATTAGACACAACATGTTGGTCACCAGGAGATTTTTATTAAGTGCTCCAGAAAATATAAAAATATATTTATGATTCCTCATGTAAATGTTCTCCCTGTGTGTTTTTGTAGCTTCTATCTGTTTGATCCTGTAACTGTGATGCAAACTGACTGACTAAACAATGACTGTTCACCTGGAAGAAGCTACAGGGGATATAATATAATAAATATGATATGATGTGATGTGATGTAATATGATCAAAAACATTGTTAGGATATTTGATATATCAGGATAATCATGAAGGATTTAAGTTAATCTAGACAGCAGGTGAGTTACTCTGGAAAAGTCTTTATCATGTTAAACAAAACAGGTTTTACTTTTATTTTGTAAAGTTGTAAAAACAATGAATACTGACAGCTGATTGGCTCTTCTGCTGACACACAATTTCATTGGTTAAACAGACTAAGACCCTAAACCATGTTTGGACTTAAGTTTCAGTTTTCTCTGTTATTTAACAATTTCACCTTAACTATAAAGAGAAAGAGAAGAAGAAGAAGAAGAAGAAGAAGAAGAAGAAGAAGAAGAAGAAGAAGAAGAATTGACAACATAAAGGAAAGAGGAGTGAAGTGTCTCACCCGCCAGGATGGAGGGAGAGGCAAAACCCTGATGGACAGATGACAGGATGAAGGGATGAAGAAGAGGAGGAGGAAGATGGAAGTCCAAACCTGTGTCATCTCTCTGAGGCTCCTCCTCCTGGCAGGGGGGAGCCAGGGGGGAGACGGAGACCGGAGGAGGTCGCGTTGAGGAAGACGAGAAGGAGGAGGGTGACGGTGTGAAGGAGGCGAGGGAGGGCTTGTCAGGGAGCGGTCTGCTGCTGCCGGGGACCCGAGCCTGGAGACCGCGGGGGGGAGGGGCTGCCTGGTTACCATGGCTACCTATAGAAGAAGATGAGGAGGAGGAGACGACGACGGGCACAACCGCAGCATGAGGGGGCGTGGCCAGAGCAGCATTAGAGGACACCACAGCAACAGGAGGAGGCAGAGTCTCTTTGACCTGAGAGGAGCAGGATGATGATACCACTGATGATGTCATTGAGGGATCCTCGGTGGGTTCTGAGACATTGAGGCCATCGCCCACAGAGACAGAGCGGGACATCTTGGCCATGGAGCTGGCAGTGGGGCTCATGTAGGAGCGTGGCGCCACCGGAGTGGATGAGGACACAGAGAACTTCCTTGGGGTGGAGACAGCAGCCGGAGCCGTGGCTGTCTCCTGCTGGGGGGACCTGGGGGAGGCAGGACTGGGTCTCTGAGGGGACGGGGCCACAGATGGGGGACGTCTGGGGGAGGAGGGGAGGGTGGTGGGTCGCTGCGGGGGGAGGAGTAGCTGAGGGGAGACCTCTCTGGATGGATGAGAGGTCGACAGGGAGACAGATGAGTCACCTGAGGGACAGACAGAGATAAGTATGAAACCAAAAACAGTCTAAAATATGTCTTAAATCCTTCAAGACAATGATGTCCCAAACAGGACAGAAGTCCTTCAAGATCAGTCCCAGGTCAAGTCCAAAGTCACCCAAGACAATGCCAAGACAAGTCTTAAGTCTTTCAAGACTGGTTCTAGGTCAAGTCAAGTCCTTCAGTACAACTCAAGACACACACACAAGTCTGACGACCTCAACAGGTCTGACATCCTTCAAGACCAGTCCCAAGTCAAGTCTAAAGTCTCTCAAGACAATGCCAAGATGAGTCCAAGTCCAAAAGAGGCATAAAGTCCTCCATGAACAAGATATGTCTAAACATTTTCTAAACAAGTTCAAGTTCAAGTTCCTCAGGCAAAGTCCAACACCAGTCTCAGCTCTTGTCCTGACAGACTGGGTTTTTCTTTGTCTCATGGGGTTTGTAGTCTTACCTGTGTCGCTCAGCAGGCTCTGGACTGACTGAGCCTTCCGGAGTCCAGAGGAGGAGTTCAGATGGGAGGCAGCAGCTGCCCGGGCTGTTGGGCCCAGGTTCCTTCTGGACTCAATTGTGGTTTGGATCCTCTTCTTCAGTGGGGATGGCCGGTGGGCCTGCTGAGATGAGGAGGTCTCCTCCTCCTCCACCGGGCTCTGGATCTGATCTAGACCCTGCTGGTTTTGGTTCCCCACCTGAGGAGGCTGTGTCTGGTCCCGGTTGGTCCTGTTCTGGGATTGTACCTGGTCCTGAAGTAAGGGGGTCTGGTCCTGGTTCCGTTCCGGTGTTGGGTCCTGATTCCATGACATCCTCCCACCCTGGGTCCAGTTCTGGTTCTGCTCCATCAGAGGTCGGACCTCTGAGACCAGAGGACGGACCTTCACCTCCCCCCCCCCTCCTTCTCCTCCTCCTCCTCTGGTGATCCGAGACGGGAGAGGAAGCACCGTACGACTGAAGGGGACAGAAAACCAGTAGAGACTCATCAGAACCAGGACCAGGAGGTTCCTGACAGGGTTACAGCCTCATTCTGGTCTGTCCCTGATCATGTGACTAAACATGCTGAGTCATCAGAATGTGTGGCGCTCTGTGATTGAATGTTTTACCTTCCAGCTGAACTCTGGGACAGGAACCTGGAAGAGATGCTGAGACTCTCACTGGAGCTGTGAGACGCTCTGCTGGGACTTCCTGTCAACACAAAGGTCACATGACTTCATCCTACTGAGATCAGTTAAATGGGGCTGCGACTAACGATTATTTTCATGATCAATTAATCTGTTAAGTATTTTCTCCATTAATGATCAATTAATCCTGTCACAAGCTTGTCAACGACTTGGTGTCTTTGTCACAAGTCTTTCCATTTTAGATTAATCTGTCCATCATTTTCTCCCCTAACTGATTAGGTTTTTTTGTCCATAAAATGTCCAAGATGACGTCCTCAAATGTCTTGTTTTGTCCACAACTCAACAACAGTTTACTGTCTGTAAACTGGACTGTTGTTTTTGGACTGTTGTGGAAACTGTCTTGTGAATGGATCATCAACCTGCACTGAGTTTACGTGTATCCTGTTTTCTGAGTGATGGTGGATGTTGTTGTTGTTGTTGTTGTTGTTGTTGTTGTTGTTGTTGTTGCTGGGTGTCAGATTGTGAGCTGTGTTCTACCTGAGCCTGAGAGTTCAGCCAGTGTGACGAAGTGTTCCTTCAGGAACGCCTCCTGGTCTGGAGTCTGAGGGACCACCTGGGTCCTGACCTCTCCTCCTGCTCCTCCTCCTCCTCCTCTTCTTCCTCCCTCCTCTTCATCCTCCTCCAGCTCAGAGGAGTTTCCGTCCACGCTGAGAGGCTCTGTGGAGTCTGACAGACATGAGACAGGAGTCACATTTCATTAACAGATCTTTATTTTGAAGCATCACATTAGAGGAGAAAAACTTCCTTAATTTCATAATGTCCTATCAAATGAAGGCAAAAAAAACCCCAATGATCAACACTTTTACTGTCCATTGATTCATTGATTGATCACACTGGCTAAACGTTTCCATGTTTTGTGTGGAAAGATCTGAATCTGTAAAGTAACTTTAAGTATCTATTGTAATGTAATGTAGTGACCAACCGTCTCCTGTTGGTCTCACTGGACTGGACAGACTGGAGTTGAATCCCAGTGAGCAGCCGCTGTCTGGACTGCGTTTGTCCTGTCGTCCACCTGCAGCAGCAGGACACGCCTCCTTCACCTGGAACTCACTGGCAGGAGGGGGCGAGGTTTACAGGGGGCGTGTTAAAGCCCAACACAACCAGACTCTGAGCTGATGGTAAAATGAGGAAACGGTTGTACCTTCCTGCCAGGCTCACTCTGTCCTCCCACTGGTCAGGAAACAGCACCAGGTCCTCCTTGTCTGGGCTCTGATTGGACAGCCGGATGAAGTCTGGCCGCTGATTGGTCCTCGTTTCATCATCCTCCACCTGGACAGACAAAATCACACACCAATCAGAGTGAGGATGCTCACTCTTCACCAGGGAGATGTGTTTGCTGCATCACTTTTCAACCATATTTCATGGTCTTCTTCTTCAAAAGGCATGCTCAGCTGTGTGTCCATCTGTCTGTGAACAGAGGATGCATCTGTCCTCCTGCTATCATGTGAAAACACCTGAGCTGGTTTCATTCACTGAAGAAGACCATGACATACAGTCAAAAGCCCCAGAAAACACAAGTTAGACTCTGAGTGTGTGTGTTCTCACCCATGCAGAGGTGACCTGCAGACTGATGCTGCTCCCCAGCTCCTGATTGGTCCTGTGAAGCCCCACCTCCACACCTGGGCCCCTCCTCCCCGGGCTACCAGGGGAGGTGCTAACATTGAGGAGGCGTGTCTGCACCTGAAAGGGCGGAGCAAAAGGTCAGATTAATTTGTCGCAGCTGTAGTATTTGTTAGCATCTGTGGAAGTATCTGACCTCCTCCTGCTCCTCCTGTGTCTCATCCTGTCTCTCAGGACAGTAAGAGTCCAGCAGTCTCAGGTCCAACATGGACTTCACCATCAGGACTCCATCCTCTTCACTGTCCATCCTCCTAGACCAGCGACGGCGAGGCGTTCGACCCCCCGACACCTCCTGAGGAGAAGACACGGAGACATCTGAGGACACTGGTGAACGTTACAGAGACATATTCTCATTCAGATCAGAAAAACACCAAGCACTGTAAATCTGATGTCCAAATGTCCACTGACCTTCCTGCTGTCTCTGCTGTCCACAGAGTCAAACTTGTCATCAGACATTTCTGCAGAGACAAATACAACCACACTTTATTGATCTGATCTGTTCCTGTTGTCAGATGGCGGCGGTTGTTTAGAGTTTTGTTTCTGTTTCCTCGTTAGCTCTGATTCGCTGCTACCACTTTAGCATGTTGTGTAACCTTGGCAACAGACCTGTCTCCTCCTCCAGGCTTCCTGTGGGGACCATATAAGGACAGCAGAGCTCCTCCTCCTCGTCTTCCTCCTCTTTGTCACTGTCAGACGACATGGTGACGACACGAGGAGTCGACGACGCCTCCCTGCTGCTGACACACACACACACACACACACACACACACACACACACACACACACACACACACACACACACAGCCTGTTACGTTTTAATCAAATTTTAATACAAACTTTGACAGCAGTATACAAAACAAGAAAGAAAGACAATCGAAGAAATAAACACGTTAAAAAAGAATAAACAATAAATATAATAAAACAAAATGTCAAGTCAACAAAATGGAAATATGACAGCACAGAATTAAATATTTAACATTTAACTGTAATTAATTTTACTTAAATGTAAATTTTGGATTTTTTTTATTTTAAGTTGTTTCACTTTTGTTTAACTTCAGTTTTTTTAGTTGTGTTCATGAAGAATTTTCATTTTTTTCTCAGATTTCTTTATGAATACTATATCTGCATTGATTTTATTTTCCTGTAATTCTGTTGCTTATGAAACAAAATAGATGTTGTGATTTACTGTTTCATAATCAACAGATATGAATTATTTCTAGGGTGATTTGTCATGGTGATGATACAGAAATTTAAATTGGCATTTTAGTTTCCCATGTGTCATCTCTTTTATTTAAAATATGAAAGACAGATACGCACAGACACAATCATCAATGAAATGTTTACCTGAGGTTCACCGCTTTCTGCTGAGGTGCATTCTGGGAGTTCTGAGTGCTGCTGGAAGGTCGGAGGTCAGCGAGTCTCTGCCTCATCCTGATGGTCAACTCTGGACTGAGACGCCACACAAAGATGCAGCTGCGCACACAGAAATCAATGAGAATCACACTGTGAGGTCATCATGTTGAATATTAACGAGGTGCTGATGATTAAAACACATCAGGTGAGACAGACCTGTCTCCAGAGACGGTGATCAGATGTCTGCAGTCACTACTGAACTTCAGACCTGTGATGATCTCTGAAAGACACACAGACGGACAGAGACACAGTGTCATTGTTAAATGTCCATCACTCACATTATAAAATACAGAAAATTGTAGATACAAAAGTACAATAATTATAACAATTTACCAAAACACAGTGTAGTAGAATATTATAATGAGTCACAGTGGAGTATGATGTTATAATGTGTCAAATGATAATATAATGTTAAAATGTCTCACAGAATAATATGGTGTCGTAATGTGTCATAGTATGATGTTATAATGTGTCATAGTGTAGTATGATCTTAAAATGTGTCTGTAAAGTATGTTATAATGTGTCATAGTATAGTATGATGTTATAATGTCTCACAGTATAGTATGAAGTTATAATATGTCATAGTACAGTGTGATGTTATAATGTGTCATACTATAGTATGATGTTATAATGTGTCTTAGTATAGTTTGATGTTTTAAGGTCTCATAGTACAGTATGATGTTATGATGTGTCATAGTATAGTATGAAGTTATGCCATAGTATAGTATGATGTTGAAATGTATCTGTATAGTATGATGTTATAATGTGTCATAGTGTAGTATGATGTTATATCATAGTATTGTATGACATTATAATATACCATAGCATAGTATGATGTTATAATGTGTCATACTATAGTATGATGTTATAATGTGTCATAGTACAGTATAATGTTATGTCATAGTATAGTATGATGTTATAATACGTCACAGTTGAGTTTGATATTGTAATATGTCATAGTGTAGTATGATGTTATAGTATGTCATAGTATACAGTCCTGTTATATGTCATAGTACAGTATGAAGTTATGATGTGTCATAGTATAGTATGAAGTTATGCCATAGTACAGTATGATGATATAATGTGTCATAGTATAGTACGATGTTGAAATGTATCTGTATAGTATGATGTTATAATGTGTCATAGTATAGTATGATGTTATAATGTGTCATAGTATAGTATGGCAAAGCAAGGCAATTTTATTTATATAGCAGCATTCATACACAAGGCAATTCAAGGTGCTTTACAGAACTTGAAAATGCATTAAAATAGAAACATTAAAAGAACATTAAAATTGTGTTTGAGATACTTAAAAACAAAAGCTAAAAGCAGGACAATAAATAGTTTAAAACATTACAGAAAATGCATTTAAAGAAAGAAGCAAACATTAAACAAAAGCAACAGCAGACAGATATAAAAACAGTAGTATGATGTTATGATGTGTCTGTATAGCAGGATGTTATAATGTGTCATAGTGTAGTATGATTTTATAATGTGTCATAGTATAGTATGATGTTTTAATGTGACATAATATAGTATTATGTTATGTCATATTATAATATGTCATAATATGTCTTAGTGTAGTATTATGTTATAGTATGTCATAGTATACAATCATGTTATATGTCATAGTATAGTCTGATGTTATAATGTGTCATAGTATTATGTGATGTTATTTGAATGATAATAAAGTATGATGTTATGAAGTGTCAAAGTCTAGTATGATGCCATAACATGTCTTAGTGTAGTATTATGTTACAATATGACTGCAGTCACAGTGTAGTATGACATTATAATGTGTCATAGTAAAGTATGACATTATATTATGTCATAGTATAGTGTGAAGTTATGTGTCATAGTATACTATGATGTTATAGTATGATTTTGTGCCATAGTATAGTATGATGTTATGTGTCATAGTGTTTTCTGTTAGACCTAGCATTAGCAGTGCTGATCTCAGCCTCTTTACTCTTTGTACATACATTTATAGTCCTACTTGTATATTTTGCCTTACTTGTATATTCTTCTTTTTGCCTTACTTGCATATTTTGCTCTTAAACTTGTGCTCTCGCTCTTTAAATACGTTTTTAATTATTTATGGCTCAATGTCGGACCTGAGTACCAATTTCGTACCATAAACTGTAAAGGTGAGCTGGTATGACAATAAAGTTCCTTGAATCGTTGAATTAATCCTTGAATCCTATAGTATGATGTTATGTGTCATAGTATAGTATGATGTTGAAATGTGTCTGTATAGTATGACATTATGATGTGTCTTAGTATAGTATGATGTTTTAAGGTCTCATAGTACAGTATGATGTTGTAATGTGTCATAGTATGTTATGATGTTATTCCATAGTATAGTATGATGTTATAATGTCTCATAGTATTGTATGACATTACCATATGCCATTGTATAGTATGATGTTATAATGTGTCATACTATAGTATGACGTTATAATGTGTCATAGTATAGTATGATGTTTTAATGTGACATAATATAGTATTATGTTGTCATATTATAGTATGATGTTATAATATGTCACAGTAGAGTTTGATATTATAATATCTCATACTATAAAATAATGTTATAGTATGTCATAATATACAATCATGTAATATGTCATAGTATAGTCTGATGCTATAATGTGTCATATTGTGTGATGTTATTTGAATGATAATAAAGTATGATGTTATGAAGTGTCAAAGTCTAGTATGATGTCATAATATGTCTTAGTGTAGTATTATGTTACAATATGACTGCAGTCACAGTGTAGTATGACATTATAATGTGTCATAGTAAAATATGATGTTATGCCATAGTATAGTATGATGTTATAATGTGTCATACTATAGTATGACATTATAATGTGTCATATTATAGTATAATGTTATGTCATAGTATAGTATGATGTTTTAATGTGACATAACATAGTATTATGTTGTCATATTATAGTATGATGTTATAATATGTCACAGCAGAGTTTGATATTATAATATGTCATAGTATAGTATGATGTTATAGTATGTCATAATATACAATCATGTTATATGTGTCAAAATTGTGGTATGGTATTCTGTCATATTATAGTACGATGTTGTAATATAAAGTGATGTTATGTGTCATAGTATAGTCTGATGTTATAATGTGTCATAGTATTGTGTGATGTTATAATGTGTCTTAGTATAGTATGATGTTTTAAGGTCTCATAGTACAGTATGACGTTATGATGTGTCATAGTAAAGTATGACATTATATTATGTCATAGTATAGTGTGACGTTATGTGTCATAATATACTATGTTATGGTATAGTATGATTTTCTGCCATAGCATAGTATGATGTTATAATGTGTCTGTATAGTGTAGTATGATCTTAAAATGTGTCTGTATAGTATGTTATAATGTGTCATAGTATAGTATGACGTTATAATGTGTCTTAGTATAGTATGATGTTTTAAGGTCTCATAGTACAGTATGATGTTATGATGTGTCATAGTATAGCATGATGTTGAAATGTATCTGTATAGTATGATGTTATAATGTGTCATAGTATAGTATGATGTTGAAATGTATCTGTATAGTATGATGTTATAATGTGTCATACTATAGTATGACGTTATAATGTGTCATAGGACAGTATAATGTTATGTCATAGTATAGTATGATGTTTTAATGTGATATAACATTGTATTATGTTACGTCATACTATAGTAAGATGATATATGTCACAGTTGAGTTTGATATTATAATATGTCATAGTATACAGTCATGTTATGTCATAGTATAGTTTAATGTTATAATGTGTCATAGTATTATGTGATGTTATCTGAATGATAATAAAGTATGATGTTATGAAGTGTCAAAGTCTAGTATGATGTCATAACANTATGCCATAGTATAGTATGATGTTATGTGTCATAGTATAGTATGATGTTGAAATATGTCTGTATAGTATGACGTTATGATGTGTCTTAGTATAGTATGATGTTTTAAGGTCTCATAGTACAGTATGATGTTTTAATGTGTCATAGTATAGTGTGATGTTATAATGTGTCATACTAAAGTATGACGTTATAATGTGTCATAGTATAGTATTATGTTATGCCATGAGATAGTATGATGATATAATGTGTCATAGCATAATATGGCATTATAATGTGTCAAAATTGTAGTATGGTATTCTGTCATATTATTGTATGATGTTGTAGTATGTCATACTATAAAGTGATGTTATGATGTGTCATAGTATAGTATAATGTTATGCCATAGAATCGTACGATGTTATAATGTGTCATAGTATAGTATGATGTTACAATGTTTCATAGTATAGTATGTTATAATATGTCATAATACAGTATAATGTTATGTCATAGTATAGTATGATATAATATTTCATAGTATAAAGTGTCGTTATGATGTGTCATAGTATAGTATGATGTTAAAATGTGTCTGTAGAGTATGACGTTATAATGTGTTATAGTATATTATGATGTTATAATGTCTCATAGTATAGTATGACGTAATACATCATAGTAAAGTTATGTGTCATAGTACAGTCTAATGTTATGTCACAGTATAGTAGGATGTTTTAATGTGACATAAAATAGTATTATGTTATGTCATATTAGGGTATGTTATAACATGTCACAGTAGTGTTTATGTCATAGTATAGTGTAATGTTATAATGTGTCATAGTATAGGATGATGTTATAATGTGTCATAGTATAGTATGATTTTATGCCGTAGTATAGTATGATATAATGTGTCATAGTATAGTATGATGTTGAATTGTGTCTCTATAGTATGACGTTATAATGTGTCTTAGTGTAGTATGATGTTTTAAGGTCTCATAGTACAGTATGATGTTATAATGTGTCATAGTATTATGTGATGTTATTTGAATGATAATAAAGTATGATGTTATGAAGTGTTAAAGTCTAGTATGATGTCATAATATGTCTTAGTGTAGTATTATGTTACAATATGACTGCAGTCACAGTGTAGTATGATTATTATAATGTGTCATAGTAAAGTATGACATTATATTATGTCATAGTATAGTGTGACATTTTAATGTGTCATAGTATACTATGATGTTATAGTATGTCATAGCACAGTATAATGTTATGTCATATCATAGTATGATGTTTTAATATGTCACAGTAGAGTTTGATATTATAACATGTCATAGTATAGAGTGACATTATATTATGTCATATAGTATGATGTTATAATGCGTCATAGTTTAGTATGATTTTATGCCATAGTATGGTATGATATGTGTCATAGTATAGTATGATATGTGTCATAGTATAGTATGATGATATAATGTGTCTGTATAGTATGAGGTTATAATGTGTCAGTGTAGTATGATGATATGTCATAGTATAGTATGACGTTATAATGTGTCATACTATAGTATGATGTTATGTTTCATAGTATAGTATGACGTTATATGTCATAGTACAGTATATTGTTATGTCACATAGCATAGTATGACGTTATAATATGTCATAGTAGAGTGTGATGTTATGTGTCATAGAGTAGTATGATGTTATGCCATAGTATAGTATGATGATATAGTATAGTATGACATTGAAATGCGTCTCTATAGTATGATGTTATAATGTGTCATAGTATAGTATGATGTTATGTCATAGTATAGTATGACATTACAATGTGTCATAGTATAGTATGTTATAATGTCTCATAGTATAGTATGACGTAATACCTCATAGTACAGTGTGATGTTATGTGTCAGACTATAGTATGACGTTATAATGTGTCTGTATAGTATGTTATAATGTCTCACAGTGTAGTGAGATGTTATGTCATAGTATAATATGACGTTATAATATGTCATAGTATAATGTGATGTTATGTGTCATACTATAGTAAGATGTTATAATGTGTCATAGTACAGTATAATGTTATGTCATAGTATAGTATGATGTTATAATACGTCACAGTAGTTTGATATTTTAATATGCCATAGTATAGTATGATGTTATAATGTGTCATAGTATTGTGTGATGTTATTTGAATGATAATAAAGTATGATCTTATGTTAAGTGTCATAGTAGAGTATGTCATAATATGTCTTATTTTTTTTATTGTAGTATTATGTTACAATATGTCATATGTAGTATGACGTTATGTGTCATAGTAAAGTATGACGTTATGTCATAGTATAGTGTGACGTTATAATGTGTCATAGTATAGTATGATATTATAACGTCTCATAGTATAGTATGACGTTATAATATATCATAGTATAGTGTGATGTTATAATGTGTCATAGTACAGTATAATGTTTTGTCATAGTATAGTATGATGTTTTAATGTGACATAACATAGTATTGTTACATCATAGTATGATGTTATATGTCACAGTAGAGTTTGATATTATAATATGTCATAGTGTAGTATGATGTTATGTTTCATAGTATTGTGTGATGTTATAATGTCTCATTGTACAGTATGCCGTTATAATATTTCAAAGTATAGTAGGATGTTATAATGTGTCATAGTATAGTATGACGTTATAATGTTTCAGTATAGTATGATGTTATGTCATTGTATAGTATGATGTTATAATGTATCATTGTATATTGTGATGTTATAATATCATAGTATAGCATCACATTAACACATGTCATAGTATAGTGTATAATAATGCTATAATATGACATTTTATAGCATGGTAAGATTTCACGGTATACTAAATACATCCATCCATCTAGACATATAATACAAATGACACAGTGCAGTAAATTAAACACAATGATTCAACACAGACAAAGTAATGAGGCAGTAAAGAGACTCTGACGGTCTGGTGATGGACTGACTGTTACTGACCAGAATGTCCAAACATGGTGGCCACACACTCTCCAGAGTAGAAATCAAAGATACTGATGTTCTTATCTGAACAGGAGGTGGCGATGTAGAGACCTGATGGGTCAATCTGCACCTGAGGATGACACAGGAGGAGGAGCCACGTCACAACTTAGCTGTTACCATCACCATGGCAACAGCCGACTGATACCGGACAGATGGTGTGACGTACCTTAATGAGAGTCCCATCCTCACCCTGAGAGCCCTTATACAACTTCTTCTGTTTCCCGTTACTGATGTTAAAGATCCTTCAAGAGGCAGAGGAGGAAGGTCATCTTCGTCATTATCATCATCATCATCATCATCATCATCATCATCATCATCATCAACACACACACACACACACACACACACACACACACACACACACACACAGCTCCTCTCAGTTCACTGGAGCAGTTCTGTGCCTGTCTGTCTGTGACCCAGAGTCTGTGTTGATTGGCTGTTACTCGTGTCTTCTAACCAAGGTAGTGCTGTGGGCGGGGCATTGAGCCAAACTACAGAGTGTTTAGGGCATTATACTGAATAGTGTATAATTATCTATTATATGTATTATATAATATACTGTATACAGTACTATATAACACAGTACAGTATTGGAAGTATACTGTCAGTATTATTATTATTATTATTATTATTATTATTATTATTATTATTAGTGTAATTTTCATTAGATATCATTATGATGATAACTACAGACAGAGAGAAATCAAATCAAAGTGAATTTTCAAATCCGATCCGACTCTGATTCTACGTCACGACCCGATTTTGTTTTTTTCATTATGGATTCATCTTCTGAAAAGCAGCAATTTCTCACATTTAAGAAGCTGAAACTGTCTGGGTTTTAAAATGGCCACAAGCTCTGTCCGGATTTTTTAAAATGACATTGAATCATATCAATTCATTCTCTTTTTGAGCTGGATTTTGATTTTTAATTGACAGTAACATGAAAACCACAGTTTAAGCTTCAGTCATTGGTTTTTACATTGTGTTTCTTTTACTTCATTCTGTTGACTTTTAATTATTATAAAATCTTTCTTTAGTTTTATTGTTATAATTTTCATTCTTGCAAAAGTTTTATTCACTGTTATTAGATTTTATTTGTGTCTGTGTTGTTTTAATGTTCCCATGTGAAGCACTGAGCTGTAAAAATAAAGATGAGTTAAAGAAAACAGTCACTGATTCAGTTTTTGACAGTTAAATAATTTATTGACTAATGTTAATTTAAAAAGTTACTGAAGCTGTCAGATGTCAGATGTCAGAGAGTAAAAGTAGAAAGGTGGTACAAAAGGTAAAAACTCGTTGCAACAATCTGCAATTATTTGAATTATTTTTATTTCCTGTGTGCTTTGCATTGTGGGATAGAGAGTCCATCAACAGCACACTGATCTTTACGGTGACTTTAAGCTTTGGGACCCTGAGATCAATAAAATCATTATCCTTCTTCATGTTTCTGCTCCTGAAGCTTCAGCAGATGCACTGAGTCCCTTCCATCAAACTGAACTCTGTGTTCCTGCTGCGTTCACTGCAGTCAGACATCTCAGTACTTTCATTCATTAGTGTGACAGTTTGTTCCCAGTGTGAACAGCAGGTGGAGCCGCAGCCTCATAACATCAACAACAACAACAACACAGAGCAGCAGCCAGACTGGATGAAGAAGAGTTCACATCACGAAGGATGAATCATCATGTCTGGAGTCAGAATCAATGAATGAATACATGAACACATGAATGAATGAATGAATGAATGAACGCTGGCTGCTCTGTGTGTGTGTGTGTGTGTGTGTGTGTGTGTGTGTGTGTGTGTGTGTGGTGCATTCATGTGTTGCTCTGGCTGTTTGAGCTCCTGCTGTCAAACATTCAAATCATCATGACTGTCAGGTCAGAGGAGGCCAAAGTTCCCACAGCACATGAATGCACCATCAGAGCCTTCAAATCAACTGTGATGAACCAGAAGAAGGAGGAGAAACAGAAGGATGGAAGGAAAAGAGAAAAAAAGAGGAAAAAAAATAAGAAAAGGAAAGAAAACGGAGACGAGGAGGAGAAGAAGACAACTGCATCATGGCCATTAATCCTAATCCTGCTCTCAGTGCCTGCTGGGTAATCCTGCATATTGAACAGTCCTGTTTGTCTCAGCTGCAGGTGGATTAACACACACACACACACACACACACACACACACACACACACACACACACCTGATGCTCCGGTCCTGACAGCCCACTGCTGCGTACTTCCTGGTCGGCTCCACGTCCATGTCGTACAGAGTTGTCTTCCTCACCACGTGATGAGTCCTCGTGAACTGCAACCCCTCCTCCAGCTGAGAGACGAGGAAGAGGAGGAGGAAGAGGAAGAGGAAGAAAAAAAAGTAGATGATTAATGAGAAAAAGAAGACGAAGAAGAAGAAAGAGAGGAAAAAGAGGAAAAGAAGGAGAGAGTGAAAAGAAAAAAGAAAAAGGAGACAAAGAAGAAGAGAACATTGCCCTCAATAAACCAGGTGAGTGTCCACGCCATCCCTCTGTGACATCATCACTTAGGTGTGTCTCACCTGCTGGGCGGTGCGGAAGTAGACACTCTTGTCAGCGCCACAGCTGATCATCCTCACCTTCCCCTCATTGGCTGACAGACAGGAAGAAAAAGAAGATGTCGTAGTTTGACCCAACAACTGATTAACTGTACATGATGAAGTCAGAGGTCACATGGACTGACCGGCGAATCGGACGGCGGTGATGGAGGACGAGTGTTCATCCAGAGTCTGGACCAGGCTGTAGTCTCTGCCCGCATCCAGGACATGGATCAGACGGTCCCGACTGGCCGTGGCTAACAACTGGAGACCTGAGAGACAGACAGGGGACGAGTGTTAGCCTGCTGCTCGCACTGATCGTTCAGAGTGATTGATCTGCTCATACAGATCAGAGTGATTGATATGTTCGTACAGATCGTTGCAGATCAGAGCGATTGATCTGCTTGCACTGATCCTTACAGATCAGAGTGATTGATCTGCTCATACAGATCAGAGTGATTGATCTGCTTGCACTGATCCTTACAGATCAGAGTGATTGATCTGCTCATACAGATCAGAGCGATTGATCTGCTTGCACTGATCCTTACAGATCAGAGTGATTGATCTGCTCATACAGATCAGAGTGATTGATCTGCTCATACAGATCAGAGTGATTGATATGTTCGTACAGATCGTTGCAGATCAGAGCAATTGATCTGCTCGCACTGATCCTTACAGATCAGAGTGATTGATCTGTTCGTATAGATCGTTACAGATCAGAGCGATTGATCTGCTCATACAGATCAGAGTGATTAATCTGCTCGTACTGATCGTTACAGATCAGAGCGATTGATCTGCTTAACAATGACTTTCCTTTAACGATTATTTCATTATTGATCAATCTGTCAATAATTTTCTGCACTAACTGAGAAGTTATTTGGTCTATAAAATATCAGAAAATGTCCACGATGATGTCCTCAAATGTCTCATTTTGTCCACAACTCAAAGATATTCAGTTTACGGTCAGAGAAAGCAGAAAATATTCACATGTAAGAAGCTGAAATCAGAGAAAAAAGGACTCAAAATGATCAATTGATTATCAAAATAGATGCAGATTAATTCAATAATCAGTTCAATAATTAATAGTTGATTTGAGCACCAGGCATCATGGATGTTCTGCTGGAGTCCTGATCTCAGTCTTTTTCTGTCACAGCTGAAGACTGTTAGAGCGTTTAAGTTGAGACAGAGAGAAGTTTGTCCCAACATTCATAAAGACGTCAGTGGACAGACAGTTCATCGACCATGACAGCAGGGGCTTTTATTCTGAAGGAGAGAGGATACAGATGTTTTAGTACATCTAAACCAAACGTGTTTTATGATCTCTGCATCATATCATGTCCCCTGCAGGACACCATACAGATGAATGTCCTCTGCTGCTCTGTGTGTGCGTCTGAACTGTCCTCTTAGTCGTCCTTCAGATTAGTATCTTAAAGTTCCAGATGATGATGCGTGTTTGGGTGAGAGAGCAGCAGGACAGAGATGTGTCTCTGTCTCTGTCCTCACGCGTTCACGCGTTCGTCCTGACTGTTGAGTTCAGACTGCAGGAAGTGATGTCATCCTGCTGCTGTTAAAGTGTCTGTGCGTTTAAAAGCCTCAGCATTCTTCTGTGTGTGTCGTCGTTTCCTGGTCGACAGAAATGAGTCTTTTTGTTGAGTTTTACAATCGAGACGTTTACAGCCCTGCTTTATGTGTGTGTGTGTGTGTGTGTGTGTGTGTGTGTGTGTGCGTGTGTGTGTGTGGTTACCGTGGTAACAGCAGTTTTATTATTTGTCAGAAATAAAAAAAGCAGCTATTTTTGTTTACAGTGCAGCCAAACAAAATGAAGCTGTTTCGTACAGAACAACTTGAACGCATCACTGAAGGACACAGAGTCACTGCCACCTTCTTCATATGGATCATTCATTGATAATTAAATTAATCACCAACTATTTTGATAATTGATTACTTGTTTTGAGCCAGAAAAAAAAAGTAAAATTCTCTGATTTGAGGTTTTTATACACACACACACACACACACACACATACATATATATCATAGTATACAGTATCCATATACATAAACACACACATATATATTACAGTGTAGTGTTATATTAATAATATATTTTTACAGTGTAACGTTGTACAACGTTCTCTCAGAGATCTTTTTTCTCACCTGTATCAGGTTTGGAGAACTCGAGACAGAGAATCTCTGAGTCGTGAGCCTGAACGTTCATGATCTCCTCCATACTGTCCAGATCATGGATCCTACACACACACACACACACACACACACACACACACACACACACACACACACACACACAGTGTTAGCCTGACTCAGCACTATCTATGTCTTCATGACTCAGCAGGTCATTAGGCTCCACCCTCTCACCTGAGGACTCCCATGCGGTCTCCAGAGGCCAGGTGCTGTCCATCAGGACTGACCCTCAGGGTCCTAATGCCTGCCCTGCTCTGGTCAACCTGCTGCCCTTCTGAGCCCGACGTCCCCGCCTTCTCTGTGTTACCCCCGGCGACTGCCGCGCTGTCCACGTCCAGGAGGCTGCTGAGGTTGTCATCCACGTAAATAACCTTCTGCAGGTCCTGATGGGTCACAGGGCAGAGGTCAGTGAGTCAGGACAGGTGAGCAGGTGAACAGGTGTAACGGTGTGTGAATGCTGTCGTACATGGCTCAGGATGTTCCTGTGGACGACGTTCTGTCCGTCGATGTTCCACAGTCGGATGGTATTGTCTGAGGAACAGGACAGGAACGACCCAGGCGGAAGACGCACCGCACCTCCTCCTCCTCCTCCTCCTCCTCCTCCTCCTCCTCCCTCTGGGTACACCTGCAGGAGACATGAGAGGAGGAGCTCACCTGGAGCATTTCACAAGCTTCATTCATTGGTTACTCTGTCAGTGTACAGTAGCTGACTGCTTGTTAGACTCCTCCCCCTAAACGAATACTGTCCAATCACAGCTCAGTAACAGTAACAGAGCTGATCAAACTGTGTGTTTATCTGATCTAACGTTAGCAGCTAATATTAGCATGTCCTGCTAACTACCTAAATCGAAATGACTTCTTGGAGGCTCCCGGTGCCTTTATGCTAAGCTAACTAGCTTCTAGGTGCAGCTGATCATTTTTAAAATGTGAGTGTAATTAATAAAAATTAATTCGTTAGGAGACGCTGCCGTCCATGAAAAGTGAAACATTATAATTTCTCCTCCTGGAGGTTCAGACTGAGACTCGTCTCATCAGTGTGACCTTTGTCTTCTGAGCCGTGTCCCCCCGAGTGTGTGTTTGATTCGTGCACCCTGACCTCCAGGCTCCACACACAGGACGAGTGGTACAGCGCAGAGTACAGTTTTCCTGCCCTGCGAGGGTCACGGAGGTCACGGACATCCCACACATAGACGCTGTGGTCGTTGTAGACGCATGACAGCCAGTGGTTGGCGGGGTCGTAGGTCACCGCCACGGTGTCCGGGTAACGAGCCTCCAACCTGCAGGAGAACAGCTGACTGAGGAGGAGGAAGAACAGAGAGTTCTTTTTAAGTCTTATGAGTCATTGCTGCAAGTCTTTCTTTTCCAAAGTGAGTGTGTTACCTGTCAGGTGTGTGTGTGTGTGTGTGTGTGCTACCTGGCGTCCACCATCCTGGCGACGTCCGCTCCCAGACAGTGTGGGCGGGGCAGAGTGCAGAGGAAGTGCAGGTTGACAGGACTGAAAGCTCGAACCGTCCCATCAGAACAACCACAGAAGATCAACTCCTCGGTGACGGACAGACAGGTGGCCTGAGACGTCTGAGGACACACGGACACATGGACAGGTGAGTCAGTCGGGTGAGTCAGTCAGGTGACCTCACTGAGGATGGCGTGCAGATGAAAATGAGTTTTTGATCCTGTCATTTAACTTTGTGACGTCCAATCAGAGTCGTTGACAGCGAGGATGTTTCTGCAGAAAGGAACTGTTTTGTTGGGGACTATTTTCAGTGGCGGATTAATCTACATTTGGTGCTGCAGCGTCCAGTTTGAGATTGTTGGACGTGACAGGGCCACCGTTTCTTTTCTGCTAGTCTTTGTGCTAAGCTACACTAAACACATGCAACATTAGAGATGCTAGCTGGCTTATTCTTCATTAACATCGACTAGAATCGACTTGTTAAAAGTCATTTTATAAACAGATTAAACAACCATGAGTTAAGATTTGTTTTTCAAGTTAGCATCATGTGTATGATATGCTAAACATTTGTAGCTACCACGATATCAACTGGCTATAAACACAAATACTCTGCATCTAGTTTTCATGCTAAGCTAAGGTAGCTTTCTGTTAAAGCTAAAACACTTAGTGTTTTTATCAGATAATTCTAAACTGTCAACATGAATTAAAATGTATGTTCTGTAGCTACACAAGCTAACAGCTAACAGCTAACAGCTGCCTCCAGTGTTTGTGCTAAGCTATTATTACTATTGTGTGTGTGTGTGTGTGTGTGTGTGTGTGTGTGTGTGTGTGTGTGTGTGTGTGTGTGTGTGTGTGAAACATTCACATAAAGACAAGGACTTTTGAAACTGAACTTCTGCTGCAGGATCACAACTGTGAAATCAGTACTGATACTGTAGTACTGATACTGTAGTATTGATACTGATACTGCAGTACTGATACTGTAGTACTGATACTGCAGTATTGATACTGATACTGCAGTACTGATACTGTAGTACTGATACTGTAGTATTGATACTGTAGTATTGATACTGATACTGTAGTACTGATACTGTAGTATTGATACTGATACTGCAGTACTGATACTGTAGTATACTGTAGTACTGATACTGTAGTATTGATACTGTAGTATTGATACTGATACTGCAGTACTGATATTGTAGTACTGATACTGTAGTATTGATACTGTAGTATTGATACTGATACTGCAGTACTGATACTGTAGTACTGATACTGTAGTATTGATACTGATACTGCAGTACTGATACTGTAGTACTGATACTGTAGTACTGATACCATAGTACTGACACTGCAATACTGATACTGTAGTATTGATACTGCAGTACTGATACTGATACTGTAGTACTGATACTGCAGTACTGATACTGTAGTACTGATACTGATACTGTAGTACTGATACCATAGTACTGATACTGCAATACTGATACAATAGTACTGATACTGCAATACTGATACTGTAGTACCAATACTGTAGTATTGATACTGCAGTACTGATACTGATACTGTAGTACTGATGCTGCAGTACTGATACTGTAGTACTGATACTGATACTGTAGTACTGATACCATAGTACTGATACTGTAGTACTGATACCATAGTACTGATATTGTAGTACTGATGCTGCAATACTGATACTGTAGTACCAATACTGTAGTATTGATACTGCAGTAATGTTAGTGTAGTACTGATACTGATACTGTAGTACTGATACCATAGTACTGATACTGTAGTACCGATACTGTAGTACTGATACTGCAGTGCTGATATTGTAGTACTGATATCAGTCCTGCAGCAGTGCTTTGTAGATGTTGGTGAATGACTGATGCTGCGTTCAGGGTCCTCAGTGAATCAGAGTGTGGAGGGTGAACAGACCAATTAGGTGAAGTGTTGGTTATGAATGAAAGCGGCATTCTGTGAGACTGACCAATGGAGTGAGAGAAAGGATGTGGGCGTGCCTGAGTCAGTCAGTTCAGCCAGTAAGGATCAAGATTCAGGTTCTTCAACATGTTCTTACCTCAGAGTCCAGTTTTTATTGGTTGGACTTTGATTTACTCACATTGATTGTGATGTTAACCTTCAACCTTTAAGCATTAGCATCTACAGAGCTAGCTCTTTTTTTTTTTTTTTAGATTTAACCTTTATTTTTATAATGATCCTGTTGTCACTCACCCTTTTTTCTACCTGAACCTTTTTCACTCTGTAATTCTGTAATGGCTAATGCTACATGCTGTCAGCTAGTCAATATGTGAGCAGTTTGTCTACTAGCTGTGTTACTTTCTACATCACCAAAGGACCACCAGCAAAATCTGCTGAGTCACTGTAGTTTCTCTGCCTGGGAGCTAAAACCTAACATCAGCTAACAAGCAGCTAACGGCAGCTAACAGTAACTAACAGTAACTATCAGTTGTTCTCCGACCAGTTTTATTGATTTTATTTGAATTTAATATCAATGAATCTGAAATGACGTTGACTTTATTTTGTTAGTTTGTCTCTTGTCTGATCAGCTGATCAGTTTAAGACATTTTGTCCATGCTGGAAAAAAAGTGAAGAAAGATGTGAAGTAAAGTCGCTGAATTACTGAGAAAGTAACTGAATGTGTTCATTTATCTGCTGCGTCGTCTTTTCATGTCGGGACGCTCACTTCCTGTTTTTGTGCTGACTGCTTCCATGTTGGTTTGGTTTTGTAGTTTTTACAGTGTAATCGAGAAACATTTTTACGAACATGACTTTTTGTACCTGATTAAAACATTTTAAAGCCTGAAATTCAGATTTTGGGATTTTAAACCTTTTGAGGACGTGGAGACACGTGATGACGACAGAGAACATGTTCTTCACTTTGGGGTCACTGAATGTTTTCAGGTGTCACAGGCTGAACTGACTGAGTCCAGGTGAGTCCAGGTGAGGACTTACGGAGGCGGAGTCGACTCTCTGCACAGGAAGCAGAGGAGGAAGCAGAGGAACTTCACATTAAGAGCGTTTTAAAGACATGAACATCACTTGAACAGTCTGGTAACATCAGTGTCAGGCTGTTTCTCATTGGCTATGCTCACACACCTGTAACCACACCCACAGTGATGTCACACTGGAGTACAGCTGTACATCACACACAGCAAAAGAAAAAAAACTCAACATTCAAATATACAGAAAATGTAAACTGTAAATATTTATGATAAATATACTGTTTAGATTCTGTATAACTTTGTCCTGATGGTGGCGCTGCAGAAAAGGGTCGGAGAGGCTTTCTTTGTGTGACTCACCCGTAGCTCCACCCACTTGTCAAGGAGGCGGCGGTCGTTGAACTCACACAGCAGACCAGAGGAAGTGATGCAGAAAGTGGAGGCAGCCTGTCGGCCCCGCCCACAAGCCACATCGCTGAAGAAGTTGTTCCTGAGCTCTCCCAGCAGCCCTGAACGCCCCAGCAGGGGGACGGTGGCGTTCACCTAGAGACAGGCGGAGAAACAATCAACAATCAATAATCAATAATCGCTAACAGCTGATCGACAGGTGGTCATCATGTGATTGACAGGAGAACCTTGGAGGTCTTGGCGTGGTCCAGGTACCAGAACTTGACGTGGCGGTTGCCAGCGGTAACAAAGTAGGAGCTGTCATCTGAGAAGGAGACGGCGGTCACTTTACTGGACACCTTATTGGCTGCGACCACCACGTTTTTCTGATCAATAACAAAATCAACAAACTGATTGATTAGTTCATCGCAGGAGACAAGTGATCGACATTTAACAGCATCAGTGAACATGTGACCACGGCGTCGCTTCGTCAGAGGATCTGAAAAATAACACGTCAGAACGGCTGACGGCTGATATCGACTGTCAGGATGTTTCCGTCACACTTATAGAATCAATAAATCAATAGTAGTGTGACGATTGAGCCATCGAGTCGATGTATCAGGCTTTAAAGATACGAGTGCATCGATCCAGACGACCTGCATCAGTAAGAAGCTGAAAGAAGCGCGAGCATCTCGATGCGTCTCATCAACGAACGAAATAAATGTCGTGGACACGTTAGAATATTTGCATTGAAGAAAAGGTTACTTGATACTTAAGTACTTGAGTAAAAGTACTCGGTTACCTTCCAGTTCCAGACGTTGACCATCATGTCGTGTTGGTATCCCACGCTGACAATGTATTTCCCATTGGGAGAAAACGCCACGCAGGCGACGCCGTATTTGTGTTCCTGCAGCTCAGCGACCTGCAGACGCTCGGACGAGTCCCACACTCGGACCGCCGGCATGTGACCACTCTGAGGACGAAGAGGAGGAGGACGAAGATTAACACTGATGACATCAGTCACACATGGAGTGAGTGTTTGATTTAAACAAACCAACATGTCTGAAGACGCCACCTGAACAGTTTGTGATGGAACTGATCAATCAACAGATCAATCAACAGATTAATCAATCTGTCTGATATCATACAGGTGACTCATGAGAAAACAGAGCAGACAAACAGCTGAACAATAAATAAATATAAAAAGAGATCAACATGTAAATATGATGAAAGAAAATAAATAATAAAAATATTAAAGGAGATAAGTAGATTAATTTGACATTTTGAATCAGTTTTTTTCATCATCGATTAATCTGTCAATCATTTTCTCAATCAATTGATAAATGAATCCTGTCTCAATCTGATCAGTTGTTTTGAGTCGGTTTTAAGAAAGAAAGTCACAATTCTCTGATTTCAGCTTCGTAAATGTGAATATTTTCTGTCTGAGGACGTCGTCTTGGACTTCAGGACGCACTGATCAACATCCTCAGACGTTTTATGGACCAAAGAACTAATCAATTAATTTAAAAAAATGATCAACAGATTAACTGATAATGAAAATAATTGTTGAGGTTGAAACATCTGGAGGACACGGACATCTGTTTTTGATTTTGGGGTGAACTGTCCCTTTAACACCTGTGAATAATATTAGAAATACTCCTTTAAAGTCATTTACACACGTTTGACTCGGACCTGTTCGAACCAGGTCCGAGTCAGGACCTGTTTGAACCACGTTCGAGTCAGGACCTGTTCGAACCGGGTCCGAGTCAGGACCTGTTCAAACCAGGTCCGAGTCGGGACCTGTTTGAACCAGGTCCGAGTCGGGACCTGTTTGAACCAGGTCCAAGTCAGGACCTGTTTAAACCAGGTCCGAGTCGGGACCTGTTTGAACCAGGTCCAAGTCAGGACCTGTTTAAACCAGGTCCGAGTCGGGACTTGTGATGACTCACCTCTCCTGTGACAATGTACTTTCCATCTGGAGAAAACGCCAGTGTGGTGATCGCCTTCCTGCAACACAACAACAACTACTTCACTGTGTCACGTTCAACACTTCTGATTGGCTGACAGGTGATGACATCATATATGTGATGAGGTCACAGATACCTCACACGGAGAGGAAGCAAGAGCTGATTGGCTGAAGGTTTACCTGGAGCTGTTGAAGATGTGATGCTGTTTGTTCTTTCGAGGATTCAACAGGACGATTACACACCTGCAGACACACACACACACACACACACACACACACACACACACACACACACACACACACACACACACATTTTGTCAGGGTATTTGTAATCTTGAGTCAAGTGTTGATTCATTCTCCTGGAACAACTTTGAGTTTTCATAAATTATACAAAACAAACAAACAAACAAACAAACAAACAAACAAACAAAAAACAAACAAGAATAACCTAACCTTTTGCAGTAAACGAAATCCTGCTGGGACTCACACACACACACACACACACACACACACACACACACACACACACACACACACACACACACACACACACACACACACACACACACACTCTGCTGTGTAAAGCAGCTCTGCAGGTTTAATGAGTCTCTGTTTGGTGACTCAGTCTGTCCAACCTGAAACTTCATAAACACTGAGACAGATCCTCAGTCTGTCCTCAGTCTGTCCTCAGTGTGTCCTCAGTCTGTCCTCAGTGTGTCCTCAGTGTGTCCTCAGTCTGTCCTCAGTCTGTCCTCAGTGTGTCCTCAGTGTCTCAGTCTGTCCTCAGTCTGTCCCTTGTATGTCTCCATTCTGTCTGAGAGTCCTGCATCACTTAGAGCTGCAACTAACAATTGTTAACATTAACCTGTCGATCATTTCTCCACTAATTGATAAGTTGTTTAGTCCATAAAATGTTGATCAAAGTCCAAGATGGCGTCCTCAAATGTCTCTTTTTGTCCACAGATGATCAGCAGAAATTAATAACTATTGTAATGTCATTTAATCATCTTCTTACATCTTTATCTTTTTGTTGTTTCTTGTTTCTTTCATCAACTGACATGACTCTGACAGGATTAATCAATTAATTAATCAAGAAAATAATCAACAGATTAATCAACAATGGAAACAATTGTTAGTTGCAGCTGTAATATCAATTCTCAGAAAAATGAGAACTGAGAGTATTTCAAATATTCAGTATTGACATTTCTCAATATTTAAATGCAGAATTGTTTTGTTATTTGATATTTATTTTGTAAGAAAATGTTGAACAAAGTGAAAAAGTGTCACAGTTTAGTTTAATTCTGTGATTTTACTTTCAATTTTAATTTCACAATAATATTTCTATAAACACTTAAAACAGTTTATAGCTACATGATGAATGACATCATTAAAATACATCATTACTGTCTCTGATGTCACATTTCATTCATTTTGTCTGCAGACATTAACCTACTTTCACTCCACTGACACACTTCTCCTCTCCTCCCTCCTCCCTCCTCTCTCCTCCCTCCTCCTCCCTCCTCTCTCCTCTCCTCCCTCCTCTCCTCCTCCTCTCCTCTCTCCTCTCTCCTCTCCTCCCTCCTCTCTCCTCCTTCCCTCCTCTCTCCTCCTCCTCCCTCCTCTCTCCTCCCTCCTCCCCTCCTCTCTCTCCTCTCTCTCTCCCTCCTCTCTCTCCCCTCTCCCCTCTCCTCCCTCCCTCTCTCTCCCTCTCCCCTCTCCTCTCTCCTCCCTCCTCTCTCCTCTCCTCTCTCTCCTCCCTCCCTCCTCTCTCCTCCTCTCCCCTCTCCTCTCTCCTCTCCTCCCTCCTCTCTCCTCTCTCCTCCTCCTCTCTCCTCTCTCCTCCCCTCCTCTCTCCTCCTTCCTCCTCCTCTCTCTCCTCTCCTCCCTCCTCTCTCCTCTCCCTCTCTCACTCCTCTCTCCCTCTCCCTCTCCTCTCTCCTCCCTCCTCTCTCCTCTCCTCCTCTCCTCCCACTCCCTCCTCCCTCCTCTCTCCTCCCTCCTCTCTCCTCTCCTCCTCCCTCCTCCCTCCTCTCTCCTCCCTCCTCTCTCTCTCCTCTCCTCTCTCCTCTCTCCTCCCTCCTCCTCTCCCTCCCTCCTCCCTCCTCTCCTCTCCCTCTCCTCCTCCTCCTCCCCTCCTCTCTCCTCTCCTCTCCTCACTCCCTCTCCTCTCTCCTCCCTCCTCCCTCCTCTCTCCCCTCTCTCCTCCTCCTCTCTCCCTCCTCTCTCCTCTCTCCTCTCTCCCTCCTCTCCCTCCTCCTCCCTCCTCTCTCCTCTCCTCCCTCCTCTCTCCCCTCCCTCCTCTCTCTCCTCCTCCTCTCTCCCCTCTCCTTTCCTCTCTCCTCCCTCCTCCTCCTCTCCTCCTCCTCCCTCCTCCCTCCTCTCTCCTCCTCCTCTCTCCCACTCCCCTCTCCTCTCTCCTCCCTCCCTCCTCTCCTCCTCCTCTCTCCTCTCTCCCTCCCTCCCCTCTCCTCCCTCCCTCCTCTCTCCTCCTCCTCCTCTCCTCCTCCTCTCTCCTCCCTCCTCTCTCCTCTCCTCTCCTCCCCTCTCTCTCTCCTCCCTCCCTCCTCTCTCCTCTCTCCCTCCCCCTCCTCCTCTCTCTCCTCTCCTCCCCTCCCTCCTCTCTCTCTCTCCTCCTCCTCTCCTCCCCTCCTCTCCTCTCCTCTCTCCTCTCCCTCCCTCCTCTCTCCTCTCTCCTCCCTCCTCCTCTCTCCTCTCTCCTCCTCCTCTCTCCCTCTCTCCTCCTCTCCTCTCTCCTCTCCTCCCTCCCTCCTCTCTCCTCTCTCTCTCCCCTCCCTCCTCTCTCTCCTCTCTCCTCCCTCCTCCTCTCTCCTCTCTCCTCTCTCCTCCCTCCCTCCTCCTTCCTCTCTCCTCTCTCCTCACCCTGATGTCTTTTCATTGTGTAAACTGAATCTTCTCATCTGAACACAAACTGCCCCCAGCTCAACAATGTAGCCACTCTCTCCCACGCTCACAGCTGATTGGACGGCCCAGTGGGACGCCGTCTGTGGTTTGGAAGGCTGGACGTCTTCCACCACTCGCCCTCGGACATTCCCATCATTCCTCAGTGTCGGACTGTCTCAGTGTGTCATCGTGTATCAGAGTCTGGTTTCCATTTATTTGTGTCTCATCACAGAGAACGTTCAGTTCAGTTTGTGTCAAACACATTTCACTCTGAAATATAAACATTTAAATCAAACACTCTGAGGCTGCTGCTCTCTTTTGTTTACTAACTGCATTTCAAACAAACAAACAAACAAACAAACAAATGTCTTGTTTCAGTCCTGACTGCTGACACGTCATCAGGCAGGTTCTGATGTCAGCCTGACAGAACCTCCTGTGATTGGTCAAAAGTGTGAACCATTCAAACTGTTTTCAGTCTAGAAACAAAGTGAATCCTGATTCAGTTTCTGATCTGGACTGAAATCCTGTTTTCACGGTTTGGTCAGATGAAGTTTCACAGCTGGAGTTTGAAGCAGATCAATGATCAATAATGTAAAAACTCATCTGTTTCTATGGAAACAATAAGCTGTGTGTGCAGTTTGGTAACATTAGTATGTTGGACAACAACAGCTTGTCAGTGTTTGATGCAAATGTCTTTAATAGCTGTCAGACAGAGATCAATACTTCTGTTAAATCAATATACATATTTTTAGCTTTAAAGAGTCTACAAGCTGATTCTGGTCAGGAGCCACAGTCAGACCAGTTTGATCTAAAGTGGACCGGACCAGTAAAATTAAAACATAATCTATCGATTATTCTGGTGATCAATTGAGTAATCAGATAAGAAAAGTTCTGCATTTTTTCTATTACATTACTTTTGTTTTATTTAAGAACGATGGTAAAATACAAAAGAAGATAAGACAGGTCTGTTAAATGAACAACTATAAATTACTAAAGTAAAAATACTCGGTAAAGTAACTTTACTTTTACTGTAGATTTACTTTACTGTTTTCTACTTTGCTTTTTACTTTTTTCAAGTCCAAGGTAAAAGTAAAGGTAGTGGCGTCTGAACCACAAACAGAAGATGAAGTTCAAAAGAACTCTTTGTACAAAACACCAGAGCGTTTGTTCACATGTTAAAATCACAACATGGTTCTTCTGGAGCAGGACAGGCGCTCCCCAGACCCCAGAGGACAGAGGACAGAGGACGGGGACAGAGGACAGGGGACAGGGGACAGAGGACAGGGCACAGGGACAGGGGACGGGGACAGAGGACAGGGGACAGGGCACAGGGCACGGGGACAGGGACAGAGGACAGAGGACAGGGCACAGAGGACAGGGGACGGGGACAAGGGACAGAGGACAGAGGACAGAGGACCAGAGGACAGAGGACAGGGCACAGGGGACAGGGGACGGGGACAGAGGACAGGGCAGGGGACAGGGGACAGGGGACAGGGGACAGAGGACAGGGACGGACAGGGGACAGGGACAGAGGACTGGTTTTACCAACATGCCACCTTTTCTCCTCTTATGAGTTTGCAGGTCTGTACAAGCTGATGGTTGATGACAAGGCGGGGAGGAGGATGTATTTATTTGTTATTAATTATAATTATGTTTCTGTGTTTATTTATGGATTAAAGGAGACAGATTGTGACATTGTTTAGATGCAGATTGTTTTAGATGCAGATTGTTTAGATACAGATTGTTTAGATACCCAGATTGTTTTAGATGCAGATTGTTTAGATTCTTAGATGCAGATTGTTTGAAGTACGAATTGTTTAGATACAATTGTTTAGATACAGATTGTTTTAGATGCGAATTGTTTAGATACAGATTGTTTGATGCAGATTGTTTAGATGCAGATTGTTTAGATGCAGATTGTTTAGATACAGATTGTTTAGATGCAGATTGTTTAGATGCAGATTGTTTAGATTCTTAGATGCAGATTGTTTAGATGCAGATTGTTTAGATGCAGATTGTTTAGATGCAGATTGTTTAGATACAGATTGTTTAGATGCAGATTGTTTAGATACAGATCGTTTAGATACAGATCATTTAGATGCAGATTGTTTAGATACAGATTGTTTAGATGCAGATCGTTTAGATGCAGATTGTTTAGATACAGATTAAGAAAAGTTAGTCAGTGAGTAAATCTGGAATCACCTTCAGATGGGATCTACCACAGACAGTATTGAAGGTTCCGTCTGTCTGTGCTGCAGGTCAGGTCTGACACATGTTCTACTGCTGATGCTGTTAATTCTGTTAATGAACATCATGTGATTTGGGTCACCTGACCTTCGCCTTGTCATCTTTTACTGCAAACACCAACCGCTAACCGTCATCCAAACACGCAGTAAACCTTGTCTGCACATCTTCACTGAAGGGACAAACGTCCCTCTGATCTGTCAAACCCTCATCACCTGTTTATGACTCAAACAAACTGTCCTTCAACTTTAATGTGTCCACTTCAAACAGAGAGGATGAGGGACACCGATCGGACACCTGTCATGTCTTTTTGTCGTTTTGTGTCTTATTACATCACTTCTCATCTTGTTGTCTTTTTTGTTGTTTTTCTTCTTGTTTACGTCACTGTTTGTTTTTTCATTGTGACATCTTGTTAAATTTTTTATGTCGCTCTTTGTCTTGTTTATTGATTTTCTGATATTTATTGATAGATAAATATTTCTGACAACACTGGTTTGATCCACTGACTTCTCCTGAAAAATTCAAGAATCCTCATAATCTCTTTAAAAGTGTCGTGTTGATTTAAAAACCTTTAAAATTCTGTCTGAAACACCCCAACACACCACCTGAACCCTGAATGCAACACAGTGTTCCTCCAAAACCCTCAAGAACCTTGAGAATACATTCAAAAAACCCAAAGAGAACCATGACAGATGTGTTTTCCAGGAGTCCTGCAGGTAGTTCAGCGGTGTGTTCAGGGTCTCGTGGTAAATATCAGCACCATGTCTCCTGTATGAACACGTGATGTGTTTAATCTGATAATCTGATCATGTCGTTAGTCAGTAAAGAACTTTTGAGTG
>CM034605.1:45699-130699 GCA_020091685.1 Lutjanus erythropterus | reverse complement strand
GACCCTGAATCTGTCCAGCGTCTCTACGAAATCCGAAATTCCCAACAGGTGAACTGTCTCTTCTGGACCACAGCTGTATGGACACCTGCTATCACTAAGCTGTGATTGGATGATCACTCTTCAGGAGGAGGGGCTTCATGAACAGTCACATGATTGGCAGATGACACCTGTGCTCCCCCACAGGTGAAAAATTCCCCATCAGCCTAAAAAAATCGATTATGTCAGAGACTGTGTCCATCAGTCCATCAGACTGTCTTCAGAAATATTCAATCAGTCGTCAGCAGAGACGAGACGAGGGACACACACACACACACACACACACACACACACACAGACACACACACACACACACACACACACACAGACACACACACACACACACACACACAGACACACAGACACAGACACACACACACACACACACACAGACACAGACACACACACAGACACACACACACACACACACACACACTTCACACCAGCTGATAGAAACTGTCTCATGGTCAGTCTGTGTGTGTTTCAGTGTGTGTGGCTGAAACTGACATCATCTTCATCATCTAGTTCATAATAATGTATGATCTGATACATATAGGTGTGTGTGTGTGTGTGTGTGTGTGTGTGTGTGTGTGTGTGTGTGTGTGTGTTGTCTCGCTGCTGTTAGCTTTAGCGCTAACATGTGAATGAAGCTAACAGGCTGCAGCAGCTCTGACACGTGTTACTGTCTGTTCATCAGCTGCACGAGTTCAAACATCTTCAGACTGTTCTACCTGTTCTACCTGTTCTACATGTTCTACATGTTCTACTGCACAAACTGATACTGATACTGCAAATACTACTGTAGATACTTATGCCGATACTACTGATACTGCAGTTGTTGTGGATGTGAACTCAGATGTTGAACAGAGTCTAAGATGTTTGAGGTCACAGATTCAGAGTTTCACACACACACACACACACAGGGTGGAGGGTTTAAGGAGGCCACACAGTTCAAACAGAACACAAAGCATTCTGGGAGTTTTACAGGCTGCAGGCACACAGACAGATGGAGGTACAGGAGCCCTGCAGGGACAAAAAGCCTGGAACAACTTGACCGACTGATCCTTTATTTCTGTTCCACTGAGCAGCTGGAATCTACAAACTCGACCCAGTTCTCCCAGTACACAGTTCCACTGTGGCGTGAGAACAAAGGAGAACCTGCAGGCTGCTGGACGTTCTGTTAATACGTTCTTCTCCTGAACTTTTTTCAACAAACCTCCACATATTCAACACGTTTCACTTGTTCTCTTATTATTCAGGTTTTAAAGTCAGCAGAACGTCTCTGTTCCACGTCTTCGTCTTCTGCTGTAAACGAATAAAAACTGAACTGACGCCTGAAACTTTATCGACACCATCTGAGCTGAACAGAGCGAGAACACTGCAGAGCTGCTGCTGCTGAGCGTGTGTGTGAAATATGCTGACACAGCAGAATGAAAGCATTCAGCCGAGCGCGCGTGTGTGTGTGTGTGTGTGTGTGTGTGTGTGTGTGTGTGTGTGTGTCTGCAGTAAACCTGCAGAACAAATGTCTCATGACGTGTGTGAAAGAACAAATGATGGAACAACATGGACCGTAGAAAACATCAAACATGATGATGTTTCAAATCAAAATAAGAATAAAGAGGTTCACCTCTAAAATCACAAACACGTCACAACTGCAGTCAAATAAAATCAAGACGTCAGACAGGATATTATTTATAAATGAAGATATTTAAAATTTAAATAAATGCAGACTTCAACAGAAGATTAAATCTTTAAAAATAAAAACTCCTCCTCCAATCAGGAGCTGCTGCTCTGCGTTAGTTTCCACATGAACATTTTCTCCTGTAACACCAAAATCCACGGCTGTTAGCTCAGTTAGCTCAGTTAGCTCAGTTAGCTAAGTTAGCTCAGTTAGCTAAGTTAGCTCAGTTAGCTAAGTTAGCTCAGTTAGCATGGTCCTGTTAGACTGACACACAGCCTCAGAGAGCAACAGAGGACAGTTTGACAACAGGGAGGACAGGACTGAGGTGGTCCACAGCAGCTCCGACCAGGACTCTGACTACAGGACAACGAAGATGAAGTCATCCCCCAAAAATATAGATTTAAATTTTATATTTAAATAATTAACTCAATAACATAAACATGTGACGACCAGACGATGAGGAACATATGTCGTCCAGAGCAGGATGAGATTTTAATTTATGAGCAGATTTTTGCAGACGTCTCACAGGATTTAAAGACTGCAAACACCTTGCCTCACTCTCCCCTTCCAAACATGCAGGAGGACCTACAGACAGTCAGTCAGCAGCAACAACACCAAAGACAGGTGGCAGGAGATCCAGAACATCACAGGCTGCAGAAAGAACCAAAAGAACCCCCTAAACTTTACACACTGCACCTTTAAATAACAACAAATCTGACACACTGGCCCTTTAACTGTGACGTCTCTCACTGGTTTATGGAAAGAGTTTCACACCAGCTCATCAAAAACCGTCTCTGTGTGAGCGCGTGTGCGCGCGCGTGCGTTACCTTGCCGCTCAACTCCTCTTTGTGCCGCGCGGCGCCGCTCCTCCTCCTCAGTTTAATAGAGGGAGACCTCAGCAGGTTCTTGATGCGGCTGCGGATCGTTCCGCTGCCGCTGCCGCTGCCGCTGCCGCAGCTGCCGCTTCCCTCCGCGGTCATCGCGCTGTTCTCTGCCGGCCTGCTGCGTCCCTCAGCGGCTCTGTGTCGCTCTGTCCTCCGCTGACGGCCGCGCTGCAGCCTTCATGCTGTCTGAAAGCCGAGCCGAGCCGAGCCGAGCCGAACAGAGCCGAGCCTGCTCGGGCTCAGGCTCTGGTTCTGGTTCTGCTCCGCATCTTGAACCCGCCGCAGAGACACGAAGCGGAGACAGACCGGGAGCAAACCGACTGACTGACTAACGACTGACGCACCGCACCGTCAACATCGCACGCTTCGACGATACACACACTTCCTGTCAGGCTTTTCAAAATAAAACCTTTAAGAAAATTGGGTAAAGATATTTTCATCACAGAATAAATAATATAGTTTATTATTACATATTAAATTAGTACAAACTCTGATTATGAATTATGTGTTCAACAACAGTGACACTAATACCTCTAAGACCCACCTACCTTATAATCAGTGGAGAGTCTGAGATTTACTCAGTCACTTTGGACGTATTTCAAACAAAGTCACTTTATAAGATTTTACAGTTAAAAATTAATGCATTTATTTAAACTATACTGAAACAATTATAAAATTAGACCTCAATCAATCAGTCATTCAACACTAATTTATTGATTGATTGATTTATTTTCAAAGAACATTATGACAGATAGTTGATAGTTTTGTTCTGTTTCTGTTTTCTGTCTCAATAAATTGAATCTCTTTGTTTGGACAAAACATTAAAGGACCATTTCTCACAATAATATGGCATTTTATAATCAGTGATTAACGGAGAAAATAATCTTTGACTTGATGGCAGCACTTATTATGTGATTAATATTTATTTACACAAAATAATATTAATCACCTTGTTAATTATGATGCATTTGTTACCCGTGAAACGTATCAAATCATTTCAGTCTATAATTAACTCCTTATTGTTTTCTGAAATTATGACATAAATGAATGAAAGTCCCATCCTGGTACTGTTGAATATTTTACTACAATCAGTCAAACTTTGAACACAGGAGTATTTTTTATTTTATTTTATTTTATTTACATCTTATTACTTAAACTCCACTAAAACAGAAACTTTTACACTTTATTTATTGACATGTTTTTATTTTGAAATTAAAGCCTCATTACGTCCGGTGTCGTCGTGTCTGACAAACATTGACGCAGCTGTGACGTCTCCACGCCGCTGCGTGATCACGGTGTGAAGCGCCTCCCAGCGGTAAAGACAGAAACTGTAGATTTATTCTGGATTTATTGATTTTCTATGTTTTCAAAGATGTTTGGATAAATTGATAAAGATTTGTTCAATCAAAATGAATGTTGTGATTGATTGTTTTAAGACAGGGACACTCTACACACACACACACACACACACACACACACACACACACACACACATATATATCTTAGGATGATGCGTTCAGGTGTCATCAGTGGCGTAACTGGGCTGAATTCCACATGGGTTTTGAGGTCAAAGGGGCCTGACATTGGTGTAAACTTATTATTTCATTCTTCAGCTCCGTTTTACATATTCACACACGTTTGTTTTGTGTCTGCTCCGTCAGAGCGTCTTGTTCCCATGACAACTGACCGGAGACAGACACATCGCGCGTAGCGGGGGGGGGGGGGCGCTCGTATCCCCCCTTATATGCAACAAAATGCAGTGACCCAGTCTGACGTTACACCCCGCGGCAACATTACATTTCAAAAAAAAAAAAAAAAAAGAAAAGTTTGACCACAAGAGGGCACATGGGTTTACAAAACCCACCAACCCTACGTCATCTACGCCACTGGGCGTCATGTACATTCAGCTCCTCTCTCAGTTGAAACAGCTTAAAGGTTGAAAAGGATAAATTCTAACTTAAAATGATGGAAAGTGAATATTTATATTTATAAAAACCACATCAGGAGTCAAGAGTTTATTTTCAAACTTTATTGATATTTGAGTGTTACACTGTGAGGCATTTGTAGGCCGTCAGACATCAGATTATTTACATCAGAAGTTCTTCTACACTTATAAAAATACAAATTTAAGAAAAAACAGAACATCTGTACACTGTACAAACATGAACACAGAGAGAAGCAGCTTCATGTGGTAACAGTTTAAAAAAGCAAACTGCTCTTTTAATCTTGCTGTGGGAACACTGAGCAGGTGACAGGTGAGTCCAGGTGAGTCCAGGTGAGTCTTATTGTGTAAATATAAAGAACTGAACTTCAGGTTCTGTTTATTTCTCAAGAGAGAAAACAAAACTGAAAACTTATCAATATTTTTAATGTTCACTTTTATTAAACTTTTATTTTTCCTGTGACAGAAATATTTCATCTTGAAATGAAGTCAAATAAATCCTGACTGAAGTCACAAACATGAAATAATTTGAATTAAAATCCTAAAAGTGAAACAGCTGATGATCAGAGCGACCAATCAGGAAACAGTTCAACAAGGAAGTCGTCAGATTTGAGCAAAACTAGTCATAATTTTTCCATAATATTGAAATTTTGTTTTCCACAAAACTGACTGCATCTTCTTGTTGACCCCTGCTGTCACCATGGCAACCAGACCAGACAGATTTTAACTGCTCTGAAAATATGTTCCTGTGATATTCTGACATTTTCCTCTAAATATTTCTCCTTTATTCTCTCAGTCAGCTCCTGATTGGCTGACGTACAGAAAACAAACGTAAACAAACTATAAAGATTTAAAGGTGTGAAGGTAGTGTTTGTTGAGCAAAATAACAGAAAAACTTCAAAACAGAGAGGACACACACGCACACACACGCACACACACGCACGCACACACACGCACACACACACGCACACACACGCACACACACACACACACACACGCACGCACGCACGCACGCACGCACGCACGCACGCACGCACGCACGCACACATATCTTTGGATATCCGAGAGGCACTCATGAAAACTCATGAAAACTCAAATTTCTTCTGGCAACAATCTTCCTTTGAGACTGAAGAGCTGTTTCCATGGCAACTATGACCTGTCAACGTTTAACATCTTAAAGTTGGTTGCTCATTGGCTACTTTAGATGCGGCGCTGACTGAAAGAGGACGGAGCTTAACAGGTTAAAAAAATAAATAAAACTGCCTGATCTTTTGTAAACATGAAGAAATGTCGTCATGGAAACAGCGGCAACAACACTGATCTCAAACAGCCAATCAGAGAACGGCCTGCAGCGATGACATCATGAGTCAGCTGGGTGGGCCTCCTCTCAGACCCAGAGGCACAAGCCTCGGCATCGGCCTCCAGGCGCCTCCCCCTCCCGATGCTCCATCACTGCTGGCGGGGTCCGCCACCTTGGTCCCACCCATCTTCATCTGCAGCAGAGGGGGTGGAGCCACAACGCTGCCCGTGGCGATTCCATCGTAAGGTCCTAGCTGCATCTCTGCCTCTGCCGCCTCTGTGTGATCACGAAGCCCCACCTCCACTGTCTCCGTGGTCACGGCATCATCAGAGTCAGAGTCTAACTGCAGGAGCCAGGGACTGTGGACGTCGTGCTCCTCCCCCGGTAATGCAGTCGTTGCCGTGGTGATGGGCTGCTGGTTGAGGAAGACGATCTCGTTGAGCAGTGAGCTCAGACTCTCGCGTTCTGTGACGTCAGCGCTCTGACCCAGACTCTGAGTGGGAGGCGGAGTCAGCGAGGTCAGATCGCTGATCTGGTCTGAGGAGACGTCTGATCCAACAGAGACCGCCGGGGGAGGAGGAGGAGGGGCCTGTCGTTGTGGCGGTGGGGCTTCTTGTTGTGGCGTTTGTTGGTTGGTTGATGGTTGAACCAGCTGCAGCAGGTTGTTGAGGTTTGTGGCTGTAAACGATAAAACAAAAACACATTTCAATATCCCAGTTTGCAATCAATAAATTCTATTGATCTGCTAAACTTCGTAATTGCTTCATAATGGCTGAAGGCTAAACTGAAATGCTTAACTAATAAGTTATTCGGCTGAAGTAACTCACAGGTACGTTAGATCAATCAGTTAATTGATTAGTTGCCTGTGAGGTTAGTTAACTAATTAGTTTTTTAGCCAGTTGGTTGGTTAGTTAGCTAGTCAGTTAGTGTGTTACCTGTAAGGTTAGTGATGGTGAGGGGGGCGGAGCTGCTATAGACCTTACCGGTTGGGAGGCGGGGCAGTGAGGTGAGATGAATCTGCTGATTGGTCAGACTGGGGATGTTGAGGGTGACTGAGGCCACGCCTACAGACAGGAAAAGGACATTACTTGCTTCAAAATAAAAGCATGTTAAAGCAGCGAGCACGGCAGCAGTCAGCACACAGTACCTGGTGAAGGAGATGTCTGCAACACTGTCGGCGCCGCCATCAGTGGGCTCAGGGTCATGACCTGTTGCCCCGGCGACGGAGCGCTGACCAGAGACAGAACCTCAGCTGGCAGCAGAGCCTGAAAAGACGGTAACTCTGGAAAAAAGAGAACGTAACTGTTAGTGTGTAAACTGTGACTTTCTTTAACCAGATCAATAATCTATCGATTGATTGATCAATATATCTGCAGGTCTTCAGTCTTACCCTCCACAGGATTTGTGAGCGAGGATGCTGGAGGTGCTGGATTCTTCCTGCGACACAGGATGTTGGGGACTGTTCTCGGCCTGTCCCGCAATTCTGTTGCACTGTGGGAAACACCAAGAGGCTTCGACACCTGCACGACCCTCTGAGCCTGCAGGACAGGTGTGGTGGTGGGTGGGGCTGAAGGTGTGGTGGTGGGTGGGGCAGAAACGGGAGCGGGAGGGGCTTGTTGAGTTTTCAGTTTGAAGGATGTGATGATGATTTCATCATCAGTTGTGTCTCCTGCTGTAGGATAAGAAGCCCCGCCCCCTGCTGCTGCTGGCAGCCTATTGGCCGCTCCATGTCTTTTCTCCATTCTCCTCTGTTTGGACGACAGGTGCTGCAGCTTCCTCAGGATCATCTGCTCACTTTTACCTGCAGACACAAATACACACAGGTTACAGCACCACCTGCAGGTCAGAGCTCCGCCCACAGCTGCGTTGATATCTGGGTTCTTAACGGTTCTTAGCACTGAGGTTCTTTATTTCAGAGCTTTAGACTCCTCCCCTCCATCAGCTGGTCCTCACCTGATCTCTGGGAGATGTCTCTGATGAAGGCGTCTCTCTGCTGGTTCAGACTCATCTTCAGACTCTTCAGTCTGTCTGTCTCCCTCTGCAGAGTCTGGATCTCCTCATGAGCCTCAAACACAAACACAACCCCGATCAGTCTGAGTGTTTGACATCACCTGAGAATGATGTCACTGCTGACATCATCACCTCAAGTTTATTCTCACTGATGATCATTTTCTCTGTCAGTGTTAGTTTACATTCAGAAGAATGAGGATCATTCGGCATCAGTAACAGACGATGCGTTCACTGTCTGCGCATCAAGATCTCGTGATGCGTTCACTGTCTGCGCATCAAGATCTCGTGATGCGTTCACTGTCTGCGCATCAAGATCTCGTGATGCGTTCACTGTCTGTTACCTGTCTGAGCAGCAGAGACTCTGGAGCGTCTTTGGTGTTCAGGACTGAACGGAGCGCTCTGAAGGCGGCTGTGACGCTCTGAGCTTCAACACACTTCTTCACCCTCAAACTACGTCTGTTGACACAAAATAATCACATGTCACTTCTGGAGCCGATCAATCGATTATTAAATGAACCGTCACCTAGTTTTATAATCGATTAATCGGTTAATTAGATATTTATCAATCAATAGATTGATTAATAATGGAAATAATCATTACAGGAAAGGCTTATGTCTGAACATGGATGGCAGTGTCTGTCACTCCACCTGTTCGAAGTGTTTACTAATCGATTAATGGAGAAAATTAATCAACAATGACAATGATCCCCAACACTCACAGGTTACTGATGATTGATTGATCTGATTTATTATCATTAATCTGTAATTATGAACCATCTTTTAACTCTGCTGTCAAAACCTGCTGTTTAAATAAAGTTTTACTGAGTTTACTGTCAAAACATTTAAATTATTACATCAATCAAATCAATCAATCAATGATTAAAGCTTTAATCTCTTCATTCACCAGTCCAGTCCTTTATCAATACTCAAGACTGTTTTATTACTGTGCATAAACATGTATGTAAGTGATGACGTCACAGTGATGTCATCAGTTCTTACTCTGAGTCCACGTTCCTCATGATGCTCGCCAGTCTCCTCTGAGCCGCGTTCAGACGACCGTTGTCCTCAACCGTCTCCACGTCGACGCACTGAACCTCGTCCTGCTGACACACGTTTGACTGGATTAAATTTTTATTTTGCAGTTTTACAAAAAGTTGGTTTGTTTTTTTTTATAACCAGACTTTTGAAAAAAAAGTTTTGTTGAAGGTTAAATACTGTTTAAAATGTTTTAAATGATGTCACACGTCCTTGTTTGTTCTACTGCGGACACACCAGCTGATTAAAACAAACGTTCTGTACGTTAGTGACGGCGCTGATGTTGGTCGTCTTGGTGACGAGTCTCTCCTTGTCAGATGAGTTCTCCATCAGCTTGTCTGTCATGTCCAGCGGGTCGACAGCGTCCATCAGATGTCCCGTCTGTCCCCCGCCAGGTGATCTTCGATGTCTGCTGCTCACCTGTCGGCTCTCCTCTGAACACAAACACAATCGCTGATTAGTGATGTAAGAGTGTGATATCACTGATGATGTCACAGGTGGACAGAGGTCTTTCAGTTTGTTTTCAGGTCTTTCCTGTAACAATTACTTTCATCTGATCAATCTGTTGATCAATAATTATTGTTCGTACCTCCTGTTGGAGCGATGGTGGACAGGAAGTCATCCCTCGTCTTCGTCAGCCTCCTCTTCTTCTTCTGCAGATCTGTCTCAGTTGTCCTCAGCTGCTCGATCACCTGCACCGCCTGCAATACACAACAGAAAACACCTGTTAACACTTGAGCAACTGACAGACCAACTGACAAAGAGACAGACCGACCAAAGACAAACTGACTGACCAAGAGACAGGCTGACTGACTGAACAATCAACCAAACGACTGAGACCAACTGACAGACCGTGAGATTAGCCGCCTGAACGACTGAGACCAACAGACCGTGAGACTAGCCGCCTGAACGACTGAGACCAAGCACCTGAGACACTGACTGAACAACAGAGGGACCAACCGATCAAGAGACCGATCAAGAGACGGACCAACTGATTGATCGAGAGACTAACCAATGACCAACCAAGAGACCGACTGACTGACTGAGAGACTGACTGACAGAAAAACAGACCAACCGAGAGAGAGACAGACTGACCAGACGTTTCTGATATTTTAGGGACCAAACTGATTAATTGAGAAAATAATCAACAGATTAACTGATAATGAAAATAACAGTTGCATCTCTACTGTTCTTCTGTAAAAACTTCACATTCTGTTTATTTGATGTGGTCGACCAGACGACTCATCAACTCTCCCGTGTAACAGCGAGCTGATGTCCACCATGTTGCACAGCGGTAACTTTGGAACGTTGTAGGTACAGCACATCATGTGTGTGTGTGTGTGTAACGTGTGTGTGTGTGTGTGTGTAAACGTGTGTGTGTGTGTGTGTAAACGTGTGTGTGTGTGTGTGTGTGTGTGTGTGTGTAAACGTGTGTGTGTGTGTGTGTGTAAACGTGTGTGTGTGTGTGTGTGTGTGTGTGTAAACGTGTGTGTGTGTGTGTGTGTGTGTTCAGACCTTCTTCAGTGTGGAGATCTTCGATGATTTCTCTTCACTCAGTCCAACTTCTCTTCTCAGACCTACAAACAGCTGCTGAAGCTTCAGACGACGCTGCTTCTCCAACACGTTATGAAGGTGACGCTGCACACACACACACACACACACACACACACACACACACACACACACACACACACACACACACACACAAATGTTAAACATCAAAAATGTAAGTTAACTGACAAACTGACTTTCTGGCTGTAATTTGTATGAAGAAGAAGCACAGGGAAAATGAAAATTGGGAAAGCGTGTAATTATTATGAATGGGACTGGAAAGTTGAATACGTGTTATAAAGAATTACAGATGTTAAAGATTATCAGGTTTGATTGGAGTTTCTATCAATAATCATAATCACAGTGGGAGCAGATGCAGCAGCTGGTCAGAGCTCCTGTCGGTCTGTTTGTGTCTGTAGTTTAATACTCTTATACAAACGTCTGAGGAAGGTTGAAAATTACATCAAGTTTGACTGTGAGGAAAGTTTGAAAGATATGAAGAGTTGATGTGAGAAAGTCACGAAAGTTTTAATGTTTGAGTAAAGTTTTTATGTAAATGTGTCAAAGGTTGAAGACGAGTGGGTTTGACTTCCGTGGTAACGAAGTTTCAGTGAACAGATGGGATTCAAAAGCTGAATAATGTTTGACTGATTGATTTGATTGGAGTCTCTGTCTAAAACAATGAACGAGTCGCAAAGGTTTGAAAATGCATGAAAAGCTGAAAATGTGTTGAACATTCATTCATTTATTCTGAACAGTGAAAATTTAACTGAAAACGTCCTGAATCTGAAATGAAGAAATGCAATAATGTTCTGAGTATTTTGATTTGATTTGAATTAAGTTTTTCCACCGTTTTTTTTTGAGACAATAAAGATTTTTTTGCAGAGGAACATGAGTGTGAATCCTGATTCGTCTTCAGCTGTGTAGTTGTGATGTCACACTTTAAACTCTATAAAAAAGAATTTATGTCTCACGTTTGTCTTCACGCTCACGTCCACCTTCTTCTCTTCTTCACTCTCTGTCTCGTCTCCAAAGTCCGACGAGTTGTCCGTCTCACTGCTCGCCGTCCCCGCCTGCTCCACTGCGTCCAACGACTGCGTCTCCCTGCCCGCCGTTTCTTCGACGACCAGTCCCATCTCATCGTCCACACAGATGATGTCCAGGTCCACCAGGTCTCGGGCCAGCTCGGGCTCCGTCTGGGTCCCGTCGGCGGAGGCCGTGGCCTCTGACACCGGCGGGACTGGAGGGGGGATTGGGAGTCTGTGGGGGGGGGTCTCTGCAGGCGTCTGATGGACCAAAACTCCACCAGGAGACACTCTCAGGGTTTTGACACCAAGCTCCGCCCCCCGTCCTGCAGAGGGTTTGAGGGAGATGAGGTTCAGGGGGGAGGAGGGGGGGACGGGCTGTAGAAGGGTGAAGGAGCCTGATGGCGTCAGCAGCTTGGTGGCAGGACGGGACGGAACCTTAGGACAGGTGACGAAGATCGGGTCCTTACTGGAGCCGGAGGGGAGGAGCTTAAAGGTACACATCCCAGAGGGGGGACAGAGAGAAGAGGAGGAGGAAGAGGTCTCAGGGGGGGGGTGTTTCAGAACTGAGATGACTGGAGTCTGACGAGACACAGGGGGGAGGACTGAGAGGGAGGATGAGCCTGGAGGGGGGAGGAGACGGAGAGGGAGAGGAGATGGAGAGGAGAAAGAGAGGAGACAGAGAGGAGACGGAGACAGAGAGGAGACGGAGAGGAGACAGAGAGGGGGAGGAGACAGAGAGGAGACAGAGACAGAGGAGACAGACAGAGAGGGGGAGGAAAGGGGGAAGAGACGGAGACAGAGAGGAGATAGAGAGGAGACAGAGAGGGGGAGGAGACAGAGAGGAGATAGAGAGGAGACAAAGAGGGGACGGAGACAGAGAGGAGACACACAGAGAGGAGACAGAGACAGAGAGGAGATAGAGAGGAGACAAAGAGGGGACGGAGACAGAGAGGAGATAGAGAGGAGACAAAGAGGGGACGGAGACAGAGAGGAGATGGAGAGGAGACAGAGAGGGGACGGAGACAGAGAGGAGACACACAGAGAGGAGACAGAGACAGAGAGGAGATAGAGAGGAGACAAAGAGGGGACGGAGACAGAGAGGAGACACACAGAGAGGAGACAGAGACAGAGAGGAGATTTATTAAAAATATATAATTCAGTTTCTTATTGTGACCTCATATAACCCCTTGTAGTTAAATGTAGTACCTGAGTGCGTGTTGCTTTCCACTTTCTGTAGTTTTAACCCCGCCCCCTCCAGTCCTGCAGACTCACCTCTGTGGACCGCCTGGTTCTGGTGCGGCTTCTGGTTCTGGTTGACTGACTTCAGCTGGCTGATGGGAACCAGTTGGACCAGTTTACCGTCTGGTCTGCGAAAATACTGGAGCCCAGATGCTGCCTGGACCGGCTGCAGCATCACCCTCTGACCGGGGCAGGAGGAGGAGGAGGAGGAGGAGGAGGAGGAGGAGGAAGAGGAGGAAGAGGAGGGTGGAGCCCCTGCAGGAATCTTCCCACGAGGAGGCGGGACATGAAGCAGCAACAGCTGAGAGTCTTTAGGAGGTGGAGCCACAGGTGAGACCACCTGAGAGTCTGAAACACACCAGGAGAGACCAGCAGGGGGCAGCAAAGGTTTACTGAGAAATAACATGACGGTCAATACTGACGAGTCACATGATCGATCTGAGCGATTATGGGATTATATAAATTACAACATAAACACTGTCTGAAATGTCATGATCAGAACAAAAACAAACGTTATATTGACTGATCGAAGATTAAAATATACCTGATCACCATCAAACAGATCAATAAATGTAATTATTATTAACATTAATAATGATTTGGTCTTAAATAAACTGCTCTTTCATGTTACCTGTCATGGGGGTGGAGCTAACAGAAGCTGTAGGCAGCACTCTGAGCTGACTGGCTCCTCCTGTAGCAGCTGCTGGGTACACCATCACCGTGACGACCCGAGACCCAGCGGGCTGTTCAGAGGAGGCAGCTGATTGGACGACCTTCACTGGAGCAGGCTGAACCACTGAAACACACAGACATCAGGTCAGTCTGACACGTTCAGGACTCGAGTGTGGCTGAGACACGCTGACGTCGGGTCGGTTTGCTCACCTGTACGGGGCGTCGGCAGGGTGAGCAGCGTGACTGCTGGCTGATATCGAGGCGGGGGGGCAGCGAGACCAGGGACCACAGAGGAGACGATGACGGGGGCTGAGCTCTGAGGAGGGTTAGTGGACGATGAAGACGAAAACGAAGCTGAGGAGGAAGCTTGCTGCTTCTTGTTGGACCCCACCCGCCCCGTCAGATATGCTGCCAGCCGATTGGCCGGATGAAGCGCCCCCATCTTCCCCAACTGGATCTTAGCCAGAGGATACAGCTTCTTATTGACCTACAGCAACAAACAGGGGACAACAGATCAATACCAGATCAATAACTGATTAATAAAAAAATTATTAAGAGACGTCCTCCTGAAGCTGAGGCACAAAAAGAAGCTGAAGGAGGAGAAGAACATGAACATGAAGCTAAACTGAAATGCTGATAAAGTAAAGTGATAAAGTAAAATCACCTGTATGAGCTGGTCTGTTCCTCCCGGCTGTTTCTTACTGGCTGACAGGAATCCGGCGGGAGAGATTCCCGTGAGGAACGGCAGAGCCATTCTGACCATCTTCTTCTTCTGTGATATTTTTATTACGTCCTCTTTGCTGCTCTCTGGCCCATCGGGCACCTGGCCAGCTGTCGATCCCGCCTCCTCCATGTCATCCTCCTCCACCTCCCGCTGCCAATCCTCAGGAGGCTCCGCCTCTTCCTCCTCCACCTCCCGCTGCCACTCCTCAAGAGGCTCCGCCTCCTCCTTCACCTCTCGCTGGAAGTCTTCAGGAGGCTCCACCTCCCCGCCCACCTGTTTCAGGTGTTCCTGCTCAGAAACTGGAGGTGCCGTCTGGAGGGAAAAAAAAAATCTCAGATCATTGTGATTCGAACTGTTCCTCTGGTTCAGGTGTGAGCAGATCATCTCCTTTAATGCAGGTTCTGCAGTGACACGCCTCCATCCAGACGACGTCTTTTACAGAGACGTCCCTGGTTATTTCAGAGAGACAACGCCAAGACACATTCAGCTCCTGTTCCAACACTGTGTCTTTGTAGTAAAAGAGTTCTACTTAAAGATTATTCTAATTTTTTCATTCATTAATCTCTCTATTATTTAATTGACCAATCAAATCGTTGTTTATGCCATAAAATATTAGATAAATATTGATCAGTGTTTCCCCAAGATGACGTCCTCAAATGTCCACAACTCAAAGATATTCAGTTTACTGTCAGAAGTAAAGAAACCAGAGAATTTTGAGTTTTCATTAAAAAAAAATAAATCAATTAGCAACATAGTTAATGATTAATTTAATAACTGATTACTTGTTGCAGATCCAGATCTCTGTATCACACAGTTTTGAGTGGAATCATCTGATTTACATTCTTTCCAACCTGTGGTTGTTTCCTCCTCCGTCTTCCTGGCTGTGCTGGTCTCACTGGTCTGACTGATTTCTCTGGTCTCACTGGTCTGACTGGTCTGTCTGGCTCCAGTTTGGGCATGGAGATGTGGATCTTGTACTGGATGCAGCGGTCGGAGCCAGTCCCGGTCCCCTCCATGGTTTGTCCCATGGGACTGATGAGGTAGTTCTTGATCCAGAAGGGTTCGTCCAGCTGGTCCCAGGCCATCCTCTCACACAGCTCCTTCAACACCTGGTTTCTGTCCGCCTCCCCCGCCCACTTACACTCCGCCAGGATAATCAAACGCTTTGACGGCTTCGGGGACGCCTCTGAAGGAGGACTGGGTGGACCGGCGGAGGAGGGAGGAGGCTGGACCAGATCACCTGCTGCAGACATAAACCAGTTTAAAGTAGAGTGTGTGAGACAGTGAACGTGTCAAAGTAAAGACACAAAGCAACAGTTTACAAGAGAATAAACAATGTGGGGTCTACATATAATCTGTCTGTTGTATAAACATGTCTCTGTCTCTGCAGGGGATGATGGAGGACAGAGGAGACATCAGTGGACCCACCTGCTGGAGGACAGGACGGTTTAGTCTTTGTGTCCTTCAGTGTCGGTTCTCCGTGTTTCAGACGCTTCAGACGTTTAGACGTCTTCACATCGTTCACTGACTCCTGCAGGAGGAACATCAGACGGTCAGTAAACTTTCAGTTTGAGGTGTCAGTGATGGAGACGACCTTATTATCTGTCAGATGATCTCTGAGTTGATTTTTTTCTGCCAGCGGTTTAATGAGTTTGACCTTTTTCTGTTTGTGTTTCTGGATCTTCTTCTTCCCTCTGTAAGCTCTGACTCTGGCACAGCTGCTGTGAGCCTCTGATCTCTGCTGAACACAAACACAGAATCAATCTGAACAAACTGATCACATCAATCAATCGTTTCAGCAGCGATGACGGTAAGAGGTTCGGAAGTTCTTACACTGATAGGGGACAGAAACGCTGGCTCTGGGACATGGACTGGGTCAGGATCAGAGTCTTCAGCCTCTCTCTTCCACAGAGTCTGGACCCGCTCAGCAGGCTGGGAAACGCTGTCTGCCTCCTTCAGAACTACAAGAGAACAGCAACGGGTCACATGATGACAGACTGGGGTCATGTGATCAAACACACAGCAGCTCGTGACATCAGCAACACCTGACCAGGTACTGTATTACTTAAAATACTACATTACCCATGAGCCTCAGCAGCCTCAGAGCACTGATATCACCCTGAGAACATTCTGGACCCGTCTTCTGTACTTACTGTAGGCCATCTTCATCCTCCTCCTCCTCTTCCTCTTCCTGTTGTTGGCGTGGTGGGAGGGGCTGGAGTCCGAGCCGTCCAGGTTTTTCAGAAGAACCACCTTCTGTTTGAGGCAGCTGCAGCCGAACATGCAGGGAGGGCGTCCACAGTGACTGATCCTGGAGCTGTAGGACAGACTGGAGCAGACACAGCCCAGTCTGCAAAACTCATTCAGACAGGGGGGGGCACGTCTGCGGACCAGCTGGATGGGAGCTGTGGGGTTCTCCCTGACAAAGCCCTGACAAGGAACAAAACAGGAACCACTCAGAGGAACCAGCCAGAGGAACCACAAGACAACAGGCTATGATATGATGAAAAATATTTTCACCAGAAAGTGATCAAGTGTGATCTGTTACCTGTGCAGGTGTGAACAGGTGTGATTCTCACCTGCAGTGTGAACAGTGACGTCAGAGCAATGGCAGCCCTCTCCTCTGTGATGCTGGTCCTGGTCCTTCCCTCCCAGACCACCCCATCCTCCAGGTCCCTCTGTCTCAGCAGAGTCCGGGTCATCACAGGTCCAGGTCCTCCACCTCTCATCCCGGTCTCATCGTTCTGGTCCACGGCGGTCCCCAGCTCAGAGTCTGACTCAAGCGGGGCAAGGTCCTCTGAGATGCCAGGCAGAGGGATGTTGGATGTGGGGGGGCTGAGGGTCTGGGAGGAGGTCCTGGGTTTGAGCCGCCGCCTCCTTGTCCTGATGGGGGGATTCTGAGGACAGTCTGAGACCTGGACTGCAGGCTGGGTAGGGACCAGATGTGAGTTTGCAGGTGCTGATTCTGGTCTGAGTCTGTGGGGTTTTGGAGCCCTCTGCCTCCTGGAGGTTCTGGTCTCTTTCAGACTGAGCCTGGGTCTCTTGGAGGGTGGGACAAACCCTGAGATAAGGTCTGAGGCGGGTCCAGTCTGTTTCTTCAGGACAGAGTCCAGAGTCCGGACGTAGCTGGAGCTCCTGGTGGGCAGCTTGTAGACCGGCTCATAGATGGGCGGCTCCAGCAGGGTCTGAGAGAAGCTGGAGGCTCTCTGGTCGATCAGCTTCCCCTCAGACTCCAGGTACTGGTCCAACATGTCGCTGCAGAACGCTGACAGGTTCTTCTTCTGGACCACATCTGGACTAAGGCCAGGAGCAGGAGAAGGACTGGAACTAGGACCAGGAGCAGCTGCAGCACACATGAGTTAACAGAACTGTTTTCAGACCTGGTTCAGCTTCAGGCTCAAACTAAACACTCACTTTAACCCTGCCTTAAGCCCCTCCTGTGAACAGCAACTGTCCAGTCATAGAGTAGCAACCATAACCAGGGCGCCGCAGGCTTTGCATTTCTCTCTGTGTTAGCGGTCATGGGGCTCTACGACGAGCGATACTCGGGTTAGTAAATGTTCTGCTCTAATGTACACTGCGAACGTTAGCATGTCTGGCTAGCTAACGTTTACTAGCCGCAGTAACGTTCACTTCAAACTTGTCAGATGAACTGCATTTGCATTAGTTCTGTGGGGGTTTGAGAAGGAAGCTAAGCTGGGTTAGCTTAGCTCCGATCCCACCTCTCTTCCTGTGGCGATGGCAGTTCGGCCGGCTGACCGTCTCAAGGTCCACTTCACCAACCTGATGCCTGCGCTTCACTTCCTCATGTTAATAAGTGTATTTCTGTCCTTACCTACATTTTATTTACCACTTTATATACAGTCCAATCGAGACGTCTGATTGGACAGTTTTAAGTTCAGTTTGTCTCTATGTGTTGCAATTTTAATTTTGACCAAACGCCTTATTAATTATTTTCTTCTGACAGCAGTTTAAGAAAAGTATTTTATTTATTACTTTAATGTGCAAAATAACAATAGAAGTCCAAATCCAAACATTCGTCTCCAACATTCAAACTGATCACCTGCAGGTTTGGGCGTGGCTGGAGTAGGCGGAGCCTCTGATGGAGAGAACTTCTCTCTCCAACCTTTGATCTGAGTCACATCTGTCGTCTTTCCTGTTCTGGACACGAACGCTGCACAGACACCTGCACACAGACGGACACACGTAAGGGACACAAGTCTGAACTGAGACGCCATCCCATGTTAGACAAACTAAAATGTCCTGTTCTTGTTTTATGAATAATAGTTTTATGTTTTTACAATCAAATTAAATATTAACTATTTCTGGAGCACTTATGAAGTCGTCCTTCAGTTCTCTATGAACAGATCATCACCTGCGTCAGGTGAGAACAGACAGACTGGCAGAAGGACAGTCAGTCCGTCTGACGGACTGACATACAGACTGACTAACAGATGGACTGACGGACAGACAGACATATGGACTGACAGAGAGATGGACTGACAGACGGACAGACAGACGTATGGACTGACAGACTGACCCTGAGGCAGCGGCGGCTCCAGACCGACCCCAGGAGGGGGGAGGGGCAGACAGACTCCCAGGTACTGCAGGTCAATCGCCAGAGACGAATCCAACAGGTTCATCTTCAGACCCACTGAGGTCACAGACAGTGAACAGACAGAAAATAGTCAGTTTGTGTCTTTGATTTATTCAAACAAAGTTTGTCCATATTTTGATCATTTGTGTTTTAATAATTTTTGAGAATTGGGACAAATCGTGTTCAAACATAAAACACTAAGAACAAAAATGACTGTATTCTTTAAGGATTTATTAATATGAAATATAAGTAATTTATGAAATGTTTGAATTCCTGAACTGTCTCTGAGTCAGAAAACAGACAAGAATTCACAACTTCAAACAATTTAAAAATGTCTTAAAATCCTTAAAAAACCAAAACTAACAATACCTGCTGATAACAGAAGTGTAAAAATGTGATAATCAAATAATCAAATTCATTCAATAATATTTCTATCAGATGTGTCTCAACCAGAACATGTCGACTCTGAGACACTTTAAAAAATAAAACGGCTGCTCGCCATGACGACACTGTGAAATGAATGCATTTTCTTGTCTTATTGACTTTGTGTTGTTGTATTTTTCATTATGTTTAGTGTGACGTTACTGTGGATCCAAACATAAAGAATAAATTACAGCGTTGAACAGGTCCTCACACTCCTACGCCACTCGGAGCCTCTGACGGCCGCGACCATGTAGCGGGACACTGCATTTTCACATGCATTAGACACCGTAGGAAGGAATTCGATGTCACTTGGCCACAAAATTCAAAATGGCCGACTTCCCGTTGGGTTCAAAAGACTTTTTTGTGTGTCTGGGTGTGATACGTGTGTGTACTGATTTATGTGTGTGTCAGTGAAACGTGCGGGGAGGGCTGCTCTTTAAAGGCCATGGTCAGGCCATTTGGCCACACCCATCAACAAAACTCATATCACATGATCTGGCTTAGGCTGTCAACAAATGACCAAGTACACTGAAGTTAAGGTCACATCCTGTGTTCACCGTGCCGTCAAGGCAACACTGTCTGACGATATGCCAGGATTTTCACAATACAGCAATAAAACATGTCATTTCCTGTTGCCAATAGGTGGCGCTATGACAATCATGGAATACTGTCATGTAGATGTGCTCAAGTTCGGACTATTATCAATCATTTTAAGTTTGGTGCAGATCGGAAATTTATGCTAAAGTTATAGCAATTTCGTGTTTCATGGCGAGATGTCAAAATTCAACGGCACGTCACAGCCCTGCCCTTCAACATCAGCAACATCTTTTAATAACCTCTGATCACAAACTAGTGTAGATGTTACAAGTCTTTCTGATGAATCCTTTAAGAGGAGTTCGTTAAAATACAACATGTAGAAAATGCCAAAAATGACCACGAAATTCAAAATGGCTGACTTCCTGTTGGGTTCAGGCTGGGCGTGATCTGTGTGTGTACCGATTTTTGTGCATGACGGTGAAACGTGTCGGTAATGGTGGTATTTAGAGGGCATGACCTAATGGCTTGGCCAACAACAGACATATTATAAAACGTACATTTTCACCAAGACTGACATGTGAACCAAATGTGGTGAGTTTCTGAATATGATGAAACCCCAAAAACTGAAAATAATTTTTTTGGGTAATCTGAGCAAAAACAATGGGGTCCTCGCATCAGAGGTCCTCACACCCTAAAAATAAGGAGTAAAGAATAGTTTTGTACCTTCTTGCAGCACAGGATGGATCACCTGTCTGTGTTTCATCAGCTTCAAGTCTCTGAGCAGAATCTTCTCAAAGGCTGCAATCTTCTCCTCCAGAGTCTCTGCTGAACATAAACATCTTCATCACATCTCATCATCATCATCATCATCACTCTCACACACACACGCTCACAGTGTGAGAAATCATCGTTTAATGTAATGAAGAGATCTGCACGGTCTGTATCTGTCCCTACAGGGTTCCACTGTCTGTATCTGTCCCTACAGGGTTCCAAAGGGTTCTACTATCTGTATCTACCCCCTGACTGAAGGACAGAAGTCTTGTAGGGACACTTACCTCCTTTGACTTCATCACCTCCACCGTCTTCGCCCTCACTGAGTCTCTTGTGTCGACTGCGACAGTTGATGTTGAGACCAGCTTGTAACTTGGCCTTGTTGTTGGCGGTGAGTCTTTGCAGACTGGGGACCAGTTCTGGGTGGCTTCGTTTGAAGTTTGGGTTGTAGAACTTATAAAACACCCCACTGTCTCCGGTGGGGTGGTGCTTGTCTTTGAATACTGGATCGGCCTTCTTGAAGCCGTACAGGTTGAGCTGACGGACGAAGCTTGAGAAGTTGGTGGTTTTGAAGGCGCCGGCGACATCAGAGGTGGCGGTGCTCGCAGACAGGATCTGTCTCTCAAAGAGGTGTTGATCGATGATGACGACTTCACCGTGATGGTCCCAGGTGATCGCTTTATTGGCCGGGTTGTTCACCATATGCCACAGTTTGGCAGGAAAGTTATGAGGGCTGATGCTGTCAGGGAGCGAGTTGCCACCAACATCCACAACTTCATCTGTCGAAACTTAAAGAGAAGTGACGTTCATGAACACAACGCTTCACTGCAGCAAAATATCAGGCCAACCGTTGGCTCATGATAATCCATCAATTATAAAGACATGAAGTAGCCAGCTAATGTTGCTAAGAGTACTCACTTTCACACAAAGGAGACATAAAGACAAAAAAATGACATAAGTAACAGGACGTAACAATGAAAAAGAGGAAAAAAAGACAAAACAAGACGTAAAACAACATAACAAAACAAAATGATGTAAGAAAACAAAAATCACGACGTAACAAGATGAAAAGTAAATTAACAAAAGGAGAACAATGTAACAAGACAAAGAATGACGAAACTAGACAAAAAACAATGTAACAATTTCCACTTTATAATGCTTTCAACTCTCACTGGAGCGCTGGACAGGATGGACAGGGTCAGGGTGGACAGAGTTTCAGTAGACAGGGTCAGTGTGGACAGTGTCAGGGTGGACAGTGTCAGGATGGACAGGGTCAGTGTGGACAGGGTCAGGATGGACAGGGTCAGTGTGGACAGGGTCAGTGTGGACAGTGTCAGGATGGACAGGGTCAGGATGGACAGGGTCAGTGTGGACAGGGTTTCAGTAGACAGGGTCAGTGTGGACAGGGTCAGGATGGACAGGGTTTCAGTAGACAGGGTCAGTGTGGACAGTGTCAGGGTGGACAGGGTCAGTGTGGACAGGGTCAGGGTGGACAGGGTCAGTGTGGACAGGGTCAGGATGGACAGGGTCAGGATGGACAGGGTCAGTGTGGACAGGGTTTCAGTAGACAGGGTCAGTGTGGACAGTGTCAGGGTGGACAGTGTCAGGATGGACAGGGTCAGTGTGGACAGGGTCAGGGTGGACAGGGTCAGGATGGACAGGGTCAGGGTGGACAGACAGCTGTCTAAAAACTGTACATGAAGTGAACTGATGCTAACATGAATCCGTCCAAAGATGAGAGACAGACCTGCAGTTCCAGGCTCCTGAATTCACAGTACTTAAATCACTGTTCAGACCAAGCTTCTGATTGGCTCGTGGACATGTGACTTCAGATACCTGACCTACAGTAACCCAACAGTGTCTCTGAGCAGAGGACAGCAGACTGACAGACGTCAACACAACAGCATTGTGCGTGTTTGGGACCATTTATCTTTGTGAACTAGATTCTTCTGTAATTAGCATCAATAAAACAAAACTGTGTTCTAGACTCTGAAAAAAGAACATAGCTGACGTTCTGAAGTTAGAAACTGCTCCCCCTTAGAACAATATTGGTGAAACCCTGTTGCTAAGGCAACTTCAGAATGTGTGTTAAAATCCTTAAAAATCCAAAACAAACAATACCTACTGAGGTGTAAACATCTGTTGTTATAATCATCTTTGTTTAAAAAATATTTTAATGAAAATGTTGGTCCTTTTAAGTCCCAGATGATTTAACCACGCATTAAAAGGGTCAGCTGCTCACTGCGACATGAAAACGGATTTGATAAAGTCGATGTCTACATTTAATAAAACATTTAATCAGCAGGAGCTTTAATAGAGTTTGATCTGTAATGGATGGTTCATTAGACCAACAGTGTTCTGATGCTAAGCTAGGCTAAAACCCTCCTGGATGTTTCTCAGATTAAACTGATATCAATCTTCTTCTTCTATCATTCAACAGGAAGCAAACCAGTAAACATGATGACTGTAATAACACGATCAGTGTGCCGTTACCATTCTCAGGTACGCCAGCGGTTTGCTGCAGGTGACCTTCAGGTGTCGTCCGAGGCTGTGAGGCCGTTTCTTCTGACGAGTCCACGACGTGAAGTTTAAGGGCTTCCTGAAATATGAGTTTTTGGTTTTTAATTTTCAGTACGTGAGTTATAGTTACACCACAGCAGATTATCAACAAGACTACGGCAAGTCTGAGGTTCTGACACCTGGAGGCTCCAGGGTTCCTTACACCCGACAACGACAGGAAGTCATGAACAGAACGAAGAATACAATCACCATGATGATGATGATGATGATGATGATGATGATGATGATGATGATGAATACAGTGTTCTTCCTTTCAGGCTCTCTAAGGACTATGAAAACGTTCTATACCCTCGTTAGCATCAGACGTCACAGCAGGTAAATCACAGGTGTCAACATTAATGAACGATTATTACAATAAAATACAGCATTTTATGTAAAGTAAGGAGTTTCAAGTACATCTTCATTTAGATAAATATCATTTAGACCTCTGAGGATGTAATCTTGACTTTGTTTTCTGACATTTTATGGACCAAACAACCAATCGATTAGTGGAATAATTATTGCCAGACTGATTACTTGTTGGAATATAGGACCAAACGGTATGCTTGGACCTATTTTTCAACTGGGACAGGATCAATTAATAGATTAATCAAGAAAATGATCCACGGATCAACTGACAATGACTGTAATTGTTTGCTGCAGCGTAACTTACAAACAGTGGAGGTGAAGTGAGTCCCATCATAAGACGTCCAACTTCACAGTGGAAGTCAACATCCTGCTACAAATGTGAATGTCTGCCTCCACACCTGACAGGTGGTTGGATCAACCAACCAGGTTGCAGAGGTAAACACAACATGTTAAGGTCTGGGCTCTTGTGTCAGGAGGGAGGGTCATAACTAACAACCAATCAGAGTACAGACACCACCAACAACAGACAGGTGTACTGCAAATACAGAGGAATCCTCATCTCTATCAAAGTTTAATAAATAAGTTGTATAATTTATATCAGCCATTCTTGAGAATTGTGTTGTATGTCCCACCAAAAAAAATTATATTATTAATGCCAACACTCTAATTCCTTTATTTCTTTTAATAAAACATTTAATTACCAGGAGGTTGGCCGGTTACAAAGTTTAACAGACAAAAGCAGAATTGAAGAGTAAAAGTCAAAATATGATTTCGTCCCAATTTTCAAGAATGACTGATATTTAACTTCATATTTCCTGTGTACAGTCTGTATTGTTTTTTTTGTTTGTTTGTTTTCATGTTCCTTTTGTGTGCAAATGGATAATCTTTCTATATAGTCGATTGTAATATGCAGCTCTTTGTAAAATGTAATACTAACTGTGATCAATTAAAAAAAATGGTTGGTTGTTAATCTATGAGTGCCCCAGTAGTTCAAGTGGTGGATCATGTGTCCCGTGTACTGAGGCTGGCGGTCGCGGCCCCGGCAGCCCGGGTTTGATTCCAGCCTGTCGTAGTTTACTGTGTGTCGTCCCCTCATTCTCTCCTCCAGTCTCCTGTATTTCTACTGCTGCCCTTTCAGAATAAAGGCACAACATGGGAAAAAAAAAACCTGACAGTTTTACAGACATCTCTTTTATAATGGAGGTCACTGGGGAGAATGATTTTTATACTGTAGTACTGGGAGTGACCACTGGGGCACACTGGAAGTACGGGTAAGTACTGGTATGGCACATCTGGCATAAACTCCTATGCAGATATACAGAAAGTACTTTCTACCATTTGACTGTGAATGTAACACAAACATATCGAGACAGGAGCCCATGATTTGCAGAACTTGCGAGATTTGTTATTTTTCATTGGTCTTGTGGTACAAACTGCTGATGTTTTCTAATGTGAGTGTTGCTGTGGTTCAGGTCTGTAGGTTTACAGACAGAAAACACCTGGTCAGTGTCAAAGGTCATGGTTTGGGTTAAGATGATCCTCTTGCAAGGCCTTTTGCTGGTCTGGGGTTCTTTTCTAACACAACCACGGCCCGTCAACATCACACCACCACAACTCTGCTAATGCTGTGGAGACGTCTCTGCATGATCACATTATAAAATCCAAAACACACCACTGCCGCTGTGTCGTCATGCGATTTGACTCATTTGACAACCATAGGAAACAAAGAACACATGCCCCGCTAATGTCGAAGTTCATGTGCATCAAAACAGCCACATTACTGATATTTTCTGTGCCAGTGGTGCATTTTGGACTTAATATTCATCTCCATATATAAGCCAGCTTTATTTAAAAAAACACAATAATTAGATTTACCTTAGAAGTGAACGAGATAAATAACTGCTCCTCCACCTCCTCCAGGCTCGGCTGCATGCTGGTGTAGGCAGAGTCATCCATCTTCTGATCCAAATCTGTCTTGGCGAGCTTTCTCTGCCGGGACTTCTTCTTGTGCTTGCCAGGTTTGTTGGCTGGGACTGGCTGCACCTGCTGAGAGCCCTCATGTGTATTTGTTTCTACTGTACTTGGGGATGGGCAGGGCACAGCCACTGCTTCTGTGTTTGAGAAGTCCACCCCCATAGCAAGGTCATCGCTGGTGGAGAAAAACTGCACAAGGTCAGTGAGCGAAGGTGTAGGTGACAAACCGTCTCCATCTAATGAAAAAGTTGGAGACAGTGGCAACTGAAGCACAAGAGGGGACAGCTCTGCAGGGAAGGGCAGCGACTGTTCATTGTCTTGAAATGCCGGAGCAGGAGCAGGATTGGGGTCAGGATCAGGGGGAGGTGCTGATGTGGAGGTGTCAAAAGTTTCTTGTTCAGGGTTAGAGGGTGTCTGGGATCGCGACAAAGGTGATGTAATCGATGCTATAGGAAGAGTCTGAGCCTCAGGCTGAAATGTTGTGAATGAATCGTCTATGTACGGATCAGCTGGAGGTAACACCGTATGCCATTTGAACACAGACGGAGCCGAGGCTTCGTTTTGTCCCATGTCTTCTTCTGGAGTTGGATCAGAAGTAGTGGACTCGAGCTGTAAAGTTAACAAAGTGGGCAGTGAAGGTAAAGGTTCTGGAGAGCTTGCAGGTGACAAAGGCTCAAAGCCGAAAGAAGAACACTCCGGGTCGGGCAGCAAAGAATCAGACTTCTCGTTAGGTGAGTCTGGAGGTAGTGTGGAAGACTCAGTGATAGTTGGTGTTTGTGGAGAGTCTGGGGCAGGTAACACTGTATCACAGGGTGGGGACAAAACAGGAGATGGTGAAGAGGTAGCTAGTGTTGAGGAAATGGTGGATAAAGATGTTCTGAGGGTACAAAATGGCTGCTCTGAGTTGGGTAACACTGGTGCACCATCTCGCACTGTTGGCTCTGGGCCTGTGCTTTCAGCAACCAAAATGGAGGTCAAGAAATCATCGGTTCTTGGTCCGTTTGGATCTGTATCTGCATCTGAACATGACAGACCGGAGGGCTGATGGCCGGTTTCACCTGCTTGTCCAGTAACATTAACAACCATTGCATCCAAATTGAGATGGGCACTGGTACATTTGAGAGTGTTGTTGTCGGACTCTCTGTTATCTCCACTGAGGTCCTTTGAGGGACCAGTTTCACTACTGGTGTGATCAGAAGGCAGAAACTCAGGAGCTGCAGAAGAATTCTGGGACGGAGACTCAGATGGGAGTGCTGGGGGAGGAGAATCCGGCTTGCTCTTGGCCTTTTTAGACTTTGTCGAATGCTGCTTCAAAAAAAGAGCAAGAGCTGGCAGAGGTAGTGGCGCCGGCCGTTTATGCTGCTTTACTTTCACCTCTGGTTGTGCTTCAGGCGTACGCTGGTGGTCTCCATCCCCAGAAGAATTCTGGGACACTGCTGGAACAGCAGCAACATTACTGACCTCTGAACAATCTGCCCTATTATTGTTTTTACAGTTTGGTAAATTCAAAGGGTCCTTAACCTTTTTAACGTTCCTCTTTGTTCCAACAGTTTCACCTTTCTTCACAGTTTCATTTTGTGTTTTGACAGATGTACGTTCCCTCTTGGATACATCTTGTCTGTTGCTTATCAAAGCTGTGGTTTTAGTGTTGGTTCGCTCAGTTCTGTGAGATGAACTGTTATTTATGCCCAGCTGCTCCAGGTTGCATCTTTGTAGCGAAACGTGTGCCTCCCGTATAAGTTCTGAAAATAACTTCTGAGTTGGACGTGACGTGCTGCAGAAGGAAATCAAACAGTAAAAACATCACATTAGTCATTTGTGTCATAATATACTGTAGCACTAAACTATGACATTCTGTCTGGCAAACTCAGGAGGAACAATAAATTATGAACTCAACAAATAAATATACACATTATTAGATGCTGCAACTTTATATCCACATGAGCCAATCGCAGCCAAGCTTCTGACACTCATCCATCCATCTTTAAGCAAAAGCACAGGGTGCAAACTGAGTAAACAGTCCAACATAAATGGAGCTACTTTAGGTGAAACGAAACGAAAGTGCAGGAGATGTAGTAGCTAACACCATCAGCTTAAAACGGTACAGACCATGAAAACTGTATTCCAAAATATGCCAATGCAAACCTTATGTTTGTTCAAAGAATTTGAAGAGCATGCCTTCTTCACTGTCAAAGTGGAACTCTTACCATGGATGTTCTTCAGTGACCTTGGCAACTGACTGATCTTTGTTTGTAGTGGAGTTTTTCTTTAGGTCACCTGACACCGAGGGCTTTGAGTCCACTGGTTTTGAGCTTCTAGGTTTGTGGCTGGCAAGCAAAGACTTCAGACTCTTCTTCAAAGGATGTTGCTCATTGGTCGTCGTGCCTCCATCTTTGTGTGAGTCTTTGCCAGAGTTCAGTTTCAGTTTTGGGCCCCTTGAACTGGAGCCATCTTCCTTCAGTCCTTTAGAAAATGGGTTGTAGTCAACTTTAAGCTGAGCAAACTGTGAGTTTTGGTAGGCAGCAACTGCCATAAACTCAGTTTGGGGAAATGTGAATGTGACAACACTGGGACCAGTTAGCTTTATGTCTCTAGCAGCTTTGTCAGTTTGGACCACATGCAGTCGTGGCAAGTATCGGTGCATTGGATGCAGGATGGTATTCCCCTCTTGGTCTGTGACGTTGTTGGTGAGCTTCAGTTTGTAAAAGGACACTGGATTCTGCATCCAGTGTTGACCCGTTGACGGGGACTCCGGATGAGCAAATGGTTGACTCTTCACATGGCACTCTGCCTTACCAGCAACTTGCCAACTCTTGCCAGTCCATTTGTAGCGACTGCTGTCTAAAGGCTGAATGTCCATGATCAAAGAGTACTTCCTGGATGGCTGCAGACCAGAAATTCGGAAGCGGCAGTAAGGAAACATCCTGCTGCCTTGTTTGGTCAGAATCATCTCCGTTTTGCATCTGAAAAACTCGTTCCACATGCTGTTGTTGTCCAGTGTCACTCTAATGCCTTTGCAGATGCTATCAGGTGACAGGTTGTCTGACTGAGGGTTTGAACTGACGGGATGTTTCATAGTAAGAAGACCACCAGAAGTCTTCCTGGCTTCCTTTGACGGGCACATGGTGGGTTTACAATCTGTCTCGTCACTGGTTACACAGAGGCTTTGCTCCATCCCACCTTCGCTCGCCTTCCCCGGTTTCGGAACAACAAAGCGTGGAGATGGGTGGTCCCCTGCAGGTGCTGCTGCAGGGGTGGTGGCCCCTTCCTGATGGAACACCATTCCTCTTTGCTTCTTTTTAGAAGCCATGAACAGATCGCAGACATCTAAAAGGCAGGAGGATCCCGCTTTTTAAAATCTGTATGATGGTTCAACACAGCATCCTGAAAAACAAGAATAATAAACTTTCATTACCGATGTGTAGGTCAAAAATACCGAGTCCAAAATGTCATTTATTTATTATATTAAGAAGGAAAGCTCAAGGTTCTTCAACACAGAACAACAGGAAGTTCCAGGATAACTGAGCCATACCACAGGGAAATATATCGTATGCTGAGTGCATTTGAGCTGAGAAATTGGTTCATGTTCAGAACATATAAAGCCGATTTGTAATCATGCATTAAGTGTTATGACATAGCAAGAGACCACACACACAAAAAAATAGAAACTGTAGCTGATGGTGTGCCTCCACCAAAGTGTAACTCATCCAAACTCGTCCAGGCCACATGAAGACAACGAAAACTGTGACTGGTCTTAGGCAGGCACAATTTGTTGACTATATGATTAAAAGTCGCCACCCTTACTATTCGGCACCATAAATATTAGTCGTTTAAAAATTTCATTGATATTTTATGCATGTACAATGCCAAGACATCTGTGCACTCCACCAGTTTTCACGTGTTTAGACCTATTTTTCAACTGACGAGATTGTGACAGATTGATTAATTACTGGATTAATTATTTTTTGTCATTTTTAAAATAAGATAGTCCAAATTCTCTGATTTCAGCTTCTTATATGTGAATATTTTGTGGTTTCTTTCCTCCTCTCTCACAGTAAACTGAATATCTTTGAGTTGTGGACAAAACAAGATGTTTGAGGACAACAGACCAAACAACTAATTAATAAGTGGAGAAAATGATCGACGGATTGATAATTGTTACAGGAAAGACATACATCTGTCCCCTCCACCTGTTTTCACGTTTGGGCCTATTTTTCAACTAGAAGCTGGCAATATTTTTTCCACCAATCAATTATTTGATTAGTCCTTAAAATGTCAGAAAATATTGATCATTGTTTCCTAAGGTCCAAGATGACATCCTCAAATGTCTTGTTTTGTCCACAACTCAAACATTTTCAGTTTCCTGTCGGAGAGGAGTAAAGAAACCAGAAAATATTCACATTTAAGAAGCTAAAATCAGAGAATGAGCTTTTGACTTGAAAAGATTCAGCAATTATCAAAATAGTTGCCAATTAATTTAATAATGAATTCATACTCAATTAAATAGCAGAAGTTCTACTCAAACAAACATCTGGTGGGTGGTGACGTGTATGTAAACGCCAGCAAATTAAAAAGTCACTGCAGAGCGCTTGTGTACACAGCAGAGTGTTGAACCATTTGTGTTTAAATAAATGTTTTCTACGTCTTGTCAGGGCTGAAAGTGGCCCTAGACCTTCACCCAGCAGACTGGTCTTTTTTTTTGTCTTCATTGGCTTTTCAATTTTTAGTCACAGTTTAGTTTAGGAGCAAAAACTATCTGGGTTAGTTTACAAAAACTAAATTATGGATTATGGTTAAAGTAGATCCTTCCACAACATTAGAAAGGCTCTGTGGCAATCACACGGACACTTCGTCAGAGGCATCAAGAACTAGCCAATCACAGCTCAGTAGGGCGAGGCTAGGCAGAATAGCCTTTGAAAAAAAAAAAAAATGCATCTGAAGTAAACTGACATCACAAACTGCCGTTTCTGCCGGTGTAAGCAACAGTTTGTTCACATTTTAGCCATTCGTGATTAAATGAAAGTTTGATTTAGACTCATTATGACCCCTAGTGGCCACATTTATCCAGTGCAGCTTTAAATATATAACAGCAAAACACTATTTGTTATGTAAAGATATTGCGAAGAAATAAATAATAATAATAATAATAATAATAAAAAAAAGTCACTTCTGGTTTCTGTCAAACTGTTCCCTGTTAGTGGAGCGATTTCACAGTGGATTCTTTTCTCATCTAACTCAGTGAATTAAGAGTTTAATTTGGTGATTGTTGAACAGTGGAAAGATGACTCAAGACGGTTTTTGTTTTTGTTTCTGCTGAGTTTGAATGTTTTATGGTTAAATTAGAGTGGATGGAGCCAACATGCCTGTTTGTTCTGGTGCTCAACAGAAGGTGAATGTAGAACATTTAAAGCACCAGTATGACCATGAAACTTAAGAAAAACAGTCCGTATCCAGAGCCACTGTCAAATTTGTCAATTTCAGGATACTGTAGAAACATGGTGGTTGAACACGGCGGAGGGAGGAGCTGCTCCTTCTGTAGATAAAAAGGTTCATTCTAAGGTAACAAAAACAGAACAATTCTTATTTACAGCTGATTACACACTAATGAAAAGAAACTGATGAGTGAATATTACATTTCTGATATGTTCTGACAATAAATACCCCTAAATCTATCACACTGCACCTTTAAACGTTGAATATACGGCGTTTAGATTTTGCTTTTTGTTTCACAAAACACGAATTAAAGGGTAAAACTTCAAGAGGCATCACCATCTCTCTTCTCGTCATCAAACCCCATGTAGATCAACAAGTGTTCGACTGTTTTAGGAACTATATTTAAACATTTCCATCTTAAGCAGGAACCAATGAGCTCAGAGCTGAACTCCAACAGTAATGAGAGACGGACCGAAATGTTGTTGTTTGGGTCTGTATGTGGATTTGTTGACAAGAAGAACAAAACAAAACAATAACAGACTTTCAAACATTTAAATGCCTCCATTTCAGGGGAGAACACAGAACCTTCAGAGAACCAGCTAACTAGCTAACCGTACAGCTTCCGCGAGTCACCATGCAGTTTAATTTCTATTTTAAAAATGTAAGATTTCAATTTGTTATTTTATCTAACTAGTTGTCATGTTGTAAAAACCAATCATCAAGCAGCAGTGAGTGTAAAGATGATTTGATTATCGCCAAAAGCAGGGCTCAAAATTAGCACCAGTCCAATTATATGAATATATATAAACGCACACCAAACCATCCCAGATTAACATTACTCTCATTACTTTGACCAGCTACCGTTGCTGCACATGTTGACTTTATTACTATTTTCCTCAATAATACCTGTTTAAACTGAGCTGCATGTTGCCATTTCCCAGCGGCATGTAAACACCACGTACAGAGCCATCTAATCAACAAGGGTATGTTCAGGGAAATTGATCTTTTAACGGTCAATAACCATTTCAGTGATTAGTTTCACCTCAGTCAGTGTGACTGTGCTGCTCCACATTAAATGCTAGGTCGGCTAAAGAGAATGTAGCTGTGGCTAACAGCAGCAGGCCTGATGCTGAGCTCAGTAATAATGGCTGCCACACAACACTGAACCTCCCGGTCTGTCGCTCGGTCTGTGGACGCCCTGCGGCCACGTGCTCTGACACCGGCACACAGATTACCTTCATCCCGCTCCAACACTTCCACTGTAACATTCATCCGAGTCTCAGCGTCTATTTCCCCGTAGGTTAACCCGCATCGACACCGTGGATCTATTCTAACTGCGGGGAAAAGCTGCATGCGGTGTCTGTGCTCTGTGACGTATTCACCGCCCTCCTCTCCCGCCACACTGCGCAGACTCGGACGCCATCTTGCTGCCGCCACCTGGTTCAAAACTCGCCCGGACACAGACACCGGAGAAGCCGCTGTCCGTTTACTGCGGGGGGAGAGCCGCGGAGCCGCGGGACTGCAGAGGCACCTCCGCCCGGGGAACTATTTACTGGAGTATTAAACCGCTGGACGCTGAGTACAGACGCCATGACAGACTTACGTTAGGTTAGACAGACAGGCAGACAGACAGCTGCCTCATTAACTCTCTGCGGTTTATAACTTTGATATAATATTAACGGACTGAACACCGCGGGGCTGCTGGGTGAAAAGTTATAACAGCTTTAAGAAGCTTTACTATGATGAAAGCTCCGACTGTATGGTCCGAGACAGTTCCTGTGTCGATCCAGACTAACGTTATAACGTTACAGCATGATGAAGAGTTCGGTTAGTGACCGACTAGATCCGTTTTAAGGTCAGGTTCCGTTTACTGTAACACGGCGGTGAAACGGTTAAGTTAACGGTGCTGTGTGTAAAATGGCGCCGCTGCTTGGCTTGTCTTCGCCTCTGTTTTAAGTCGTTATTAATGGCGTCGTGTGTTTCAACGCGGAGTCGCTCGATTTAAATGTGTTCAGTCAGTTCTGACCGGATCCGTTGTTTGAGCGGCCACGTTCGGCCTCATGTTGAGCCACATTCAGACGTCAGAGCGGCAGCTGGATTCGTGAATACATCAGACACGTCGGTGTGTCTGTGATTGTTGTCGTCTGATTTTCACGAAATAGACCTTCGCCTGTAACTAACATTTTTGTGACATTCTCGCGAGACTTGTACGCGTTGCGTCTTCGTTGCGCTCGTTTTACAAACTAACGATGTCGTTTAATTGTCTGTTGCTGTGGTTCAGATGTGTGCAGGTTTACGGACACAAAAACACCGGGTTAGAATTAAAGAGCGATTGTAGTTTGGATTAAAATGTTCAACTCTCGCGAGATTTTCCCCGGTTCTGCGGTTCCCATGTAGACACGAGCCAAACAAAGTGCTGCAGACGTGATGGAGGAGGTAACTGTTAAACCGAACCACCGACAGACAGACGGACGGACAGACAGGAGCTGGTTCCTGTTAGCTCTCAGATTAGCTGTAATTTAATGCTTATCACCTTCACACAGTCTGACTCTGGGATCATGTCCGCGTGACTGAACACTTTAAACCTCTGATCAGCGCGTGCGCCGTGGGAACACGTCACATTAATGACGGTGTTTGGAGCGTTTGTTTCAACTTGTCTGTTATTCATCAGTCACATGTGAACTGGTACAGACACAGACGGAGGTTATTGTTTTAAAATGAGTTGATGTCAGCTAACAGCAGCAGAGCATCCTGATCAGCATCAATATTCAGATCAATAATAAAGATCAGCGAGTTGTTCAGTCAGTGTGTGTTTCTTCCTAATTTTGTCATAATTGCTACACATGTTTATAATTAATTAGCTTCAACAATCAAGTATTAATTAAAAGTGTAACTTGTTATAAGTTGTCTTCAGTGTGACATGGAGGAAGAGGAGGAAGAGGAGGAAGGACGGACCTTTACTGTCAACAGCACAGTGCAGCAGAGCTGCAACAATTAATCAATTGTTAAATTAATCAACAACTATTTTGATTATTGATTAATCACTTTGTCTTTTTTCCAAATTCTCTGATTTCAGCTTCTTAAATGTGAATATTTTCTGGTTTCTTTCCTCTCTGACAGTAAACTGATGATCTTTGAGTTGTGGACAAAACGAGACATTTGAGGACGTCGTCTTGGACATTTTCTGAAATTTTATGGACCAGTCAGCTAATCAGTTATTGGGAAAATTATTGCCTGCTGAATTAATAATGAAAATAATTACAAGACTTAAAAAATAAGTCAATCAATCATCTGTGTCCTCATGTTTGGACGTATTTTTCATGTCTCAGTTTCTCATGTCTGTCTCAGACAGTTTGCTTTAGTTCAGTTAATAGAAGATACTGAGCTTTAAAAAACTTTAATAAATGAAGGGAACAGTTTTAGAAATACAGAATTCTTTGAGTTTCTAAAACTCATAATATTTAAATTGATCCAAAGAAGAAAAGTCAATTGTTTAATCAATAATAATAATAAAAAAAGGTCAGCAAAACTCTGAGCTTATTTTAAAAGTTGAGTTTGACTTGAAAAAACAACTAAGGATTATTTTCATCATCGATTAATCTGTCAATTATTTTCTTAATTCATCGATTGATTAATCCTGTCTCATCTGGAGCGACATGAGCTTCCATCCACGTGTTTGAACTCGTCTTTCAGTCTTTGACCCACTGACCTGTTATTCAGGTTTTCACTGTCGATCAGTCTGATGATCATTTCCTCCAGTAATTGATAAGTTCATCCTGTCACAATCTTGTCAATTGAAAAAAAGGTCCAAACGTGAGAATGTGGATTCATACTTTGGTGTATTTCTTCATATTTTTGATGTTTTATTGACCAAACAACTTTTTAATTAATAGAGAAAATGATCGATAGATTGATCGATCATGAAAATAATTGTTACAGGAAGGACTATAAAAACATATTTAATATAAATCTATAGATCTTTAAAGTCTTTGACACAGTTGTGACAGAATCAATAAATAGTTGACAGTTTAAAATAATTATCTGCAGACTGATTTACTGTGTTTGTGAGATTTGACATGTTTACCATCAGAATGATTGAATATTGAAATCAAAGGCATGATTGATGATTCTATCAGTGTTTTTTGTCTCTCTGCAGCGTCTCCAGACTTCAGAGGAGACACAGAGCAGTTCACCAGCTGTTACATCACACCTGAGCTCCACATCTGTTTCAAGAAGAAATGTAAAACATGTAATCACCTGTCGATCTTCACCAATCAATACCTGATCGTCTAACAGTGGCAGAGTGTCAGTAGTTTTCATTCTTTTTCAAATTGTGACCTTAAATGCAGCTGTGACACACCTGGTGACATCACTGTAAACAGTTCAAACAGCTGCTGCAGGTCAGCAGGTGGACGCACCTGAAACTGACACGTTTTTACAAGGAAAGAAATTTCATGTGTTGAATTTAATGAGGAATTTACAAGAAGACAGATGATTAGAAATTATCTGCAGATGGTTTGTAAAAACTGAGTAAGTTTAAAGTCACTCATCAGCTCTCAGAACTGACTGTTAAAGTGAGTGTGGTGATATTTTATTCTAACACATGAACGTGTTCCCGCCAGGTGTGGACGTGTTCCCGCCAGGTGTGGACGTGTTCTCGCCAGGTGTGGACGTGTTCTCGCCAGGTGTGGACGTGTTCCCGCCAGGTGTGGACGTGTTACATTAAACTTGTGACCTTAAATTATTTCTGATGTGATCTGATGATCTTTTGCTCGACTGCAGTTCAGATTATGTTTCTGTTTGTCGAGGAAAGATCAGGTTTTTTGAGGTAAAACTGAGCAGCAGGAAACAAACAAATCAAATAATAACATCAGTTTATTTGTCAGAAGAGTCTCACATGTGGACAGATGTGAAGTCAGTGGCAGACAAATGACAAACGAGGACGTCAGCTTCAAGTTTGGTGTGGAACAAATTCAGAGCTTGATCTTCATCTACATATAAAACATGAGACATTAAAAGAGACTGTCCCCTCAGTGAGACAGACAGACAGAGTTTAGTTCAAACAGGAGGAGGACAGTGACGTCCAGGATCAATAAAACAGTGCAGACTCTCTCTAATATACATCTTTACATCTCAAATATACAGCGTGTCATTATTAATGTACAGGTCGTCCCATTAATGCTTCAAGTCATTAAAACTTTATTAACAGCTTCATCTCAGTGTTTTAACAACAGTATGTACAGTAGGGCCGGATTAACACACTCCAGGGGCCCCGGGGGGCCGGGGGCCCCATCACTCCCACTCTGTGTGCACTGTGGATCAAACAAACTTATTTAGTGAAAATCACCACACGAGCACAATTAAACTGAAATAATAATAACTACAGGGAACAGAGAGGTGAAGCCCCGCCCCTTCCTGTGGGCCACCATCAGACAATTATTTTCAGTGTCAATCTGTTAATCATTTTCCCAATTAATCAAATCATTAATCACCAGCCTGTCAATTGAAAAATGGGCCCAAACATGTGGATGGCAGCACATGTCGCTCCAGACGCTCCACATTTTTCAACTAACAAGATTGTGACAGGATTAGTTAATCAATAATTTGAGAAAATGATCGACAGATTAATGGATAATGATCATTAGTTGCAGCCCTGCTACGCTGTGAGTTCAGTGTTAACAGACGGTTCATATATTTACAGTCACAGCAGCAGTGTGTCATGTGACTACAGATAAACATGAATTAAAAACATCTGCGGTCAGTCAGAGGTTTGATCGGTGACCTCAGCGTTCGATTGATCGTGTCTGAACCTGCAGCTCACTTGTTCTTCGGTCTGTGGAGGAACAGTTCAGAACAGGTGATGACAGAGCTCAGATCAGTTTCTCTCACATGAACAGGTACAGGTGTGAGTCTGAAGTCACAAACAGCAGCAGTAACAGTTTGTGCACCAGGGGGCGCCGACAGGTAGATTTGTACAGTGAAAAGTATCCTGGATCACATGTTTACTGTGTGTTTACTGACGGAGCCTCTGAGGTTCCACGGTTCCTTTATAACGGAAATTTTAACAGATATCAGTCTCACAAATATCTCTGATCCAGTCTAAAATACTGTCAGACGTAACATACAGCTGATCTATGAACAGGTTATAATGCTGCCTTCACACACAACTCAGATTTATGACATGGGAAGTCGTGTCAACGACTCGTGGACATCACCTGAAGGAACCACGATTAATCAGAATCAGGAAGTAAACAACCAGTATCACAACAACAGTACTGGGCTACCATGATGCTAGGCTAACATGATGCTAAGCTAACATGACCCTTGGTTAACATTATGCCAGATTAATATGGCTAATATGACATCATGCTGACTGACAGTAGGGCAACATTATGATAGACTGCTGTGATGCTAGGCTAACATGCTACTCTGATGTGATGCTATGCTCATGTTATGCTACACTGACATGATACTAAACTGACGTGATGCTAGGCTAAAATTATGCTAAAATTATGCATGAAACTAAATTAACATGAAGCTAGGCTAACATGATGATAGGCTAACATGATGCTAGGCTAACATGATGCTAAGCTAACATGACCCTTGGTTAACATTATGCCAGATTAATATGGTTAATATGACATCATGCTGACTGACAGTAGGGTAACATTATGATAGACTGCTGTGATGCTAGGCTAACATGCTACTCTGATGTTATGCTACACTGACATGATACTAAACTGACATGATGTCAGGCTAACATTATGCTAGAATGACATGATACTACCCTAACTTGATGCTAGGCTAACATTGTACTAGTCTGACATGATGCTAGGCTAATGTTATGACTGACATGAAACTAAATTAACATGAAGCTAGGCTAACATGCCACAGTTGTATTTCACACTGAAGAATATTTACACCGACTTTCTCTCTGAGCATCAGTCTGATCTCTTGGTGCGTTCAGGTGCGGTCGTGTTTATCGTGTTTCTGAGGGGAGCCTGTTTGAATGCACCCCTCATGATGTGGTCAGGACGTCATGAACTGGAAGTTTTCTTTTAGCTCAAGTTCACGTTTTATTCACACCTTCCATGTTGTAATTATGAGTTCTCAGGTTCCACCTGAATGCAGCATGAGAACAGGATCCAGCTCAGTCCAATGAGAGCTGCTCACTGTCCACCATTAAAGTGGTCTGTCTTCAGGTTGACTTCCTGGTTTGTGTCCTCTCAATATGTGCAGCTGTCCCCACCCACCATCGCGACCACTGGGACAAACTGGAGACACTGTGTCTATGTGTCCTCATGTCAGACGGCGTCTCAGATGGACAGTGAAAGACACCACCAGTCCACCCAGTCCTCAGAGACTCTGGACAAAGTGGGACACAGTGTGTCTCAGAGGGACTGATTGTGTGTGTGTGTGTGTGTGTGTGTGTACCTTCAGTCTCCACCAGCTGCTCAGGGACATAAACCGAGCGTCTCTCTCTGATCAGCTGAGTCAGGTGGAGGAGGAGCACTGTAATTGGTCCGTCTCTGGTCAAACATTAATGACGACATCATCCTCTTCGTCTCTGACCTCCACCTCCTCCTCCTCCTCCTCCTCCTCCTCTCTTCTTCTCCCTGCTCCTCCCTCCTCCCCCTCCTGCTCATCCTCAGGGGCCCCGCAGGGACCAATGATGTACCTGTAGTCTCCTCCGATGGCGAGTGCAGCCCCGGACCCAACCATCAGCCAGTCCTTCTCCTCGTTGTCCGCCCGCCGCTGCCAAGGGACACTCCAGCTCGGGACCCCAGCCGCGGCTGCCAACGCCTCCTCTGTCCCCGGGGCCCCAACTCCTCCTGCTGCTCCTGCTCGTCCCGGCTCACTGTCGTCCCCCTCCAGGTTGACATAGAGCAGCGGCTCCTTCAGTGGGGGGGCGGGGGACAGACTGAGCCACAGCGCCTCCAACTGGTCCACTAGCTGCTTGAAACTGGGACGACACTTCGGGACGGGACTCCAGCAGCTGTGCATGATCTCATAACTGATACCAACGAAGAAGAAAACAGTCAACATTAATATCACACCGATTCAAGAAAAGCTGTGAACAAAAACACAATTAGAAAGATCTGAATCTGTGTGTGTGTGTGTGTGTGTGTGTGTGTGTCTCACATGTCCTCTCTGCAGTCTGCAGGTCTCTTTAGTCTCTCTCCTTTAATAAGGAACTCGTAGATCTCGGAGTTCTCCACTCCAGGGTACGGGGTCTGACCTCGAGTCATGATCTCCCACATAGTCACACCGAAAGCCCACTGAACACACACAGAACACAGTCAGAGAACACACAGAGAACACAGTCAGAGAACACACAGAGAACACACAGAGAACACAGAGAACACACACAGAACACAGAACAGTGTTGTGGAGTCTAACCTCAGATGGTATTCAGCTGTAATAATAAATAATAATGTACAGGATCATAAACTGTGTGATGTAGTCAGTCGCACGCACACACACACACACACACACACACACACACACACACACACACACACACACACACACACACACACACACACACACACAGTTCCACATGTTCAATCCTAAAAGTCTGAGCCAAAGTTTGTTTTTTGGACTGTTTACATTTTGTTTGGTTAGTTTTGGTTTCACGCTGTAATTAACCAATCAGACTAAAGAATGTCACGTGACAGACCTGCGTCCTGTTGTCATCACTGACACTGATGCGTTTACTGACTTCAGCAGCCGTTTATGAAGGAACAGATTCACACCACAGTCCTTTGTTTTGGTCCAGAACCTGGTCTAGGGGAGGTTTTACACCTGTGGTTCTGGTCCGGATCAAACGAGGCGGGACTGAAAACACCATCGGGAACATTTTCTTTAAGGTTTTACTTGACGTCATTTTTTACAGCTTCTACTGAGGTTTAAATGTCATCATATTTTATGATGTCACCACCTTAAAAACAACAAAATCCTAAATTAGAATAAAATGATTTGCTCTTTTTTAATAAATTCATAATGAACATGCATCATCAGTCTCAGGATCTACTGTGAAGATTCAGGATAAAAACATGGTGGAAATAACAGTTTTTAAAGTCAGCTTGGCGTGTTGGGGCTTTAGGAGGCATTTTATGTTTTTTTTTACGTTTGAAAACACCGTTTACTTCCTGTCTGGGAGATTCTGTTTCCTGTGAAACTCCAGCTGTGATCTTCATTCAGCAGGACGGCGAGGAGATAATGACTGAATTTACATTTTTAGGTGAATTATCCCTTTACGTTTCCTGGTCTGTGTAAACTGAGTCTGGAGGGACAAGTCACATGTTCCATCAGGTGTGTGTGTGTGTGTGTGTGTGTGTGTGTGTGTGTGTCAGTACCACGTCGCTCTGTGTGGTGTAAACGTTGTCAGCCAGACTCTCCAGAGCGATCCACTTCACCGGCAGTTTGGAAACTGAACCCTGTCGGTAATAATCTCCACTGTAGATCTTCTTAGAGAGACCGAAGTCTGCAACACACACACACATCTGCTCGTCCAGCCTGCACAGAGAGAGAGAGACACACACACACAGTTAGCAGTTAGCCTGAAGTTAGCATCACTGTGGTTCAATCAGATTCTTCTGATGGATTTTGAAGAAAATAAAAAGTTGATGATTCGAAAGTTTTGTTCAGAAAATCAATGAACTTTATGATTTTAGAAGTTTAGATTCTAAATGAACAGCTGGATGATTTATATCTACAGAACACTTTAAATTCTTATGTAAAACAAACATGATGATCTTAGAGAATATTCTACACTGATCAATAATCATCATGTGGGTTTAATGCTGTCCACTGATTGGTGGACTGACTGACATGCAGTTACGTGCAGCGAGGTCTCTGTGGATGATGTTCCTGCTGCTCAGATACTCCATCCCCCGACAGATGTCCAACATAAACTGCAGCAAGGTCTGCAGGGACAGGTCCTGAGGACGGACAGAGACAGACAGGAGGGACAGAGTCAGACAGGAGGGCAGAGACAGACAGGAGGGACAGAGACAGAGAGGAGGACAGAGACAGACAGGAGGGACAGAGACAGAGAGGAGGACAGAGACAGACAGGAGGGACAGAGTCAGACAGGAGGGCAGAGACACAGGAGGGACAGAGTCAGACAGGAGGGACAGAGTCAGACAGGAGGGCAGAGACAGACAGGAGGGACAGAGACAGAGAGGAGGGACAGAGACAGACAGGAGGGACAGAGACAGACAGGAGGACAGAGACAGACAGGAGGGACAGAGTCAGACAGGAGGGACAGAGTCAGACAGGAGGACAGAGTCAGACAGGAGGGTCAGAGACAGAGAGGAGGGACAGAGACAGACAGGAGGGACAGAGTCAGACAGGAGGGTCAGAGACAGAGAGGAGGACAGAGACAGACAGGAGGGTCAGAGACAGACAGGAGGGCAGAGACAGACAGGAGGGACAGAGACAGACAGGAGGGTCAGAGACAGAGAGGAGGGACAGAGACAGAGAGGAGGGACAGAGTCAGACAGGAGAGACAGAGACAGACAGGAGGGACACGGTTAGACAGGAGGACAGAGTCAGACAGGAGGGACAGAGACAGACAGGAGGGACAGAGACAGACAGGAGAGACAGAGACAGAGAGGAGGACAGAGACAGACAGGAGGGACAGAGACAGACAGGAGAGACAGAGACAGAGAGGAGGACAGAGACAGACAGGAGGGACAGAGACAGAGACAGAGAGGAGGACAGAGACAGACAGGAGGGACAGAGACAGACAGGAGAGACAGAGAGGAGGACAGAGACAGACAGGAGGGACAGAGACAGAGAGGGGGGGAAACTCAAAGGTGTTACAAAAGACATATTTCATTTCATCTGGACTTTAAAAGTTTCCATTTCTCCCAGTCTGTCCACTCAGGTGACAAGTCAACATTAAAATCATGTGTCAGTGGTCTGTCAGTGGTGTGTCAGTGGTTCTCTTACAAATGGTTGTTCTCCCAGTCTGGACAGCAGCAGGAACGTGTGGAGGTCTCCATGTTTCATGAACGGTAGAACCACCATCGGGATCGGCAGACGCTGACTGGGACGACGGTGAAGACTCACTCCTATTGGACAGAAGAGTCGTCAATCAAACCACTTGACCTCTGTCCGTGTGTGTGTGTGTGTGTGTGTGTGTGTGTGTGTGTGTGTGTGTGTTACCGATGAGCTGGATGACGTTGGGGTGGTGGAAGTCTTTCATGTAGGCGGCCTCCTTCAGACACTGCTCGATGTCACCTGATGAAGTGATGTCAGCTGCACACACACACACACACACACACACACACACACACACACACCCTTTCACGTTACTGACGACAGACTGACACTGACACGTCTGTGGTGTTTCAGTTACACTTTAAATGATTCGATTAATTAATAATCTTTGTATTAATTATTATCTCACATTTGAGCACTTTGACCGCCACCTTCTGGACAGACGAGTCGTCTGTCTTCAGGAACGCCTCCCGCACTGAGCCGAACTCACCTGGACAGGTAGAAGAAGACATATAACCTTTAGATTAAACACTTAGAACTAACAGTCCCTCTGACTGTTCTCACAGGTTCTGCTTCAGGAACGTTCTTTTACTTTTAAACTTTAAATATCTTTTTGATGCAAAATTTTTAAAAAGTCGATTTATCAATTTGATCAGATTAATTTGTAATATTTTTAAGTGGTTTGATATTCTCATATTAGACAATGTGAGTGTGTGTGTGTGTGTGTGTGTGTGTGTGTGTGTGACCTTTCCCCAGCATGTGTCCCAGTGTCAGCAGCCTCTCTGGGATCAGAACATCCTGCAGTTTGTTCTTCAGGTCATCGTTAATACCAAGACTGTCCACTAGAGGGAGACACACACACACACACACACACACACACACACACACACACATCAGATTAGCTGAGTGATTCTGACCTAAGACACAAACACATTAAGCTGCAGTTCCACCTGTGACCATCAGGTGTCACAGTCATACTAAACTCTCAAACTAACAACTGATGTTTTCTTCACACAGAGGGATCTGATTGGCTGAGAGGCAGCAGGTAACCACAGACCATCAATACAGGTAGCAGTGTTTTCTGTCAACAGACTGAAGGACGTTCATCTGTCTGTCTCTTAGAGACTCAGAGTGCTGCTGTAACTTTACTGTATGACGGCATCAGTTGATCAGCCTGAGATCATCCTGTATCTCAGAGCGAATAACACCTGTTCACACCTGCTATTAACATACACCTGGGTGACTGAACACAAGTCACATTGAGACACATGTTAAAACCAGGTGTGAACGTGTTGACGCCAGGTGTGAACGTGTTAAAACCAGGTGTGAACGTGTTAAAACCAGGTGTGAACGTGTTGATGCCAGGTGTGAACGTGTTAAAACCAGGTGTGAACGTGTTGACACCAGGTGTGAACGTGTTAAAACCAGGTGTGAACGTGTTAAAACCAGGTGTGAACGTGTTGACGGCAGGTGTGAACGTGTTAAAACCAGGTGTGAACGTGTTAAAACCAGGTGTGAACGTGTTGATGCCAGGTGTGAACGTGTTAAAACCAGGTGTGAACGTGTTGATGCCAGGTGTGGCTGGGCTCAGTGTCACTGTGTCACCCAACTTCAATGTCACCTGATCAGTTTTTGAAATAAAACGGAGACGTCACGTCTTTCTTGCTGAAGTTTTCTGGATCCTTTTCTTGAACGCACTGCATTACAGGATCAGCGTGTCCATGAATGAGTCTCACAGAGGGACACGTCCACAGCTCTACAGAGTCTGACTAAACACACCATCGTCCTGCTGTCAGGGGAAAAACACTCCATATTTCTTTAAACCAATCACAGTCATCTTGGGTGGAGCTAAGTCTTTAGTTCTGGGTGAAGTTGTCTTTCAGGAACGTTTGCAGGTGAGCTCTAGAATTAAAATGGTTAAATCACTGCAAGAGAAAAGCTAACAGGTTTATTCAGGTTGTACTGTTAGTGACCAGGTTAGCATCAGGCCCCCAGTTTGCTGCTAAATGTTCAGATTCTGTTTAATAAGTTTCACATTAAATCAGCTGCAGCTCGTGTTACTGACGCATGTTGGTCTGTTGATATGACTGAAAGTCCACGGACACCACAGACCGAGTGTGAAACAACTGACAGCTGCCGTAGTTGTGACTCACGTGTGGACTCGTGCAGCTCAGTACAGTTTCTGTTGAAGGACCGAGCTGCTGTGAAGGAAACTGAACTCTCAGGACCTGGAGGCTTAAACACAGAGCTGGAGACAGAGACAGAGAGACAGACAGAGACAGAGACAGAGAGACAGACAGAGACAGAGACAGAGAGACAGACAGAGACAGAGAGACAGAGATAAAGACAATAATCAATATTACAGTCACAGTTTGAGCTTGTTGTTCAATGTTTGAATATCAGATCTTTGTGGATCAAAGTGTATCAATGTGTGTTGAACTTGATCTTCACAGGTTTTCTACCCAAACTGTGTCTCTTTCCCGCGGCGGTGTGCGAGGACGGCGAGCAGCAGACCGATCACAGTGGCCACCAGCAGACCCAGCAGAAGCCCCACCCACATGTGACTCCTCTGGACCTGGACCTGCACTGAGGGACCAATCAGAGAACTGATCAGATTAATAAACTCATCAATAAACACCAGTTCATCATCAGATATACGACCAGATATCAGTGAAGGTGTGAACTGTGTCTCAGGTGTGTCGTCTCTACCTGCGGCAGGCAGCACCAGCACCGGGGGGCTCCAGGGTCCACAGCCCACAGAGGTGCAGGCCGACACCTGGAAGGAGGCGTTAAAGAACCGACCTCCTCCTGACAGCTGAGCTGAGTTCTCCTTAAACAGCAGAGGCTCCTGAACACAACACATGTTAACGAGGAGTCAGGTGACAGCAGGTGTTTCAGTCGACGTGGTGATTCGGCTGGTGGGTTCAGTTGGTTATACAGAAAATAGTCCCTCCATGAACCTGCTCACAACGTGCTGTGTGGATATTCTAAACGTGTGGAACAGAGACGCGAAGAACCGGTTCTCTCCGATGATCAGAACCAGGATCCTGGAGCAGGTGTGGACTCACTCTGTGAAACTGTTTGAAGACGTGTGTCCTGATCGTAAAGTGTTAAAAGTATCAATACTTCATCAATACCACATCTCTAAAATGATACAATATTAATATCTGTTAATTTAACGAGCCAAAGAAAAGACGTGGACAGAAACTCTGACTTTATCACTCAGGTGACATGAAAACACTGCAAAGTTCTGATTGGTCGAATGACACAGGACGTCCTGCACAAACCAGGTGAACATCAGTGACATAAACAAAGATGGCAGCTGTGTTTCCTCTTCCTCCACCTGCACAAAATGAGTGCAGAATATCTCTGATAAGCGCAGGGGCGGAGCCACGGCGCCATGGTCCCGCCCACACAGTGAGTGTGTGTCGAGTGAACGCAGCTGAAAAGGTGAGCAGTGAAGTTATCAGTGTGGCAGTAAATGTACAGTTCAGACTTCAGGGCTCAACAATAAGGATTAGTCCAAATCACTACTGAACTATGTTTACAAATGTTATTTTACATTAATTGTTTAATTGTTTTAAGTTTTCATGTCGGCATAAAATGTTTTCACCCTCTTAAATATGGAGAATTCCTGATTTTCTTAATTTATCATCATAATAAAACTTGAACTTAAAAAAACTGTTGACCTTTTTCACTATTTTCTGACATTTTACAGCCGTAGATTAAACATGACGATTAATTTTAGTCGTTGTTATTAACTGATGACCACTAATAAATAAAATAATTTGTACAGGAGCCGGTCTCCAGACTGGACGAGTTAAAATCCATCACATCCTGGACTTTATCAGACCAGAGACTGATCCAGCATCAGCAGCACTGTTAGCACAGACGTACAATAAATATTGAACACAAAAATGATCAGCTGATATTGGTGCATATTAGCTGATAACTATTGGCTGAAATAATATATGATCTGACAGATTCTCTATAAACGCTGATGGATATTTCAGTCAGAAAACTCGACTTATGTTTTTGGCATCTAGGCTCCGACTTCATCACCTCCTGCAGGTTAAGTTACGTATGGGGGGTGGAGGTGGGGTAAAAAGAGCAGGCAGCGACACTGTGCGGGGCAGCAATGTGTGTCTCTTTGTATAACCATGTTCTCAGGGGTTCTCACCTGTGGTTCTCCTCCCAGAGTCCACTGCACTTTGTAGGCCAGCAGGTTTCCCTGCAGCTCCTGGTCTTTCAGCCGGTCCCAGTTCAGAGTCAGCTGCTGCTCCGACAGCTCGAAGCTCAGGTTCCTGGGCGCCGCCGAGGGGACTGAGGACAGGATATATATGACATCATACAGGTGTCCGCTTCATTCTGGTTGGCTGCATCAGTCAGGGGGATTGATCCTCTCTGAGCTGTTTGAATCTGAACGTTCAGTTTCTTTCATATTAGAGGAATATTAACCTTCATCAAACATAAGAATACTGCATTTCTTTTTTAAGGACAAAAAACTGAGCATGTTTTGTATTACAGCTGCAACTAAAGATTATTTTCATTCATTTTCATCTGTCGATCATTTTCTTGATCAATCAACGATTAATCCTGACACAATCTTAACAAAATACAAAATAGTCGATACAGGAAAGACTTGAAAAATGAGTCCAAACGTGTTTTTAAGTCAAGACTGTAACTGTTATTTTCATTATCACTTAATCTGTTCATCATTTGGATGATTGATTAATCGGTTAGTTGGTTGGCCCATAAACTGTCAGAAAATTGTGAAAAATGCTGATTATTGTCTCCTTAAGTCCAAGACAACCAGAAAATAGTCACATTTAAGAAGCTGAAATCAAAACAAAATATGACTCAAACTGATTATCAAAATAGTTGATGATAAATTTAATAATAAATTACTAATTGATTAACTGTTGCAGCTCTACTGTGTATGTAACATTTTATGAGTGACAACATGAATGTCCTCACAGCTCTCTCTCTTTATTGGACAGTTCAGGCAGCAGGGGGCGCTGCAGAGGCAGCAGGCTGCAGCTCAGTCCTTTATGTGGATTGAGGCCACAAACAAAAGCTGATTGTACGGAGATGTGGACTGGAATCTACTGGATCACCTCCAGCTGGAGCACACACACACACACACACACACACACACACACACACACACACACACACACACACACACACACACACAAAACAACAAGCAGCTCTCAGCTCCAAACTGTTGCAGAAAACAGGAACCAGCAGACAGCAGCTCTCTGTGGTTATTGATGAGTTTGCTGCTTTATTAAAACTTTACAAACATGTTTTCTACCTGAACTTGGATAAATATGATGAAGAAAACTAAGAGAAGAAGGACCTGCTCATAAAAACTGCCTGTCATAAATGAATAAACATCTTCAGTATCACCATCCTCCAGTGTACTCGTCTGTTTCCATGTCTACACTGCAATCAGGAGCTGCTAACAGCTCATTCAGACTACAGCTGTAACAAATCAATAGATTGATCAATTATCAGTCAATGTTTGACAAATCATTTTGAGTCATTTTTAATCACAAATCATCTTAATTCTCTGATTTCAGCTTGTGAATGTGAATATTTTCTGGTTTCTTTCCTCTCTGACAGTAAACTGAATTTATTTGAGTTGTGGTCAAAACAAGACATTTGAGGACGTCGTCTTGATCAAATAACTAATTGATTAATAGAGAGAATGATCGACAGATAAATCAATACTGAAAATAACAATTGGTTGCAGCCCTAATTCAGAAAAATTCACTACATGTGAAGAGATAACGGACCGTCTCCATGGCAATGAGATACATAAACATGATCAATATACTGATAGTGAGGTTCAGAGTCTTAACCTGCTTCAGGTGTCTGGAAGTGCAGCCAGGAGGAGAAGGGCGACGTCCCCACCTCGTTAACACACGAGACCCTGACGCTGTAGTTAGAGTGGCTCCTCAGACCAGACAGGACATGGAGGTGAGGAGGAACCAGGACTTCCTGTGGGGGGAGGTCCCACCTCCTCAACGCACGCCGTGACAGCTGAAGAGGAGGAGGGGAAGGAAGAGGGAGAAGAGGAGGAGGTTTCAAAAACTGTTGATTCATAAAATATCATTTTATGATTATTAGTTTTCAATAGTTCAACTCAACTACACAGCACCTGACAACCCCACCAGCACAGGAAACCTCAGATGGCACCTTGCAAGAAATCTTGATCAAGTTCTGGAGGGATCTGTTCGATCGTGCGCAGCTATCCACAGTGCAGCCACTGAAGTACTTGGTCTTTAAAGGAGATGTCACCAGAACCAGTTTGATAACTGGCCTGATGAGTCATTTCACAAAACAAAACATGAAACCCACACAGGGACTCTCTACTAAAGGACCATCATGAGATCCTTTGAGATCCTCCTCAACCACACCAACCCTGTTGATCTTCATATCCTCAATACATTTCCAGATCTTCCACCAAGTCTATGTTTTGAATCTCTGAATCCTGCCAAGTCATAAGGGGCTTGCAGAACAACAAAAGAGCAGGACCTGATGGGATCCCAACAGCATACCTCTTCACATACCACTATAATGTCCTGATCATAAGCATCTGGAAGTCTGAGATCCTGCTGCAGGACTGGAAGGATGCCAACATTATGGTCATTTACAAACAGAAGAGGAACAGAGAGGTTTGTGGGAACAGCCAGGGAATCTCTGTCCTCTTCACTGCAGGGAAGGTGCTGGAAAAACCATGTTCAACGGACTGGTAGAGCACATTTCAGAAAGCGTTTTCCCAGAAATGCAATGTGGTTTCCAGAAAAATACGTATCTACTACCAACATGATCTTTGCCTTATGGGTGTTTGATGTTGGGGTTTAGCAGGACTGTGTCCAGTGTCTCCTCCTCTCAGTCATGACCCACCTCTCCCAACATGCCCTGGGACACAGAGACTGAGTTCAGCTAGTGTACCACCCTGACATTATTTAACATGTGATGGCTCCAGGCCCAAACAAAGACAAAGACCTGACAGACCTGATGACTGTGCTGTCTTGGCACACAGTCCAGAACCAATCACAATCTCTGGTCTGAACCACACAGATAACATATCACAAAAGTGATAATGCTGCAAAAGTCCCTCGGGAACGTCAAATCCCCCACGCTATAATTCTTTTCATGACCGGCTCCATCTGCATGGAAGCAACGGGCTATAAAACATTTTTACCAAACCAAACACGCTATGAGCAACTCAGCGACACAAAACAAGCTGCTGGGAGACAGAGGAAGTGCTGTAAGGAGACCAAGGAGCTCGTGTGTGTGTGTGTGCATGAGTGTGGGTTACCTGGAGGATGCAGCTGGACAGCTCAGAGTGTCCTGTGAATCCTGGTTTCCATGACAACGTGACATTATCATGCACCATCCTCAGAACCTCCAGTCTGACCGGAGCCTCCGGCAACACTAAGACACAAAGACAAATCCCGCCCCCAGAGAATTATCATCCAATCCCAGGTCAGTAACAGTAACTAGTCTGAACAGGTATGTCGGTGTTGGTAAAGTTAGCATGACAAACGTCTAATGACGTGTCAATATTAGAATTAGACCTAATCCTTCTTAAATCAGGAGAATGTCAGCATTAGAACCAATGCTTCTGATGACGTGCTAACATTAGCATTAGAACCAATGCTTCTGATGACGTGCTAACATTAGCATTAGAACCAATGCTTCTGATGACGTGCTAACATTAGCATTGGTGCTAAGTGACAGTTTGAGTGAACTCACCTTTGATGTGAACTGTTCCAGTTCTTGACACCGAGATTCCTCTGGCGTTCTTTGCTTCACAGTAAAACTTAACGCTGCTGTTCACTCCTACAGACAGATAGTTATTGATCAGATCTTATTGATCTATGGATCTGGCGTTTTCTCCAGAGGACTGTATTTTTATGCTGATACTTTTGTGCAGTACTTTTACTTGTAACAGAATATTTGCACACAGTGGAATGAGTACTGATACCGCAGTGGTAGATCTGAGTGATCATCGAGGACATATTTATTGATCATATTTATTGATCATATTGATTCACTCACTTCACACCACTAACACCGACCAGTCAACAGGAGACCAGTGTTCATGTCATCATCATCATCGATGTAAACTCATTCATTCATTGTGTTCTCTGGTTAAAGTCTGAATGAAACCACACAGCTGTGATGTCATCATGATGCTGCTGGTAACTCGTCCCATCAGCTCACAGCACTGAGTCACATGCTTCAGTAGATGGATCAATAACTGAGATCAATAACTGAGATCAGCTTCTTTCTGACTGAAATGTTCCTGAAACACAACATGACTCACTGATGGGAAACACGGTGTGTGTGTGTGTGTGTGTGTGTGTGTGTGTGTGTGTGTGTGTGTGTGTGTGTGTGTGTGTGTGTGTGTATGTGTGTGTGTGTGTGTGTGTGTGTGTGTATGTGTGTGTGTGTGTGTGTGTATACATTACTACATTATGAGGTCAGATCCTCTCCTCTATAAGCTGTGACTAAGCGCAGAACACACACACACACACACACACACACACACACACACACACACACTTTAATGTTTTTAATTTCTAATCTGGCTCTGTGCCAGAAAACAGCCCATAACTTCAAATAATTTAAAAATGTTTTATTACAGTCATCTTAGTTTTAAAATGCTTTTTTTAATGAAAATGTTGGTCCTTTAAATTTTAAATTTGTGTCCCAGATGATTTAATCAGGCATAAAAAGGGTCAGCTGTACCTTAAGGACCCCAGTCTCACAGGTGTCTCTCAGGTGAGAATGCTGCTCAATAATATTTCTATCAGATGTGTCTCGACTAGAGATGCACTGATACTGATACCAGCATCAGTCTGATACTGTCCTCACATACTCATACTTGTACTCGTACTCGTAAAACTACTCAGATACCCCAAAAATGATACCTTGGTTACAGTAATGTGTACAGTAACCATGGTTACACTTGTAGCAGGAAACAGCAAGTGATTTGTTACATTTAGAAAGTGACCATCTAATGAAAATAAAACATGTTTAAAAAGTTACTGTAAGAACTTTAATGGCATTATCAAGTACTCGTATCGGTACTCGGTATCAGCAAGTACCCAAATGTAAGTACTTATACTCGGTCTGAAAAAAAGTGGTATTGGTGCATCACTAGTCTCAACCATAACATGTCGACTCTGTCGTCCTTCTAAATCAAAGATTAATAAGAATTATGTTTTTAAAATGTGTATTTTGATTCACATTAAGAAACTGAGACACTTAAAAAAAATAAAATGTCTGCTCACCATGACGACGCTGTGAAATGAAAACATGGAACATTTTGTCGACGCTCAGATGTAAAATCTGAGTCTGTATTTAATAAAACATTTAATCATCAGGAGGTTTGATCTTTAAATAGATTTTACAGCAGAATTAATTGAGGAGTAATTTACAGAAAACAATACACTGGATCCCACATCTCCCATGATGCACTGGGAGAGTCTTTCCCGCCTCTTTCAAACACATCTGAGAGGTAAAGTTTTCTGACCTGGGACGTGGAGGACGGACGGGGACGGTCTAGGCTCCCCCTCCTGGACTCCTCCCAGCCACCACAGCACCTCCACGGGCTCCGGGGGTCCAACCGCCGCACACGTCAGGTTAAAGGGAACGTTAGGGAACGTGGCCAAGTCCTGAGGCTCATGGACAAAGTGTGGGACACCTGCAGGAGACACAGAGAGACAAGAGCATGATGGGAAATCTGCTACAAAGAGGCAGACAAAGCATTGAAATGTTCAGGGTCACAGCTCACGGTAGGAAAACACAAACACCTGCTGTTTGAAACATGTCAGACTCCTGAGAGGCGTTCACTGACTCCACGTGCTGCGTTGAGGGGCCTCACCTTCCACTGTGATCCAGGCTCGTTCAGACGAGAACGTCAGGCCGTGGAACTCAACCTCACACCAGTACTGACCCGCATCCTGCTGCTGGACCGACTTCACACTGGAACCAGAACACACAGAGAATAATCAGTGTGTTGTTACCATGGCAACCCATGCAGACAGTTTGGTGATGCCTGGAGACACGAGTCTCATCTACTTCTACATGTGTATTTGGGTTCTTGCCGATAAAGAGAACCTATATGAGTATTTTAGGTCTGCAAGTATCGACTATTTTCATTGTCAATTAATCTGTCGATCATTTTCTCCATTAATCGATTAATTAATTCATCCTGCCGCAGTCGTTAGCTGAAAAATAGGTGTAAAAAATCTCAGTCACTTGTAGCTGCTGTCTCTCATCCTCAGGAGGAGGACAGGTCGCCGCTGTCTCTCAGCTGCAGGAGGAGGACAGGTCGCTGCTGTCTCTCAGCTGCAGGAGGACAGGTCGCAGTTTGCCCTGCTGTGATAAGTCATGTCCTTTTTGTGGAGCTAAAGATCGAAGCTGTTGTGTCTCTGTCTGAAATATTCTCACACTTTAGTGGTGAGTCTTTGTCACTGCAGCTTGTCCTCTGGGAGACTCTATGCTCTGACTGGACACAGCTGTTCATAACAACACGTTGATTACGATTACGTATTTTTGTAATCGATGACTTGATGAATTACATCGCCAAAATCCCACAGCCCTAAACATGACCACATGATCATCTGATATGTTGCACCTGAATTCATACAATAATAATAATATCATGAATATAATCAACACAGACTCGACCTGCAGCCTGAATTAACCCTTAAACATCCTCTACTGTACTGTGATCTTCACACAGGACCAGTCAGGGTCCACAGACCACTGGTTGAGAAACAGAAGCAGAGATTAAGAGAATGAGATCTGAGGATGTTAAAAGTCTCAGTGAAAAATAAAACCAGAGGAGCTGTGTGTGTGTGTGTGTGTGTGTGTGTGTGTGTGTGTGTGTGTGTGTGTGTGCATAATATTTCTGTCTGTAAAGAGGATTAACCAGCTGAGACACACAGATCTGAGGTCAGCTGATTGGGCCACATTCACACCACACAGTCAACTCTCCTGATCTCACATCAGCCATCAAAACTGAGATTTCTTTTCCCAGAAGCCTCTGGGAGCTGCGAGGCTGCCAGCTGATGGTCACTGACAGTCCAGTAATAATAAATCCTGCAGGTTTAAACACACCTGAGCAGCTGGATGACACCTTCACACCTCAGCAGGAGTGGGAAGTAACCAAGTACAAATACTTAGTTACTGTACTTCAGTAAAGTCTGCAGGTATCTGTACTTTACTTGAGTATTTATTTTTCTGACATCTGAACTCAAATATCTGAACTTTCTCCTCCTCACATTTTCTAAACACTCATTACTTTAGTTTTAATAACTCTGAGGTGAATTATTGATTATTGGCAAGGAGCAGCAGGTTGATATTACAACCTCAATACACATTTAGATGTACAGTTCAACGACCACGGTAATAAGAAAAATAACATCAGACAATACATGAAATAACCAACATCAGTACAACAGGCAGAACCATGAAAAACACTGTCAGTGTCACCATCATCATCCTCATTATCAACAGGAGTCACAGCAGGGTTCCAGCGCTGCTGTGACTCCTGGACCTGAGTCTGTTTCAATCAACAGACCAATCAGAAGACGACTGAATAACGTCTTGTTACTTATGTTTTAAAGGGAACTTACAAACATTTCAGGGTCTGATGAAATAACTGAATTATTTAAGGTGGTATTACCCTTTAATCGATCAGGTCACAGGTCGGCAGGATAAAGTTTCACCTAAATGTCATTTGGGAAAATGAAGATTTTTTTTTTCTGTTCACACAAAAGAAAACTGAGACGTATTTAATTAAATTAGAAGAAAAATATATTGACGTGTTTCAGTCGTTGGAGATTCAGATGGAGATGAAGAGGAGGAAGAGGAGGTGGAACAGAAACAGACTGCTGAGTCTTCAAAGTGCACTGCCTCTATTTACTCTGTGTGTGTGTGTGTGTGTGTGTGTGTGTGTGTGTGTGTGTGTGTGTGTGTGTGTGTGTTTACTGTTCATGTGGTGTTTAACCATCAAACAGAGCAGAAACATCAACAGCACTGACCTACAGACACACCTACAGACACACTCACTGCACCTCCTCGTCCCTCACACCAAACTCTGTGATCAGCTGATCAGAGAACAGGTGATCAGCTGATCAGAGAACAGGTGATCAATCCTCATCATGATTCTGATCATCAATAAAAACAACTTCAGAAACTCGTCTGTTCTTAGAAGAAGTTCATTCTAATAAAACGTTCAGATTTAAACCAACTTTACATTCAAATCTGTTCAAGTTTAAACAGCAGCTGGAAGACCTTTACTGATCAGACAGTACAGACTGATCACTGATTGATCGATTGACTGATTGATAGATTACCTGTCGTATCTGACAAGGTTCTTATTCTTGTTCTGTAAAACTGTAACAGCTGCAGTTTCAAAACTCAGCAGACAGGTTGAGATCTCACACACGATTCAAACTAAACAAACAACAAACTAAACAAACAACAAACAACAAACAACAAACAAAGACTCTGATTGGTCGCATCGTGGCACCAGAACAACAGACTTTAAATTCTGACCAATGACTTTTGAGCCGTAAATCTCAAAAAACAAAAGATTCTGTCGTCGAATTTCACTCGTTCTGCAGGTCAGGGACCAAATGTTTGGATTTTATGTTGGAAATACATTTTAAATCATCAAAACTATTTAAACTATTAAGCTATCACAAGTCCTACGAGTCCCACAGGTCCTACAAGTCCCACCAGTCCTGCAAGTCCCGCAGGTCCTACAAGTCCCACCAGTCCTGCAAGTCCCGCAGGTCCTACGAGTCCCACAAGTCCCACAAGTCCTACGAGTCCTGCGGGTCCCATAAGTCCCACTACCAATAATGTCACTTACACATGTTGTGTTGTTGTTTTTTTAAAAGAGTTTCTGATCAATTAAAAAGGAAACAACAATCACCAGACTGACAATCAGTCACTGAGGCTGTAATGATTTTGTCATTTTGATGATGTATTGATGACGTATTGATGATGTATTGGTGTATTCTGTCCTAGAAAGGAAAAAGGCAGGAACTTCTCAGAGTTGTTGTCGAGGCAGATAATCGTACACGTGTCGGTTTAATATCTTTATATCAGGTTATTGTTTCTACATATTAATCCTGACCTCTGATTTGACCTTTGACCTTATTTGGAAGTTCCTGTCTTCTGCCTTTGCAGAACGAACCAAAAAATATTGGGTCATACCAAATCAAAAGGAGGTAACTTCCATTTTATCTGATCACTTTAGATTTGAAAAGCAGAATAATGATGAATATGATCAAATCCTCAGTCTGATAATGACGTCAAATCAAATTACATCTTTTATTGTTATTATCATTATTTATTTACAACTGTGATGCACACAGTTCATATATTTCTTCATTTATTTCTTCATTGCTGTGGTTTTTCTCTTTTTAAAGTTCCTGTAATTTTCTCCAAAATAAAACAGAAGACATTTGTCCACATGACAAAAAATTATTACAACAAAAAAAAGAAGAAGCTACTACCTGTGTCCTTTGTAGGACAGTATTGATGATATATTGATGTATAGATGATGGATTGATGTATTGATCACCTGTGGTAGGTCTCCCAGTGCTGCTCTCCCAGTGTGATGAACATCTGGTCGGTGCTGTACAGTTTCTCTCCGTCCTTCATCCACGTGATGTCGGGCTCCGACACTCCCTGAACTGCACAGCCGAGCCGAGCGGCGTTCCCCTGAGACACCGTCTGATTGGACGGATGCTTGGTGAACAAGACGCCTGCAGCAGAGACAAGATGCTGTTAAAGAAAGAGGGACCACTATCCTCGTGAAGATCTGGACTTGAGAGGACTGAAGGTTCCATGTTTACTGGAAAATCGACAAAAATTGTTAAAAGGAAAACAATGCAGAAGAAGAAGAAGACACAGTGAGAGGACGTCCAGTCAAAGGTCAAACGATGGAAAAGCTTTAGCCAATTAGAGGAAAGACTTTAAGAACAGGTCCAAACGTGGACGTCTGTCCATGTTCTCCACGTGTTTGGACCTGTTTTTTTCAATGTTTGATCAGTATTTTTTTTTAAGATTATATGTTCGTCTTTGGTCTTAATTTGGACAGAGACATCTGAAGATGAGACAGGAAAGGGGTGGAGAAAGACAGAGGGGATGCTGCAGAGGACTGACAACCTCAGACAACTGAGCTACAGGGGCGCCGCCATGTTTGATCATTATTGATCAACAGATTGATTGATAATGAAAAGAATTCTTGCCGGATCACTTTATCAATTAATCGAGAAAATGATGGAGAAATCAAATGACAGTGTTCAATAAGTCCAACATGTCATCAAACATCCAAAACACCACGTTTGATGCATCAAGATGAAGAAATGTTTGAGCAGCTGAAACATGCTCGGCATGCTGGGTAAAAAAAACAAAACAATCGCTACAAACCCTTTGTGACATCACAGAGAGTGATCGCATCATCAACTACCAGGTCCAACATTCATCACTTCCCTCCATGATGACATCACCACATATTGGACACTGAGCCAGTGATGTCATTGTTTAGAGTGCACAGTTATGACATCATCACAAGGAAACAGGTGACATACACCTGAGCAGCTCAGTGTCAGAGGTTAGTCATGTGACCTCTGACCTCCTGATCTTAAAACAGTTTAAATGTCACGTTCAGTTTGAAAGTTTAAACTTCACTGACTTTGATGCTGAATTATTTTGACACTGTATTTGTTTTTATTGATTTTCCATCAGAATTCTTTGACTTGTTTCTCCTCCCTGAACTTTGAGTTATTTCTTATCAAACTGAGTGAATGATTGTTCTGCTCAGACATGAGGAACACTGAGTGTCTCTGTGGGATAATAAACTCTGTCAGCAGCTCATGTTCCCTCATGTTCCCTCAGAAACGGCCGTGAACCCGCACTTTGCCCACTGGGTGCTGTTCATCTGTGAGGAGAGTCCTTACGCCAAACTCCATTCGAAAATGGCTCAAATTTAGATTTCCCTGCTCGTTACTTCGTTTCTACAAGAGAAGAGATTCATTTCGGAGTCATTTCATTTCACAGTCCGGTGCTGCTTAGTTCGGCAGGTGTGAGGCTCTGAAATTTACCTGAACTTTTCAGATGAGTTTTATTAGATGGTGGTATTTAGTCTGAGTCGAATCGAGTCTGAAAACTTTTGAGATATTTCGAGCAGAGTTTTGCTTCTTCAGCTTCACTTGATCCAGTAATAATAAGAAGTGACTCTGCAGCTGATTAGAACTGGAACCAAACCAAACTGCGTGGAGAAAAACACTGATTTAAGTTTAAGTTGAAGTAAAGAACCAGTCAGAACTCACCGTCTCCACAGCTGCCTTCAGAACTCCACAATAAAAACAGAAGAATCCACACAAACTCCTTCATCTTCTCATTATTTCTGTCTGTGGCTCTGAAACCGGTCAGCTGGGCTCGGGTTCACACTCGGCTCGGTTCGGCTCAGTTCGGCTCAGTTCGGCTCAGTTCGGCTCGGTCTCACCGAAGCTTCATTTCCAGCAGAACAAACAGGATTTCCACCGAAGGAGAACAGAGAGAGAGGAGGAGGAGGAGGAGGAAGAGGAGCGGAGGAGAAAACGTTTCTCTCATCTGAAAATAAACTGATAAAAAAAAAAGATCAAAGTGTTCGATTTGTTCCCCGAATGAGTTTAAAACAGAAGAAAGTTCAGTTCAGTTTAACATCGGAGTCTCGTCCGCACGTTGAGCCGCTGTTTAACTCCGAGGAGAAAAGTTACACACAACCACACCGGAAATCACACACATACCACCTTCAAAATAAAAGAACATCCTATACGACTTTATTTATTTATTTATTAGAAATATCAGATATTTTGAAAACAAAAATGTTTTTTAGGTCAGTTGCAGGTCAGCTTATATCGAATTTGTGATCGAATTGTTCTATTTTTCATTTATTTCTTTCAAAAATAAAGATAAATTATTTACAGAGGGTTTTAATGGCTGTAACTAAATATAAAAATACATAAATCTGTTTATTTATACTTTACATTTCATCCAACCAGAACTCTTATTTATAATATTCCTACATCATAACACTCATTTATAGACCCATTTTTTTAGTAGTGTTGTTTATGTTTATTGTTAATGTACGCTGTTCTATATTTTGTAATATACATATTTTTACACATCTAATTTTTCATTTGTTCCCTACATTATATATATTGTAGTACAATGCAAATATTTTAGCATATTTCTTATCATTTCTGTATGTGTAAATATGAATTAAAGCAACTGTAATGTTTCCCCCAGAGATCAAGATTCAAGATCAATAAAGTATTTCTGATTCTGATAAATATACTGCTGCTCTGGTATCAAGGTAAAAATCCACCAAACAACAGACTGAGATTTTAAAGCATGACTTCAACAGTCTGTTTTAAATATTAAAGGGCTGCAAAAAAATCAGTTTTTATCTCTGGTCCCTTCCTCTCCTTCGAGGTAGAGGGCGTTTTAGCAGGATGCTAAGTCTCAACACTTGGCTACAGTCCGTCTGCTCCTCACACAATGTAGTTTTTATCAGTAACTTTAATCTTTCCTGGGATCCTGCATCATTTTTTAGCAGAGACGGCCTTCATCCTCGCTCACAGGGCAGTCGTGTCCGAGCTGCAGATATTTTTCATTCTGACTTCACCACTAAATGTACGACTAACTGCTCCTGCAGCACATCTGGATCTCATAGAAGTCACAACTCAAACAGAAATATTAACAATCTATTAAAGATTCGGACAGTTGCACCAACTTTGGCTCCCAGTATGAACAGATCCATATCCAATAAGACTTTTATTTTGAATGATGGTTTTAACAACCCAGACTCAGTGGTCGTGGTGGTGGTCCAGTCTGTTTTTAGGAAAAACTTGAAATGTTTGTGAGGATTTCTCTTCCTTTGAAGTTCTCACTTTTAAACTTTGTGGTCTCCATCCAATCATCTTTGCAATAATTTATCGCCCCCCAAAACCTCCTGGCAGCTTTTTAACAGAAGTTTCAGAATTTTTATCCAGCCTTGTTTTAAATTTTGACAGAGTTGTTCTTTGTGGTCATTTTAACATGTTGACGACTTCACTTCTTAACCGATCTGGTCGACTGCTTCAATTCAATCTGCTCTCTATACCATCGCATCTTTTAAAGTTATGTTTAAGTCCTCAGCAAGAAAACAACCCTGGATAAATGATGACATTTACAGCTGCAAAAGGGAACGTAGGAAAGCTGAGCGCAGACGGAAAAGAAATCCAATCTTCACGTACATTTCAAGACTATGAACTGAATGAATTAAGTCACAGAATTTTCTCCAGCTGATAAAACAGAGATCGTGTTGATTGTGACTAAACAAATCCCACCGTCTGCTGATCCCCAATCAGATCATATCAAACCTGTTGTAGGAATCTGGGAGTGTTTCAAATATCACACAACAAAACTTGAACAGTCATGTTTTTATCATCTGAGAAATATTTTAAAAATCTGTTCTATACTATCTTTTAAAGACACAGAAACCATTTTACAGGCTTTTATCTCATGTCTGGATTTCTGCAACAACCTTTTGACCTGCTTGAACCAAAAATCTGTTAACAGACTTCAGAGTTCAGAACTCAGACTTTTAATCAGAACTAGGAAACGTGATGACATCACTCCTGTTTTAGCGTCTCTACATCGACTCCCTGAATGTTTTAGAATAGATTTGAAGATTTTACTGATGACTTTTAAAGTTCTCGATGGCTTCACTCCCTCATACATCACTGACATGTCACGACGTTCCTTAAGATCCTCAGGCAGAGATCTTTTGTCTGTTCCACAGGCCCAGCTGAAAACTAAAGGGGACGGGGCCTTTTCAGTCAGAGCCCCGAGGCTCTGGGACAATCTGCCCGAGAAAATCAGGTCAGCTGAGTCAGTGATCTCTTTTAAATCTCTTCATAAAACATTTAATAATAATAATAAAACATTTTCTAATTTGATCTAAGTTTGGACTGTTTTTATTTCTTAAAATGTTTTTACTTTCCTACTTTGCACTGAACCATTTTATCTGTTTTACCTGTTATCTGACTTTCACACCTGTCTGTTTTATTTTGCACTTTGTAATGTGAATTTTGAAAAGTGCTCTAGAAATAAAGATTATTATTATTATTCTAATTATTATTATTATTATTATTACTATTATTATTATTATTGTTATCATTGTTATTATTATTATTATTATTATTGTTGTTATTATTATTATTATTATTATTATTTATACTTAAATGCTTAAATAAATTAAAAAATAAAGATAGAATTTAATAGTCATCAGGATAAATAGGTGGGATAAATTACAAAAGAAATTAGACATTAATAAAATATAAATGTTATTTTGTTGCATATTAATTGATCCACTTGGCTATAAATGTAATTGTTTATTTATTAATTTATCCACATATTTATTAATCTATTTATAATTTCATGTACATATATATATTGATCCACAGAGTAACCTGCTACAGTAAATAAATAAAAGCATCACTTCATCCATCACAAGTCAAAGTTACAGCCTCTGATTGGTCAATGAACCATGTGACGTATATTACAGATATGTTCAAATATATTTGATCTCACTTCATTGGCTTAATCGTCACAACAAACACTTTTTAAAATCATGTTTTGCTTTTATTCTGTAACTCAAGAAACAGGAAGTGTAGTGTGCGTTCCATCCAGCTTCACATTCATTGTTTGATCTGACTCCCTGAAGAATGTGGAGGGGGAGGTGTGTGTGTGTGTGTGTGTGTGTGTGTGTGTGTGTGTGTGTGAGAGAGAGAGAGAGAGACTCACTGCGCATGACCGCCACCTGGTGGTGTGACATCACAGCTCAGGTACAGTGAAGAAAGTTCTCTCCTGTTCCTCACTAACAAACTGATGGAAACTAAATACATTCTGTCAAGTACTAGAGTACATCTTTACAGTACTTGTAGTAAACATGATGTCAGTATTATTTATGTTTGTACTTCAGTCGAAGATGTTATTGATCAAACACATAATCAGTTTATTAAATCTGATCAATTGTTTCAAATGACCCAACAGAAAGTATCCTGTTACTGCAGTAAAAATACTGATACCACAGTGTGAAAATACTTTGATCAGCATCTTATTGTACTGAAGTAAAAGTATCTGAGTATTAATAACAGATTGTACATGTATGCACAATGAGTACTTTTACTTGTGGTATTTTAAGTATTTTCAAGCTGACGGCAGTTTGATTTAAAGCTCCTACAGTGAGTTTATAACAGTGAGTTTATAACAGGTTATAAACTGTGTCAGTTTAACACTGATGCCTCTTTATGACCATCAGAGTGAAGATTCTATTTAACAAGAAAAAAAACATTAATATCAAACACGCTAATTCAATGTTTTGTTGAAAATGTATTTTTAACGCCTCACAGCAGAAAGTCCTGAGTTTGATCCTCCAGCTGGATCAGGGTCTTTCTGTGTGGAGTTCACATGTTCTCCCCATGTCTGCGTGGGTTCTCTCTGGGTTCTCCAGCTTCCTCCCACAGTCCACAGACCGTGGTGTTGAGTGGTTGTCTGTCTCTTTGTGTCTGTAGTGGTATATTTCTGTCATGATGTCCATCCAGTATATGACAGTCAATATTGCTGCAGAGTTTTGTTTGGTGTTTATTAATGAAGTGTTTGACAGCAACATTTATCACCCAGGTGTTTTCCAGGTGTTTTCCAGGTGTTTTCCCAGCACTTGATTCCCACCATCTAGGCTCGCGTTCAGGTCGGTTCTCTTATCTGTTGAAATAATAAATCTTTTTGTCTTTTTTTTTTTTTTTAAAACACAGGAATAAATCATGTGAATCTAAAGGAAGCAGCAATTTGGTAGAAGATGAATGACATTAAGGCCTGATAAGACAATATTTGATATACGAATACGTTTGAACATAAGCCAAAATGTTAAAAGTGGGAGGAGCCTACAAACTGGTATATGATAGGGTGCTTTGAACATCTTTCTTCAGTCTGACCCGGGTTTGACTCATGCTTGTTGATTTTTCTACACCAGACAGATCAATAAACTTTGTGTGGCAGAACTTGTTGCTCCTCCGGTGATTCTTCCTGATTCTTCTAATGATAGTTTGAACTTTGACAGAAGAGTAATAACAGTGTTTTTTAATGAAGGAAGTTAAAGTGTTGTGGCTTTAAGCTCAGACCTCACTGGCCTGTTTTTCTGAGACTTTGTGTCACAACATGTCAGCTCAGATAGGCTCCACCCCCCACGACCCTTCAGGAATAAGCGGTTACAGAAATGAATGAATGAATGAATGTATTCTTTAATGATTTATATAAGAAATATAAGTAATTTGTGAAATGTTTCGTTTTAATTTGTAAACTGTCCTTGTGGCAGAAAACAGTCTCTTGTCCCAGAAAAGAATTTAAAAATGTATTCAAACTAACTTTGTCCTTTTATAATCATCTTTGTTTTAAAATATTTTTTTATGAAAACGTTCGATCAACAGATCAACAGGCCGCTGCTTATGCAAATTAATTTAATCTATTGTGGTTAATGTACCCAAAGCTAATATTGGAGCTAATCTATGCTAAATGGCTAAAAGGTTAGCCTAGCCACCACAGTCAGTCTGACTAATCAATAACAGACATTTAAAAAATAATACACACTGATCAGTCATAACATGATGACCACCTGCCTAATATCGTGTTGATCCTCCTTCTGCTGCCTCGACAGTCCCGACCCGTCGAGTCGTGGACTCCTCTAGAACCCTGACGGTGTTCTCTGGTATCTGACACCAAGATGTTCACAGCAGATCCTTTAAGAACTGTAAGCTTTGAGGTGGAACCTCCATGGATCAGACTTGTTTGTCCAGAACATCCCACAGATGATCGATTGGATTGATATCTGGAGAATCTGGAGGCCAAGTCAACACCTCAAACTCGTTGTTGTCCTCCTCAAACTGTTCCTGAACCATTTTTGCTTCGTGGCTCGAAGCATCATCCTGCTGAAAGAGAGCGAGACATTTGATTGGTTTAAAGAAATGCAAACAAGGTTGTTTTTGTTTCCTGTAGCAGAACGTGTGTGTGGAGGCAGATCTTTGTCCAGGCTGAGTGCCGTGGAGACGTCTGACTATGCAAGACAACAACATAACTTTAACTGAGTTAAAGGTGCATTACTCAAACTGTTCTGTGATAACTAATAAATCATCAAATCTGCTCAGGAAGAAACACGATAATTGATCTGCATAAGTCAGGTGTGTATATATATGCAAATAATTTGGTAACAACGGTAACATACCTGCCAACCTTAAGAGCACAAAAATAAGTGTGAGGAAAAACAAAACAATAAAAACACATCAGCAGCATTTTAGTGTTAAATACTTTTAATTTTACTTTATATTCATAATGTAGAATACAGAATAAAAATTCATGCCTGTCTTTTTAAACTCTCACAGTTCTCTGTCACTGAGGAGGAGGAGGAGGAGGAGGAGGAGGAGGAGGAGGAGGAGGAGGAGGAGGAGGAGAGGGTGGATTAAGTAAGTCAGGAGAAAATATGGAGTGATGAACCTGGGGTCTGAGTCGTCATGGTAACACATGTACACATCAGCCGCTCCCTTGATCATCTCTGTTAGTAAGCTGATGACACCAATAATGAGATAATTAATCAGCTATTTATCAATAATTACAGTAATCGGACTTGACAAACAAGTCCAGACATGAGGACCATCCAGAGCGACATATACTGCCATCCCATCATATGACAATAATTATTACAGGAAGGACTTGAAATACAAATCAAAGGTTCTCTTTCAACCTTTGATCATAATCAAACAACACATTGATTGATAATGAAAATAATTGTGACAGGAAAGGTTTGAAAAACAGGTCAGAACATGTGACATGTGTTGCTCCAAATGTTCCACATGTCTGGATCGATTTTTCTACTGACAGAACTGTGACAGGATTGATTAATCAATTAGTGGAGAAAATAATCCATAAGTGCAGCTGTCTATCCACCTGTCTCTCTGTCCACCTGTCTCTCTGTCCACCTGTCTCTCTGTCCACCTGTCTCTCTGTCCATCTGTCTCTCTGCAGGTTAAATGTATCAGACTGAAGCAGCAGGTTTCTGACATCCTCTGCCTCAGTTTGTAGTCCAGCAGCCAGAGGGGGGCGCTGTGAGGAGAACTGTCCCGTCTGTGTTAATTAACAGCAGAAGCAGCAGCGGTGGGTGGAGCGTCTGCTGAGCCTCCAGGTGGCGCTCTGATGTTGAAACTGTCCACTGAAGTGTCTTCAGGCAAACTTCTTCTTGGTGGCTGTGAATCGCTCCATGTACTGAGGACAACAGAGACCAGTGGAGACCGTTAGAGACCATTATAAACCATTACAAACCATTATAGAGCATTATAAACAATTACTAGACCATTATAAAACAAATTACTCATGCACTGAACAGTTTTTTTTGTTTCCTCTCAAACTCATCCATAAACTCCAACATAATCAGGTTCCTCAGGTGCTCAGTGACCTTGTGGTTCCACTTAGAACTTCAGGCTCAGTAACACGTGGAACATCCAATGGGAATTCTAAGGTTCTCTTGTGTAAATCATCATTTGGACAAACAGCTTTTTCTGTCCGTGGAATTAACATGTGGAATTCTTTACCTGTAGAACTCAAACTGGATCCTGATTCAGATCACTTTAAATTCAGATTGAAACAGTTTTGAAGAGGAATCAGTCATGTAGTCATGAATAATTTCTTACTCTATGGTGCTAATTATGTTTTGCAGTTTGTATCTTGTATTGTTTTGTATTTCTCTTTGTACTTTTCACTGTTACTTGTTTTTGTTGCTGAGTCTTTTGTGCTTTAAGGTCCAGCGAGGACGGACATTGCAAATTAGCTTAAGCTATAAATGCACCAGTGTGTGACATTGATTTATGCTCCATACTCGTCCTTTTACAAATAAACTTTAAATAAATAGACAAATTATTAACCATTATTAAAGATGATTTTTGGGCTTTGCCTTTATTGCGATAGAGACAGCTGAAGAGAGGACAGGGGACAGAGTAGGCCAGTCGAACAGCCGACTGCTGCAGAGGACTGACAGCCTCAGAACACGGGAGAACGTTCTACCAACTGAGCTGCAGAGGAACCTAAAGCATTGTGTTTTCATCTGAAAAGCACAGTATTTTATATTGAAAAGCAGTGCATTTTATTTTGAAGAGCATAGTATTTTATATTTTGACAAGCACTGTATATGTGTATTGATATGTCTTTAATGTCCTGCAGCCCCAGTGTGTCTCACCTGGTGTATCCGTCCAGGTCTCGGAGGTTCTTGACCTCGAACAGATTTCCCTCCACAGTAAACAGAGACACCTGAGAGTCCTTGAGGATGGACTGAGGGACGGATGACAGCTCAGACAGTTCTCCTCCAGACCTTCAGGCAAGGACACTTTGAGATCTCCGAGGACAGGGGCGCGATCTGGAGGAGCAGAAAAACATGGAGAACTCATCACTGCATACTGTCCAGTGTGGACGGATGGTCTTCACCTGCTGTGTCCAGGCTGGGACACTGATACACATTAAAACTTAAATGTGTCTCCAACGCTGCTAATTTTTCTGCTGCTTTTTAATTTTAATTTTATTTACTTTTAACTCAACACCACTTTGAACCAGCTGAGGTACCTGGTTCTGGTTTAGGAGTCTGATGTAGACTGTCACATACCTGGTTCTGATTCAGGTTGATCTCGATGGCCTGTAGCTCGGACACCTCTGAGGGGCGTTGTGGATCTGGTTTGGGACAAGTCCAGCACATCCAGGTGTCTCAGGGTTCCCAGTCCAGAGGGAACTCTGAGATCTGGTTGTGGACAGGCTGAGGTCCTCAGAGCTTTGAGCTGGTTCAGAGATGGGGGCAGCTGCTGGATCCGGTTCCCATTCAGACTCAGAGTCTCCAATTTCTTCAGTTTGGAGATCTCAGAGGACACAGGCTGGGGACAGAGACAACATACCTGAGAATACTGAGAGGACCAGGGCACCAGGACCAGGTCTGATTAAGACAGATCAGTGAGCAGCACTGTTTCAGTAAAACTAAGAAATAATTTCATAAAAACATTTCAGCGTGTTTGAGACAGAGACTCCTGCTCCTCCTCTGTGACTCCATAGACTCAGTTCTCTGATCCGTGACGGTAGACTTGACCAGTAACAGGTCTTTTAGAACCGTCCTTCTACTGGTGCAGCAGTGTGTGAACTTTCCTTCAGTGAGACTCACTGATGGAAGCGTCTCTATAAATCACCATTATAATAAAGAAAAAAGAGTCTAATGAGCAAAATGTTCAGGAGTTTATCAGCTGACTCAGTTACTTCTGAGTTCACCTTCAGGTGTCTTCATTCAGGTGAGGACAGACAGCTGCTGTGATGTCGGCTACTTTACTGGCAGGACAGGAGCTCAGAATGTATGTTTCAAACTTCTGAGATTAAAATGTATTTACTGTCCTCCTGCTTCAACTTCCTGCAGCAACAATGAAGAAATCATGGCGCCTCAGGCGAACAACTGGATTCATTTTCACTGCCTCTCAGCTCCTCTGCAGCAGCGATTCATGAAACAATTCCAGATGTGCTGACTGGTCAGATGAGAGCTCAGAGTTTGTTTTGAAACTTTTGGGATTAAAAGTGGATTTATTTTCATGTTTACTTGTAAATCTGTGTGCAGCAGCATCATGGCTGTTTACAGGGTAAATGAGCGACACGATTACAGACACTCTGCTTTTTCTGACATTTTTGGCACTGTGAGTCAAAGCGTGTTGCGCATTTTCATGACCGCTTATATCACGGCGAGCCACGCCCGACACGAACCGCGAGCCCGACTCGCCTCCAGTCGTCTTTGTCAAACACTCACTCCAGTCGGTTGTTGTTGGCGTCAGACTCTTGAGCTGCAGAAAATTTCCGGCGGCAGGAAGAACCTCGATCTTGTTCCCGGACAGATCGACTGTCCGTGAGGTTGACAGTGAGCCTCTGCAGCTCCTCTGAAACTGAAACACACACAGAGCAAGAAGAGTCACCTGATCACAGGTAAACACAGGTGAGTCCAGCTGCTGCACTGTCACATTCAGATATATCAATAAACCTCAATACTGAAGATTTCATTCATCAATGCGTGTCTCGATCTCGGAGGTTGGAAAATATTTCCAAAAATGTGAAGGAGCGAATACTCGGCCTATTTTTCAACCTTTGATCATAATCAATCAACAAATGATCGATAGTGAAAATAACTGTCAGGAAAGACTTGAAAAGTTTTCAACTGACTGTAACAGGATTAATTAATTGATTAACTAAGAATATGGTTAATCAATAATGACAATAATGATTAGTTTCAGCTCTAATCTGCTTCTACTTCTTTTGTAAATCACTCTGTAAGATTGTTAAGAAAAGGAGGTTTAAATAAAGTTTATTAATATTATTTTTATTTTTAAAAACAGCAGATGATGTTGAATATAAACATGCTGGACAGATGAATGTCTGTCTCTGTCTCACCTCCTGCAGTCCTTTCCTGTCAGCTGGAACACTCCAGTCTTCTGGGGCGTCTCCAGGTGAGACTTCAGTGCACTGTTCCCCATCTGGACCCTGAGCACAGCTGACCCTCGATCTGTCTGTCTGTCTCCAGCAGTAAAACTCTGATGTCACAGCTGACATGCAGACTGTCCTCAAATCAGCTGACAGCTTTAAGAGCGCCTCCTCCTCTCTTCTTTTCTTCTTCTTCTTCTTCTTCTTCTTCAGTGGTGTTAATGAGATCAGACTAATCCTGCAGAGGACAGGACAGTCAGCAACAACAAGCAACAGGCTGCTGGATGAGAACAGCTAGCTGCATTAGCATTAGAGCTAACCTCATTAGCATTAGCTGGACAGTAGTGTGTCTGTCCTGTCAGATGAAAGTATTTTTGGGCCTTTAATGCTTTAATGGGCGGGACAGCTGACTGTCCCTGTCTTAACAATAATAATAACAATAATGATATCAATCAAATACAGACCTGCAACTGTTAATCCATTATTAACCAATTATTACATCAACCATAAACTATTTAGATAATCAATTAATCTGAGTCACTTTTTAATTAAAAATAAGTCTAACTTCTCTGATTTCAGTTTCTTAAATGTGAATATTTTCTGCTTTCTTTCCTCTCTGACAGAAACTGATGATCTTTGAGTTGAGGACAAAACGAGACATTAGGGTTTGACATTTTCTGACATTTTCAAGAGCAAACAACTAATCAATTAGTGGAGAAAATAACAAGCTCGTGACAGAATAAATGAATGGTTTGAATAATGGATGATAAAAATCTCTGCAGTCATTTTAACAGAAATATTAGTCACTACGTTCCCATGGAGTCACATGATTTCTCTATAAATGTTCTTAAACAGAATAATATTCTGTTCAGTTTCATCAGTTTGAATGTAAACATTCATATGAAGTTTGAAATGATTTTCTTCTCATCAATATGAAATCTGTTCAAGTGTATTTCTGTCTCCACGTGACTCAGAACATCTGATTGATGATTTGATTCAGAAACGATCATTGAATTTATTTGTTTATTAGTGTCGTTATTATTTTCTTCAGTATATTTGTCATAAATGCTGTTAAACCTCTGAGCAGCGTCACACAGAGCGGACGTTAGCTCACAGGCTAACAGGCTAACAGTCTGAGGTTTATCTGGGTGTGAATCAGAGTTGATGTTAGCTAATGTTAGCTAATGTTAGCTCGTTAGCAGCTTCATACTCACATCACAGACTTTAATCCCGATATTTCAACTTCAGTCTGCCGATAAACGGAGTTCACGGATCAATAATCGGCTCACTACCCGCACATCAAACTGGAACTGACGCCATATTTGTTTTTACTGAAGGCTGAACGGCACTGAGACCACAGCGGAGACAGCCAATGAGAGCAGAGCACAGCTTACATCATCCTGCCGCCCACTTTTCCTCTGTGCCAAAAATGTATTAATAAAAACATAAATATTCATCCAGTGGTGACAAAGTACTCAAATCAAAGTACAGATACTCCTGGTCAAATATTACTCAACTACAGGTGAACTCAAGTTAAAGTACTAGAGCTTTTAAAAATACTTAAGTATTCAAAAGTACAAATTACAAAGTACATTTGTCTTCATGATGCATTTACTGAAGCTTGTAACTCTGTAAACCACCTGATGAAGTTCTGACCTGCTGCAGATCCTCTGTGATACACAAAGTTTATAGAAACACCTTCAAAACTTCAACACAGAAACAATCAGAAACAAACAGCTGTTGTCATTTTCTGATGTAACTGAATCAAAATCACATCATTAAATTAGACTGAAGGCAAATGTGAGTTTTTAATCTAATACAGCTGTGGGAGGCCTGTACTGATCAATAATATCAGCTGGTCGATCGGTCTGTCTCTACACAAAGCAGATTATTAATATATGATACTAATCAATGATAATATTAATAATACTAATATTGTTGATGTTATTATGATATTATTTTAAAATGTGGAGCACATCGTCATACTTGTGCTCCATGTTTGAACCCATTTTTAGTCTTTCCTGTAAAGATTATTTTCATTATCAATTAATCTGGTCGTCATTTTCTTAATTGAAATTAAATGAAAAATATTGATTAGCGTTTCCCAAAGTCCAAGATGACGTCCTCGACTCAAAGATCATCAGTTTCCTGTCAGAGGAGTAAAGAAACCAGAAAATATTCACATTGAAGAAACTGAACTCAGAGACGTTTTCTTTGCTATGACTTAACCTGGTTGTTGATTAATTATTAATAATTGATAATTGATCAGTCATGGTAGCTCTCGTCTCCTGTGAGACAGTGTGTGGTTGGATGTGGACAGAACTTCAGTCTTCAGTTCCTTTAGAGTTTTAATATATAAGAAGAACAGTGAGAGTTCATGCAGTCATGTTTCATTCAGGACTGAGTCCAGCAGGGCAGTGACGCGACACTGAGGGCACTGTTACACTGGAAACACACGAAGAAGAAGAATTACAAAAAGAAGAAGAAGAAGAGAGAGGAGAAAGAAGAAGAAGAAGACAAACGGTCCGGCGGGTTCGGGTTGTTTGAAGCTGACCGTCATCAGTTTACTGCAGTGTGAAGGTAAGAAGTGATTAAACTTCGTGTTTGTGTTCATACGTCACATCAGCCTACAGACTGACAGTTAGTATGTTAATGTTCCCCGCGCTGTTTCACTGCGGTCAAACCAGCCGCTCCAACATTTCAAGTGCTCCCGTATTACAGACTTTATGGCAAATACACGGAGGCGGATGAGAAAGTCAGCGCTAGGATGCTACAGCGTAGACCAGCTTCCGGTTTTCAAAATAAAACGTGGGTTATTGAAAGGGAAGACGGGAGACGTGTCAGTGTGATTCTGCACTGGTTTTGAGTCATTATGTCACGTGACCTAGAGACATATATATATATATATATATATATATATATATATATATATATATATATATATATATATATATCAGAAGTAATAAACTCAGGTGTAGTACTATGACCCTGCACTGATTATGAGTCATTAGGTCACATGACCTGGAAGCTATTGAGCTAAAATGCTAATATTTACATAAAAATAATTTAAAATATCATATATATCATATATCATAATCATATATGTATATGTATGTATGTATATATGTATATGTATATATATCAGATTGTCAGGCGGCAGCCTCTCTCACCCAGTGAACCCGATCGCGTGGCAACCCCAGATGTTCACATCAGTAAAGTCGGACAGATGAATGTAGACTGTGACAGAATAAGTTGATATATATTCACTTTCGACTGGAGAAGCGTGACCACATTAAACACAAACACAGACATAAACCTGCAGGCGGAGCTGCTGCTGCTGTTAGCACAGCTAACGTTAGCCACACTGTGTGTCAGGCTGCAGCTAACGTTAGCCACACTGTGTAGGCTAGCAGCTAACGTTAGCCACACTGTGTGTCAGGCTGGCAGCTAACGTTAGCCACACTGTGTGTCAGGCTGCAGCTAACGTTAGCCACACTGTGTGTCAGGCTGGCAGCTAACGTTAGCCACACTGTGCTTCAGGCTGCAGCTAATGTTAGCCGTGTGTCAGGCTGCAGCTAGCGTTAGCCACACCGTGTGTCAGGCTGGCAGCTAACGTTAGCCACACCGTGTGTCAGGCTGGCAGCTAACGTTAGCCACACTGTGTGTCAGGCTGGCAGCTAACGTTAGCTCTGTGTTCTCTACCTGCAGACACTGTGACCCTCTTCAGTCTGAAAAGGTGAAGAGTTTATTGAGTTGTTGTCATGTTTTGTACATTAATGTGTAAGGTTTTTATTGCACAGAGCAAAGTAGCATTTAAAGTATGATTTGGTGACTGTAGACTGTGATTAATGGCTTCAAATGGCGGACAGTGTTTAACATTATAAATTAATAATTTCTGCTAAATTTTAATCGACAGGGAAATTAGTTTCCAGGGAACGGCTCTAGTGCACACGCTCAAGCAAACATGCCTGTGGTGTTGGTGTGCAGCAGTGAAATGGGTCCCTGCTGAAACATTTTCCAGTGCAGAATCATACTGACACATCTCTTTTCATTGCCTTTCAATAACCCACATTTTATTTTGAAAACCAGAAGTTGATCCAGCATCCTAGTGCTGACTTTCTCAACCACCTCTGTGTATTTGCCATAAAGTCTGCAATACGGGAGCACTTGAAATGTTGGAGCGGCTGGTTTGACCACAGTGCTGTTTCCTCGCTGTCAGAGACGCCAAACCTCATTTAAAAATGCAGATTTAAACTTTTGTTATTGTTCTGTTTGAATAAAGTGACTGACGTAAGAAAATCAGGCCACTTAAATAACATCATAAGTCATCTTTTGATATTAGAGACATGTATGTGCATTAATCAGATACAATTGATTGACAGACTGTTAAATTTAATGTGATAAGTCAGATTGTTAGTGTTGTCCCTTTGGTGGGGGCAGTTGTAACAGTTTAAAACAGTGAGTCATATTAAGTAATTTTATCTCAAAAGTACACCTCAGAGTAATCAGATTAATGCTGTAGTTTCTAAAATCTAACACAGTATCTAATATCTTAAAGTCTGTATTTCTGAAGAAGACTGGATGGTTGTTGAAGTGGTGATGAGACTTTATTTAAGTCTCTTTAGTTAAAATTAATTTAACATTTAAATATAGTAAAATATGAAAATGACAGAAACGTGTGTCAGCAGACGAGTCAGGTGCTCACACTGGATCATGTCTCCAGAGAAGACATGAAACGGGACACTTGACTCAAACACCAGTAGCAGTTAAGCTAAAAACTCGGATGATGCCGACGTCAATGGAAAAACCACTGGAACAGCTGGACTGTATATCACAGTAATTCAACAGCAACTGTCCAGTCCATGTGTGTGGACTCCAAGAAGACTTGTGACCACTTTCTGGAAGCTAATGGGGACCTTAATTAAGATTATTAAAAAAAAAGGTTATTTGGTTGAGAAAAAGCTTTGGATGCCTTGTGTGTGTGTGAGCATAGAACTGCAACAGATAGAATGAGTGGACACGTTCTGATCCTTCATGATCTAATATCGTCATATCACACAGTCCAGCCCTGGTTCAGTATGTGTGTCTTCAGTTTGTCTCTCTGTGTGTGTCTTAGATGCATCAGGAGGACTTGTCTCCATCTCACTTTTCAGTGTCTCCAGCTGCCAGCCTGCTGTCCCGATGGGTCTCCAGAGGAATTGTGTCTCAGGTGTGAACATCCGATCAGCTCAATGTGTCTTCAGCCTCACTGAAGCCACCGTGTGGTCATTTGTTGTCTCATTTAAAGGGACAGTTTCACTTTACACCCACTCGTATTCATACTGATATTCATTCAGGCATTCAGAGGAAATTTCTGGGGGCCTGATTTATTTATTTTTATTAATGAACCAGATAAAAGCAGTTCAGATAAAATGTCTTCTGCAGTGGTGACCTGGACAAGAAAGCAGCAAAGTTACACATCAGTTACAAACAATAAAAACCATAAGAATTGACAGATAATATCCATATATTTTATAATATTCAGTGTTGTAACAGACTGATGTCTACAATCACAGAACAGATCAAATGCACCCAACAGAAATGATCTGTTATAACAGAAGGGTTAGACAATGGAGGGAGACGAGTCATCGCTGTTCCCTCCCACGCTGGGGGGGGTCGAAGTTAACTCTTCTAGCCCAGCTGTCATCGTCGTCACTGTCATCCTGGAGCGCCGCGAGGGCATCTGCTCGCCTCTGCTTCTCTGACATGGGCAGCACTGCACAATAAGGACAGGTGGACCGGGGGGTCAGAGCTGAGGGCCGAAACATGGAGATCTTAACTCATGATGTAGCCGGTGTGACACGATGGGCAGAGGTGGACCTCCTCGGCACGGCGAGTCGATGTTTCCATAGTCGATATCTTCAGTCTTCACTCTTTAGATTACTGCTTGAAGTGCTGAAGAAAAAGAGGGAGCAGAACTCAGGTCATGCAGGTGTTATATACTCTGCATGCGTACCTGAGAGTGGCAACTGCACAGTGTATAGTAGCATGAAAGAAAATCTTAATGACTGCGCATGTGCACAGGGATAAACCCAACAGCGACAGTTCTTAGAGGGCGAAGTCTATACGAAATAGAATTACACCTGAAGTGTCCAATTTTGACATTTTAGACACAGACACACACAAAGCTGTTCTTTCTATCTGTAAGGGACTTTTACTGACACACTCTCACCCACACACACATGATAGTGTATTCACACACACACAGACACACACAACCTCAGTGATACATGCACTGCTATTAATACTGCTGGCATATGGTTGAGATACTAGTCGGCAACAAGCATCAGACACACTCCAAAGTTTGTGTGTAATTTTCCAGCTGTTTTATTATTTATTGTTATTACAGTATTATGGTGGTGACTACAGACAGAGAGAGACATCATGTCCAATAGTTTAACACTAATCTTTTTTTTTTTTTTTTAGCTGATCTGAACTGTGACTTTTTCTGTTGCACCAAATACTGTTAATATTTAAGATTCAAAACTATAAACGGCATAGAAAACTCTGCAGAGTAAGATGGATATATATGGCTGCTTTACTCCAGTTTCACTGTATGAAATTTGACTGTGTGAAGAACACAGAACATTATTTAATATCAGATCCTGTCAGATTCAAACAGTCAGTGTGTAAATGTGCACACAGCTTCATCTGTTTAATCCACCTGCAATCGTCTGTTATGAATCATAATGTTCATTTTTATGAGCTGTGGATGAACTGTGTGTTATGAACCCTCTGAATAATGTGTCCTTTAAACAGCAGGAAAATCCAACACCATTGATTTCAGAGCAACACATAAAATTTACAGCATTAAAGGGACAGTACATATTATCTGAAGTGGGAATTACCTTAAATATTTTCACCACTTTACCTGACACACAGGTAATATATGAGACAAACAGACCAACATCTCCCGTGTTCTGTGAGTTTATAGAGTTTGGTTGGTTTGTAGCGAGTGATATTTGTCTTATATAACGGTGGTTTCCTGTCAGAAAAGGTGAAAATATTCTAAATACTTCATCTAACCCCACATGAGATACTAGGAACTATCCCTTTAATGTCATCGGATAGAACCAAGAGGTGGAACACGCAGAACAGTTCTGTCAGTGAAATGTTCTGTCTCTACCTGTCCTCAGGAGGAAATAGACTCCGCCTCTTCCAAGCTGAGCCCCACCTTCTCTCACCTGTACGAGGCTGAGCAGCGAATCAAATTGCAGAGACAGCTGGATGAGGTATGCTTCAGTGCGATGTCACTTCCTGTTTATCAGTGCATCTTGTTACAGGACAGACTTGCTTCACTTATGTTTTTACAAGTTCTACAGTGTCTGTACATATTTTCTAATATATCTGTATACATGTGTATTATTTTTGAGAGAGAGAGACACACACAGAGAGAGAGAGAGAGAGAGAGAGAGAGAGAGAGAGAGAGAGAGAGACAGACAGAGATTTTGATTTTTCAAACCACTTTTATTTGCTCATGACTGTTACGAAATCAAAAGTACAAAACAAACAAAACTCAACAATGAACTGAACAAAAAAACATGAAATAAATGAAACATCCTCAATTAAAAAAAAAGACCAAAAACCAGCTCATCGTTCTTCACAGAACACAACACTTGTTTAAAGCACCAGATCTTTTCAAACTCATCCACATTATTTGTCAAAAAATAGAAACTGAAATCAGTTTTCAGATGCACCTTCAACATACGTTTAAAAATAATCGTTGCGTCAACATCAAATGAATTTTCAAACTTGTTTTTCCGGCTGAGATAAATTGCCATTTTGGCTTGACCCAACAGAAAATTTAAAAGCTGACACTTCATTTTCTTTTTCCTGTTGTACCTGTAACCCAGTATGAACATGTGATGTGAGAAAACCTCATCAAACAAAGCAAACATGTGAGTCAAACACTGAAGTAGAGAGAAGAGACGACCACACTCTAAGAAACAATGGAAAACTGTCTCTCTCTGTGGACAGAAAGGACAGCTATCAACAACATTTGGATTGATGACAGAAACAAATGCATTGACAGCAACAGCACCGTGTAGAACCCTCCACTGTAAATCACCAACCGTCTTTGTTATCGGTGGTTTATAAAGTGTTCTCCACTCAGGCCTCTGAGCCTCCGTCAGGTCAGACCAGCTCTCCATGGACTGTCAACTCTCTCTTTCAGTTTGTTCTGGTTCAGACATTTCACTAACAGATAATACATTGTCTTACCTGTCATGGTGCTCAGTTTGTAATCAGCAACATTATTCAGTTTTAACAGAAAACCACCACATTTAAAAACAGGAACAATTTTCACATCAGGAACAGGATCACTAACATCAGGCTGAATCACACCGTCACAATAAGCAGCAATCAGTAAAAGTTCAGAGTTAGTTAGCTGCTGTTTCCAGCCTCTCAGCAGACAGACAGAGAGAGAGAGAGAGACAGACATACATGACAAATGAACCATACATCAGCAGAAATCTATTAAGTATAAGTGTGTGTGTGTGTGTGTGTGTGTGTGTGTGTGTGTGTGTGTGTGTGTGTGTGATGCAGAGGGACATTATCCACAGAAAAGGAGACGACCAACACTGGATCATGTAGTTTGGTGAAGTTGCAGCTCGTTTAAAGAGCAGAATCAGAAACAACATATCCATTCAGACTGTAAGTCATATTTGCAGGGATAACAAACAATCATTCAAACAAGCTAAGGTTAGCCGTCTAGCTGTAACTATGCTGCACTGATTGCTTTGTTGTGTTAACTGATAAAGTCATTTTCAAACAACAACCCAGCCAATTTTCCAGCCATATTAGCTTCCAGAGTTTGGGTGAATTAGCTGACGTTATTCACTCAAGACAGTATTTTGCTACATTAGTTACTTTGCAGTTTGGCTACGTTAGCAGGAAAGCTAACCTGGCTAACCCGAGGTAGCAAGATGACAAAAATCACAAAATCAAATTATTTCTAAACAACTCTTTCACATGCTGTGTTGTAATGAAGCTCCCTCCGTGACTCGAATGCACCGCCGATGTTTACTCTACTTTTTTGTCTGGTGTCGGTCCAATTCCTGTTTGGCTAGACGGGCTTCAGTGGACATTACCTTTTCTTTGGGCTCAAGGGGAGTCTGTGCAGTTTGTGTTGTGGATGTTGCCAGTCATTTCCCTCCCCTCTCCCTCTCTGTGTTACTGTGACACTCTGTTGTTGCTGTATAGAAGCTACCTGAATGGAGGCACTCGGCAGCCAGCTCACATGTCATTCGCGTCACACCGACATCATTTTTCAGGGAAAGTGCGACCTGAAACATTTAACAATCTAGCTGGCTGCAGGCTGATAGAAGGAACTGAATGAGACGGGGAACGTCTCATTTTTCTGCTCATGTAGCATCTGTTCACTCATTATTACAAAATGATTAAAACACATTTTGGTCACAGAAAAAGTTGCCTAATGCTCCTTTAAATGTGCTTGTGTGTTTGTTGCAGCTGCAGCTTCAGACGGAGCTGCTGCAGGTGGAAAAGGAGAGCGCCGACGTCACACACACCTTCTACCTCAGTAAGTGTTAAAGGAGCAGTCTGCTGTTTCTCCTCTGATCACTCAGGCAGAGGCTGACATCAGCATCAGTGATAAATGTGGGAATTAAAAAATGAAACACTGATGTTAATACACACTGAAACTGGGTTCACTCAGTCACAGTATGAGATATCTCACTGACTGGCAGCAACATTGATTCTTATGACTTATTATTTTTTGTGGAGTATTAGATAAAACTCTCAACTGATCATATAGTCCATGTAAAATATCAACATTTTTAATTTATGCTGTTACTCTTCAAACTTTTTTACTTTCTAAAAGCCTGATACCCATTTTATTCTAAAAAAAAAAAAAAAAGAATGTTAATCAAAGTCCTCAAATGTCTCATTTTGTCCACAACTCAAAGATGTTCAGTTTACTGTCAGAGAAACCAGAAAATATTTATATTATAAAATTCAGGAATTGTGACAATTAATCAATGTTGTCATCACCTGGTTTATTCATACAGTGATGTCACCTAGTCATTAAAATACTTTCATTAATATATATGTATAAATGTTATTCATTAGGGCTGTCAATCGATTACATTAAAATTAATCACGATTAAGTGCATGACTGTCACATTTTTTATTTGTTCAAAAATGTACTTTAAAGGGATATTAACCAAAAACAATGACAAATATTGTCCAGAATCCCTCAAAGTCACTGCATTTGGCAAAAAAAAAAAAGCTCCAGTAATAATATTACAAACCCATCAGTCCATCACATACAGATGAACATATTGATCTGATCAATTTAACACTAAGGCCAAAACCCAATAAAAACTTCAATAGAAAAGTCAACTGAAGTTTCTATGGTTCACTGCAGGCTTCAGATTCAAACCAGCTGTGTTTTAGGAAAAGGTCACTATTTATTTATTTAGTATTATTATTATTATTATTATTATTATTATTATTATTATTGAATAAAATCTTGTCCCCTGAAGAGAAAAATCCTCTCCTTTAATGCAGCAGGATCATTTCCATCAGTGAGGATGTTTTAGATCACAGCAGACAGTAAACTGCACACAGACACACACTGAGGACATGAAGAGGAGAGACACAGTCTGGACTCTTCATCATGACAGAGACAAACGTTTCACAGAGGACACGAGCGTCTGTCAGTTTGGTCTTTACAGAGACGGATATTTTAATCTGTAGTGTTTAAACCACAGAACTGTACAGTAACATCAGGATTCATCATCAATAAAGTTTTTGTATCAGTCAGTACTTTTTGTATCAGTCAGTACTACTACGCTCCTCCCTCCCTTCTCTCTGCAGCTCCTCTCTCCTCCCTCACTGTTACCATCAATCAGCAGGAAGTATTTAAAAATACACAAATCAGACTTGGAGTTAAAAATCACAAACCACAGAAGAACAGTAACATTATGATTCAATATTGTAAAAAAAAAGTTTTAAGGTCAGGTCAACACATCTGTCCATATTCTTTCCTCCTCTCTGACAGTAAACTGAATAACAGACATGCCTGTTTACATTGTTGAATTCACGAGCTGATCCATTTACGACTGTTGATTCACTACTACAGGTCAGGCCGGTGTAACAGAATGTGTGTTAATCACACGTCAAAAAAATTTGTGCTGTTAAAAGGAATTTGCGTTAAGGCGTTATTGACGCGTTAACTTTGACAGTCATAGAATTAATATAATTTTCTTGTCTGTTCCACTAATGTTTATCAAGGTCATCTTGTTCATTAATATTTGTTTATGTCACCTGGTTCATGTCCTCATCATCTGTTCTGTCATACAGCTCACAGGTTCCACATGTTCCAGATGTTCTGTGGTCACCTGCAGGAGCTTCTGAAGGATCAGAACAATTTGAAACAGAGACTGATGAGACCGCTAGGACGCACAAACCTGCCCGTTCAGGCTCACTTGCACAGGTAATGCCTGTCTGACATCATCAGCATCAGTCTGTCCCCACTCTGTCCCCAGTCTGACCAGTCTGTTTGTGTGTTTAAGGTTGGTGGTGGACTTGGTGAAGATGCTGCTGGACTTCATGGAGACTCTGGAGGACAAACTGGTCTCAGTCCGCTGCAGTCCCACCTCTGGAGACTGCTTTGGCCAGCTGGTCAGTCACATGACATCAGTGTAACATGTGATATACAGGGAATACAGAGGAACATTACTGACAGAATAACATGTTCTTCTGCAGACCGGGGTCCTTTTGGGTTTAGTCTTTGGTCTCAAATGTTATTTATGGGGATGCACCAATCACCTGGCCAGATACCAGAACCAGCTGGTTTTCTGCATGACCGGCCCTGACTGGTGACCGGCTTGTCAGCACCACATATCGGATTCTGTGCATGTCTTATTCACACATGTACTCTGCATGATGGTCAGGCCATGCGCACAACAGACACACTGACTGTAATGTTAAACCCACCACAGCGCTGATCACAGTTACACACTCAGTCACATGGTCACATGAAGTCAGTGTCAGCGACAGACCCCAAGAACAGCATAAAGAAAAGACAGACATTCCTCAATGAGACAGACAGCTGACGGTGTCACCCAACAGCGGTAAGCTTTCTAGCTCTTCAGGCTAATGTTAGCCAGCAGCTAACTTACTTCTGTTCACAGAGGGACAGTTAAAATCTCACCTCCTGTTCTGTCTGAAGAATAAACAACCTGTGTTGATGCGTTTCCTCAAACATTTTCTTATCCAGACTCCTTTAACTTCTGCATCTGTTTGTCTGACGGCAAAGTTTTTCTACAGCAAACTGTTGCACCGCGTCAGTCTCCGGTTTGTTTACATCTGCTTCCACATCACGAGGTCATGTGAAATTATGTCCCACGAAATCTCACAAGATCGCATCCCCTTTAGTACACAATATTAATCATATAATAAGGTCTGGCTGTAATCTGGAGCACTTTTGGAGAAAATGTCAAAGTTATTTAATAGTTGGGGCGTCCCTATAGCTCAGTTGGTAGAGCGTGTGCACCATGTGTTGAGGCTATCAGTCCTCTGCAGCGGCTGCCGGTTTGATTCCTGCCTGCAGCACATTTGCTGCGTGTCATCCCCTCTCTCTCTCTCTCTCTCTCTCTCTCTCTCCCCCTTTCTTGTCATATCTTCAGCTGTCCTTATCTAAATAAAGGCAAAAAGCCCCAAAAATAACCGTATTTAGTGGTCAGTGTTTTATTATGAACATCCAATGCAGTTTTACAAGAAAAGTTGTGAATGCTGTCAATTATAGTTCTTAGAAAGACTGAAATTTGGAATTGGTGCATCTTTAGTTATTCAGTTGTAATTTAGTTCTAAGTCTTTTAGTTGACTAAAATGTAACATAATGTGTTGTTTAAACTTATTTCTAGATTAGGTGTACGGTTTAAGTGTCATTTCTTCAAACATGCACTCTTCTGTTTGTGACATATTTGTCTCACACTTGGGAAAACATTTTGATTAGAGATGCACCGGTTCCAATTTTCTTTGTCGATTCCGATTTCTTTAAGGGTCGGACCTGCCGATTCCGATTTTCAGTCTTTCTAAGAAATAGATAATTGGATCAAATCATTTACAGTATTCATTAACATTCTTGGAACGTTTCTTGTAAAAATGAAATAGGATGTTCATAATAAAACACGACTATTGAATAACTCATATATTCTCTCCAAAAGTGGTCCAGATTACAGCCAGGCCTTATTATAAGAGTAAATAAATATTATATACTAGAAGGAATGCAATCTTGCGAGATTCATGGGACACAATTTCACGTGATCTCGTATAGAAGCAGATGTAAACAAACCGGAGAGACGCGGTGCAACAGTTTGCTGTATTAAAACTTTGCCGTCAGACAAACAGACGCAGAAGTTCAACGAGTCTGGATGAGAAAATGTTTGAGGAGACACATCAACACAGGTTCTTTATTCTTCAGCCAGAACAGGAGGTGACATTTGAACTGTCAGTCTGTGAACAGCAGTCTGCTGCTGGCTAACATTAGCATGAAGAGCTACAAAGTTTACGGCTGTTTGGCAACCCCGCCAGCTGCTCTGTCTCGTTGTAGACTGTCTCTTCTCTTTATCCTGTCCTGTCGCCAAACACTGACTTCATGCAAGCATGTGTCTGAGTGTTTGCTGCTGTGAGCAGCGCTGTTGTGGGTGTGACATCACGGTCAGTGTGTGCTGTTCACATGACATGACCATCGTGCAGAACACGTGTGTGAATTTGACTTGACACTTGACATTGAAGAGTAGTAACGTAGGTCCACGTTTACTGAGTGCAGGTGCACTTCTGTGGATGAGGATACTTTTCCTATTGGGGATAACTACCTTGGCATGACACCGGCACAGAAATGTGGCGTCACCGGTCAGGGACGGTCACACTGAAAACTGTCTGGTTGCGGTCTCTGGCCGGTCAATCGGTGCACCCCTAATTTTCATCTCTGGTTTTAAACATTTTGAAGTTTCAATGATATATGATTGAAATTACCATAAAATATTTATGATTAGTTTTGAAAAAGGAATCAGAACTAATAAAACAAAACCATGGGATTTACATTTTGTATTATTTTCCATTAACTTGAGCTTAACAGCGGGTAAATGTTTGTTGACCAGAACAAGACCCTGAAATAACTGCACCTTCAGATAATGCTGCAGGTGTTATTTTATTAAGAACAAGATGAAAATATTCAGAGAAAAAGACGCATGTATTTATTTAGAAGGGTAGGGGCGCTCACCACGTCATAAATTACTTATTATTTCATCATTGTCTCGTCTTCATTGGTGGAAAAAATGATTCATCATTGAACTACTACACTACTACAGATGCTGCAGGGTGTCTTCATGCTAATCATCCTTTGTCTCTGTGCAGAACACGTCGCTGGACCAGTTACTGGCCCATGTGGTGGACGTCCAGACTTTGTCCAATCAGGTTCTCTGCTGGAAAGAAATCAGCAGCAGCAGCAGCATGCCGAGTGACTCGTCCTCAACATCCAGTAGGATGTGTTGTTGATTCTGTTGTAAAAAATGATAAGCAGTCACCTTTAATAATTTTATTAAATGTAGTTTTTGTAATAAATCCAGATTTTGTCAGAAATGGTTCAGCCTGTTCCTTTATGTCATGCTGTATTCTAGTTGGGGTGCATTCCATTTCCTGTTCAAGTTGGAAAAAAACTTTTAAACTATTATATTGAAGGGTTCATGAAAAGCTGTTTTTCTTCACAGACTTGAATAAACATGAGACATTTAGAGCTGCAACAACCAATCTATTATTAATCATCAGCTATTTTAATAATCAATTGATGAATAATGATTGGTGAAGGTCAATTAGATCGAAACATCGATATTTAATAAATGTCAGCAGAAGGCAAGGCAGTGTGCAGGAGTTTCATCTTTAAGTGTAAAAAAATTCTGATTTCAGTTTCTTAAATGTGAATATTTTCTGGTTTCTTTCCTCTCTGACAGTAAACTGAATGTCTTTGAGTTGTGGACAAAACAAGACATTTGAGGACGTCGTCTTGGACTCTGATCAACATTTTCTTTTAAACATTTTCTGACATTTTATGGACCAAACAAAACAATGAGTGAAGAAAATGATCAACAGATTGATGATGAAAATAAATGTTACAGGAAAGATTTATTTGTGTGACATGTCTGGAGAAAAGAGAGAAGGAGAGTCAATGAATCACATGAAGTAAAAGTTCAGTTCTGGTGTTTGAATTCCAGCACTGCTGCCCAGAATTAAGAGAAAATATTTAAATGTTCTGCTCCACTTGCACAATTATTTATGTTTATGTCCACAAATAATGTTAATGAAGACAAAACTGCTCCTGTGTTTTAACAGGAAGCCTCTCTGGAGGAGAAAAAATAAATACATTTACATCATTTCCAGCCCCCTTTCCATCTCAAACTCTGTATCTGTCATGGAAAACCTTTTTTCAGTTGAAGTCTAAAGTGAATTACACCTTAAAACATTGTCCAAGAACAAACCTTCATCAGCAGCACTGATGCATTAATCTTTGTGTCCTTGGATGTTGGAGGTAACAGGTGATGAATTAAAAGGATGCCAACCACCTCACAGTCCCACACTAGAGAATGAAAATTAACACCAATTCATTTAATCTAAATTTCCAGTCATTTTATTTGAAATCACAGACTTTGTGGCAGGTCAATTTCCAAATAACTCTGAATTTTGAGATTCATGATGGATGGTTTTTCCTACCTTCATGTCAGCCACTGGTTTCTCCAGTCTTTTCAGTTTGGTATGAAAATCAATTTCCAGAGGAATTTCCAGGATGTTCTACCACAGTGATTCTTAGTCAATAATTGAGGAACATTTTATCCTCTTTTGGCCAAATGTGATATCTGGACATTTCAAGAGTCTGGAAGTTGACTCTCTTACCATACTGAAATTAATGGAAACCAACGGCTCTCTCTCTCTCTCTCTCTCTCTCTCTCTCTCTCTCTCTCTCTCTCTCTGTGTGTGTGTGTGTTAAAACATCCTTCACCTGCTCAGTGTGACCCAGTATGATAGTCTACATGTCTGAACAAATGAACATCAGGTCATTGTTATGCATAAACACAGAACAATAATTGAGAATGTGTGTGTATGAAATTGTACAATGCCATGTTTCTGAGTGTGTGAGGAGGGAATCAAAAACACTGACCCATAGTCGTGTGTGTGTGTGTGTGTGTGTGTGTGTGTGTGATGCCTGGAACTACAGGTTTCCAGCTTATCTTAAACAGTACTGGACTGAGCAGCCTAATATTTTTGTGCACATTCATGACTGTGTGCTGAAAGATGTCTCTGATTCAGAATTCTTGAAAAAAAAAAAAAAAAAACCTTGAAAAACCTTTTTTATAAAGTACTTTTACATTTTTAAGGCCACCCAGTTCTTGTAAAGGCAAGAATATTTTGAGATAATTTCTTCAAACTTTACACAAATGTTCACTTGGACTCAAAGATGAAGTGATTAAAATTTTGTGGTCAAAGGTCAAAGGTCACTGTGACCTAACCAAACACATTCTTTTGCCATATCTCAATATTTCATCAGTTATGACAATGTTCAGAGATAAAAAATATATTGTGTAGGCAGCAGTTTCAATCCTCCCTACCTGTCTCTAATGGACACATCACCCATCACTCATCCACACACTTAGACACACATGCATGCACACACACACACACTCAAACACAATAGTGTGCATACACACATGTGCCAAAACAAATGCTGGCTTTGTTTTTGACACCAGTTTTTACAGGTGCTGCTGAACTATAAATTAAGATGATTTCATCTCACACTGCATAAAAAATAATAACGCATCAAACTCAGTGTTGTTGCTCATCATTGACATGCTGTGATAATTCAAAAAAGGAGAATCTCTCTGGTATTTACTAAATGGGAAATAATTATTTGTATGTTTTTTTTTAACAAAAGAACAACAACAACAACAACAACAAAACAAACAAACAAACAAACAAACAAACAAAAAAAACCAACAGGACTAATATGTAACCAAACTGGCATTTAAAAGGGTTATAATTCTGAAAAAGAATGAATATTTGACTTAATGAATTCTTTAATGAACATCTGTCCTGATCGTTAATACCAAAGTGGAGAATATTTTTCATGTTAAAATTTTTCCAAATGGTTATTTTTTTTGTTTTTACAGTGACCATTTTTCATCCCAAAGGTGCTCAGTATAACCTTTTTTTTTTAATGAGCCCTGAGGGCTAAAGCAGCAGGACAATTTACATCAGTGAGGATGTTTTTGACCACAGCAGACAGCAAACTGAACTAGGGCTGCAGCTATCTATTCTTTTAGTAATAAAGTAATCTATTGATTATTCTGGTGAGTAATCAGTTAAGAGGCTTAGGGTATGGGGGTTATGACCATGATTGCCGAAGTGGCGATACACAGGGAAGACCTTCCAAATCCAACAGTACCTTTGTTGAGTCTCTACCATGTACGGTTCCCAAGATACGGCCGATTCAAATTGGTGCCTAGGGTTAGGGTTTAGGATAGAGGGTGATAACCACGATCATCAATTTTGATGATCCTCA
>CM034605.1:29891-45199 GCA_020091685.1 Lutjanus erythropterus | reverse complement strand
GACTTGGATCTTCTGCTTCTCCATGGGAATGGATCTGGGCATGAGCTTTCTAGTCTAAAAGAGAAAAATGATGAAACCCATTTTCTTTAGTTAAGAGAATTTACTTTTCATCATTAGGTAAATTTGAACCTTTGAGTTTTTAAAACCAAAGAAATGTATTTTAAAAATTATTTGGATGCCTGAAAATTAAATGGGTTTTAGCTGAAAATATTAAAATATTAACTAATTAATTTTTCACTTTCACTTCCATCAGTGTACTCCAGTTTACTGTTGCTGGATGGTGGGATTTACAATGGTTGGTTCACACTACAGGCTTGAGCAGCGTGTGTGGAAGGCCTTACCCGCTGGTTTTCCTTTCAGCATGATGCGTGCAGTTCTCCGTAAGAATAAACATTAAAAATGATCTGTTGACAGTCATATTGACATTATATCAGCAACAGGATACTTCTTACGACAGTTTCATTGTCTGCATCTGCGCAGTATGTCACAGACAAGAAAAAAAAAATCAGGTAGGGCAGTGCTTTTTTCCCCTTTCTCCTCTATCCATTCTCCCCTCCCTCTCTGAACGAGGGAAATTACTGACTGCGCTCATAAAACAGCTACTTTCTCTTCAAACTCTTCTGTAAACTCCATGCAGAAAGATAGAACTTTAAGCTGCTGCCTCTACAGCAGAACTGAGCTTGCTTGGACACCAGCATGTAATGTGAACTAGCTGTTAGAGTGATCGTCGAAGGTCCTGACTGATTCAGGCCTGATTGTTTTTCCATCACCACCGTTGGTATAGGGCTTTTTGCATGGATATGAATACATTTACTTTAAACCCAAAACTGAGTACTGAGTACGTTTTGAATTAATGCCCAAACCTTTCATCTGTATTTTAGTAGCCAATAAGGTGATCTGATCACAAACAGGCCAATGAAAACAATGAAAAACAAAACAAAAAGCTGTTGCAACACACTTTGGAGTAAGGATGTTAATGATTAATCATTAATTGATTAATTCAAGAACTTAATTAAAAATGTACTCATAGATATTTCAATTCTATTTTGACATTGTTTTATCTGGCGGAGCCATTTGGTGATTAAGGAAAATTAAATTCGCCCTTAAATGAGGAAATGACAACAACGACAACACCAAGAAAAAAAATTAAAATGAGGAAGCATTTTCAACTACTGGTTCAGAAAACACACAAAATTTGCAGCCCTAGTTTGGAATGTTGACATGTGACATCAATGGTTAAACATAACTAATACTCTGAGTAATTTTTTGAGATGAGTACTTTGTACTTTTATTTAAGTACTTTTACTTGTAATTGAATAATATTTTAGCAATGTAACAGTACTTGTACTTGAGTACAGATTTTCAGTACTCTTTCCACTCTGACATTAATGGACCATCCACTCATATCTACTTTAACTACTGAAATATTTCATTTCTGGGAAATTAGTACTCATTTAAAAATCTAATATTAAGCTTCAATGCTTTATTTGCTGTTTCCTCAAAAACTGTATATGCCCATTGTACATCTTTCTCAGGCTGAGACTCCTGAACTCATCCTGCAAACACCATCCTGAGGAATAATTTATTTTAAGATTTATTATTTAAGTAAATCAAAACCTAAAAGCTGGCTACATACAAAAGAAAACAATGCACCTTCAGAAATGCTCATCAAACAAGTGGGTCAAACTAAGGTCCCCTCTCACTGCACAAATAACCAATCATACTTTTAGGATAATGGGTGGCACTTATTGTGGCCAACTTTCTTATGTTTTAACAGTGTAAGATTCAAATAAATGTGGCAATGATTTATGGATAACACATTTTTATGAGTGGTAATAAAATATAATACAAAATTAACTCAATATCAGAATCAGAATCAGAAATAATTAATTGATCCCTGGAAGAAATTGTTTGCATTACAGTTGTTCTCATTCAAGAACAGAAGTATATATAAACATATAAATTATAAGAATTATAAGAAATAGAAGAGTATGAATGAAAGAAATAAAGTAATTGTATAGATCCATTCTTCAGTGTAAAAGACTCACATTTTTCTTGATGTTACTGAAGGACTTCTTCTCCTCTCTTTCACGCTGTTTCTCCTCCTCCAATCTCAGATTTTCTTCAAGCTCCCTGGAACATGATATAGAATGTAGGAAAAGAAAGGGCTTCATATAACAGGTCTTCGAGGACACTGCCATCAGTTTACACTGCACATGTGGTGGAAGATGAACAAATTTGATGAATAATCAATGTACTAACTTTGTGAGTCTCGGTAAGTTGTAAACAGGAAGGTGACTGTAAGCCTGAGGAACAATCAATCAATCAAATCAGTGAAACAGTACACCTAGGAAGACTAGTGTGCCTCTACACATTGTTAAAGAATGATTGAATCGACACTGTTACAGAATCAGCAAATCAGTTGTTTTGCATATAAGGCAAGATGTTTCTTGTAAGACCTTCAGAGAACACTCAAAAGAGTCTTCTCTCCATGCTGCATGAAGTAAAGAGATCTGATTCATCACAATCGCCTTGCAATTCTTCAGAGAACTAGCAACTCTCACTATTTAGACGAAGAATTTTTTCCACAATCGTCATAATACACTGAAGACTGAAAAGACAGTCTGAAATGTCTGTCCATACCAGGATGACTACAAACTGCTGTGCTGTGTGTTAGTGTTCTGCTGACAATGTCTACATTTGACTAAACAATACTGCACACACTGTTACTGTACTCAGAAATGATTTACACGGGCCATATACACATATTTTCACTTTCTGTCATTATCAAACAAAAGCCAGACACCCTTTAAGTCCTGCCCCTTTTGCTCTGTGCACCAGTAACAGTTGAATAAGCTTTTTACCCAGCACAAACTTGGTCAATTTTCTCCTTTACTGTTTCCTGTGTACTGCAAAAAAAGCTCATACTTTCAAGACAATCAATGATTGGGATCGATTTTTGAGTTCTGAATCAAATCACTTTGCGAAGTCTTCACAGTGAAGGCAGCCATGTTGGATTTGGCACTCTGAGACAAGCCCGTTACTGGCTGTAGTACACTGAGAAGACATGTCTCAAATTGCATACAACAGATTTTTCTGGAAAGTGTTGATCATATTGATGTTGTAGAGGTCTCAGAAACTCATTTTTCAAATATGATACAAATGGCATTGTTGAGTTACATATTACTTTGACCTGCAGTGTGATAATAAGCCCATTTGAATTTCAGTCTTCAGTAAAAGCATAAACTAAGCTGAGAGTGTAAAATCTGTTTCCAAAGTCATCATATCAAACTTTATTATTGTTTATCATTGCCGTCCAGTGAAAATCACTTATCTCCAAAATGTCTACTTTACAGGAGCTAAGAAAAACATCTGTGTTTTTAGCTTTGTGGCAATTCATTTTTCTGATTTTGTCTCGACTCTTAAAGGAATTCTCCCTCTTTCAGTTTTGTTGAAAAGTTCAAAATCACTAAATTTGGAGATAAACTGATTTCATGAAGAGCAACTTTATACATGTTAATTATTACTGATTTAATTGTTTTATACATGTTAACTGCTGACAAATTGTACATTTTTTGCTTATGTGTAGTACACTGTGGGTGTACAGTAGGCTTTTACTGGTAAAGTTCTCCTCCTGCTGCTGTAATCAAGAAGTCTGATGAAAAGGCTAATTAGTCAGCAGGTAATGCAGGAAGGAGGGTGCCTACAGCTAGCTTGGATCAATACGGTGCTTTTGACCATTAATTTCAAATTTTTGCATCACATTGTTTGTGGGAGACTGGAGACTTCTTTGGATTATTATTTTGCTCTGTAAAGGACTTCACCTTATCAAGGATTTTATTTCATAAGGGAGTCTACACTGCTGTGTGAAAGGAGGATTGTCCATGTCTGCTTAGATGAATGAGTAAAAACTCAACTCTTCCTCTGACTCTGAGTGGATTTATACATAACCTTTCTATTTGAGATGGATGCACAATGAAATAATAACAAACAGCACGTGCCAAAGCAAAAGACAAACTAAATAGGCAACCTAGTGGCTCAAGTTGAAACGATAAAATTTGCCATTGCGCAATTTACACCATTAAGAAAACATTTTCAATTTTTCAGTGCAATTTGTAGAGCTAAACCACTAAGACTATTAAATAGTTTATAATACGGTCTCTAGTTAGGTTGCAACATTTTCTTAGAATACAGGGAAAACACTAACTTGTTGGTTGCCAAATAGTGAGCCCTCATTTATGTGGACCATTTAAGCATCAGCTTATTTAGCATTGACACCTGTCTGTACATATTTGTTAAGAAATTATTGCATTTAATCAGCGTCACCATATCTTAATAGTCAAAAGTTTCATTTGACATCAAGTTAACTCATCAAATTACTAGATTCATGCACTAAGGCTTTGGCAATGTTGATTTCCTTGACATTTTCAGCATGATATCAGTAGCCTATTATCACAGGTCTTGATATAATTAAAGACCCCCTCTGGTGAAAATCACGTTTTTACCCTTGTTAACATATCCATGTGTTGTTTTTCATGTGTTACAAGACATATCAGGAGCAAAAAAATACACAAACAAACAAAAAATAATCAGGAAATGCTCTGTCCGAGCATTTCTTGCTTTGAAACTGCAGTGAGCACAAAACTGATTCAGTCAGGCTGGGGATGTGACATCATAAACCCAAGAAGCCAATCCCAGTAATAGATGGGGTGGTGCTATACATTTCATTATCCACAATGCCTAGCTCACAGGAGAAGCCGGATGTAGCTAGTTACGATGATTAGCTGGTAAAACAGAGGAAAAATCAGGTGCAGCTACTTGGGGCCAGCATTAGGGTTTGGGGGTGTGGGGTGTGTGAAGAGGGCAGGGACTACTAACAGATTCATGAATACTAAATTATGATAAGGTGTAGAGCTTTATGTAAACCATTTTAACAAGGTATTTGAACACACCGGACCCTATTTATTACTTCTTGCAGAGCAGTGTATATGTTTAAAGCATGACTGGAGGTGGACTTTAATAAATAATAATCAGTCGTAAGCAGTAACTAGTGACCTCACATCGGTGTTGGAAAACTTTTTTCTAAGTTGTTTATAACTGTTTATTAATGATTTACAAACCTAGTTGCCCAATTATAAACTATTTATAACACATTTGTAAAGTGAGTCTTACTATAAAATGTCTGCTAATGTATTATGTACTCATAACTATGTAATACAATGCACTAATGTACTAATATATTTATGTAAACAGGAGTGTCTACCAGCCAACTGTGAGTGAGACCAACCTGTTCCTCCTCTCTTTTTCCTTGATCTGTCTTTGTATCTTCAAGCGGTCTGCAGGGATGCTCTCAATGAGCTGGAGCAGTGAACACATGCGGTACTCAATATTGGTCAGGTTCTCCAAGGTGCTGAGGTGGGTCAACCAGCTGTCCACGCAGGAGGCATGGATTTGTTTGATCTTCTTGCCCAGAGTGCCCAACAAAATGTCCTCTGAGCAAGGACAGGAGGTAGGGCGCATGATTGAGGAGGAGACAATTGGGATGAGAGGAGATGGAGTGAACCATTGAACATCTGGTCTGAATTTGTATGCTGTGTGCAGTTTACTGAGGCCAACTTTAGATTATTTCATTTTAAGTTCCCACGTGCAGTTTTTAGACTTGAAACAGGGTGATGTTGGGAAAAGCTAAAAGTACAGCACCTTCTGCTTCCTCACCTTGTCCTCTGTCTTTACTGACTCGTGGAGCTGAACCATCTTTTTTAGCCAATCAGTGTCCACCAGCTCTTTGTTTCTTCTTTTCGTCTTGTCATTTTCCCACACTATTACCTTCTCTTGTTCCACTTTTCTAAACACAGAGAGAAGACAGCATTGAGTGGGATTATTGCCACAAGTTGTACACAGTATTTTGTTTGTGGTATGTTGTATCTGTCTGTGCCTGCTGTACATGTTTCTTGTGTGTTACATACCTCTTTAAAGACAACTGACCCTTCCTAAGTCCCAACCCTTTTCTCTCTACACACCAATAACAGTGTAACAAGTTCGGTACCTCAACTAATACTGCAAAATTTGGTTTCAATCGGATACCACATAACCAACAATGATACTGATACTTTTTATTATTGAAACCTGGCTTATGTACTTTCACGCAGGGGAGAGCAGTCTGTCGTTGTTTATGAGGTGAATGCATCATCAATAGGTTAAATCTGGGGGCCTTCGCATGATAAGAAATTTGTCCTGGGCTCACTGTGAGGTACGGCACAGAGGCACAACACTACAACCACAACGTCCTGTCTGCCTGGTATACGAATGGCTAAGCTAACTTAAACACTGGATTTAGCTAAGTTCATAAGCGATATGACTCACAGGTCTCATAGCTGATCTGACTGCTCACATTTCGCCATGCATTACATTTACACAGGTCACCTCTGGAAGGCAACCCTTGATTTGCACAACTCTTGCAAGATTTGTGAACGTTGTTCCTGCCTTGTGACATTGTACAAAAGTTACAATTATCACTCTCGCGGCATCTTTTGCGGTTCTGCGGTTCACTTCAAGGCTCGACCATCAGCTTCTCCCTCCTTTGCTTAGATACATCTATGGTCTCTGCTGTCTGTGTGGTAACATACAGTTGTTATCTCACTGCTTGTGCTTTGAAAGGACAGCACCAAACGATCAAAGTTTAAATTATTTGATTTGATGATTTATTAGGCTTTATAATTTAATAATAATTCTGTATTCATTATTAGTGAGAATAATTTTAGACACACATGCACGCTGTTAATTTTAATATTTACACTGGATACATATTTACACCTAATAGAAAATAAACGACACTTTACTAATCAACACTTGTGTGGGAAATATGTAACACAACTGAAGATGTTTTGTGATCGTGGAGACATGTGCACCATAGCCAAATTTGCTAGCTTGTGCAGATGGACCTACTGTGCCACAGACTTTATGTTTCAACCAGGTTTTAGTAGGTCTATGGCTCTAGTGGCTTTGACTACAATGAGTCGTGCACAAGATTCATCATTGATTTTTAGGCCTCCTGTCCATCGGTGTCAGACAGGCACAAGTTCATTTGCTATCTTGCAAATGTGGGGAAAATTACATCTGCTTAAGATAGCATCACCTGTGCCATCCATTGTGCCCTTTTTCATTCCAATAAAATAATTCATTTATATGACAAGTTTCAATGGGCTCAATATTTTATTTTAATTATTTGTCTTAAAACATATATTATCTAGTTTGCTAAAGTAACAGCAATTGAAGAGCGATTACAGTTTGAACATGTAACATTAACTAATGCTGAAGATCTGAATTGACTACAATATCAATTTAACTACAACACACCTGGATATTCCTGCCTGAGCCTCTCTGAAATGCCTTCCAGCTACACACTGCTGTGAAATATATGGATGGATACGTCCGGATATGGACCAAATTACCTCCGGTAGTGTAGCAGTGTAGTCAGTAGTTCAAGCAAAACATGACCAGAGGACACGATGAAGACGTTTTAAAAATCCAACAGTATTACAAATAATGTTCTTTGTCAAATAGAAAGTGAAAAAATTCTGTTCTTTGCTTTTGCGTCTTTCTCAAGAGTTATGTTATTACAACCTCCTCCAGCCTCACGATGTTTACTGTTGTCAGAAACCTTTGACACTTCTTCTTCAAGGCATCTTTTAACACTCTTTCAGGGTTGACTCTGAGCGACACCCTCTAGTGAATGTACTACTTAACATAGATGCTAACGTAAAGAACACATGAAAGTATGTGGGCAGTGATGGTTATATTGTTTAAAAGGTACATGTCTATTTTCATATGAAAAGGGAGCATAAATGAGCTTTAAGATGTGGTGTCTGTATTCTCATCTCAGTGTAGTGTATTGCCCAGCTGGGCTTATAAACCTCAAATACATTCATCTCACATATCGTATGTGTGTATTATTCAGTCTAATTGGACTAATATTCTGAGTTTTAGATTAAAAAATAGGCTATACTTTCTGTCATATACTCAGACTAAGGATAACCCTGGGACTGCAGGGACTGTAGGTTAAAATGAGCCTTTTCGATAAATACGATGCTTACATTTTGTTTGTGGCCATATTGATTTTCTGCTGGACTTCCTTCAGTTTCGCATCCACTCTGGCGAAGTTTTCAATCACAGACAAGCTCTGCTCTTTCAACACTGTCGCCAGATCCAGTGGCTGCTGGGAATCGGAGATGTACAGCACCAGTTTCTCCTGAATGAGGAGGAAAGGGACCCCACACTGTCAGCACTGCAACTACACACTCAAGATAAAAAAAAAAGTGGCAGCACTTAAAGAGAACTGACCTCATATTCTGAGCTGTCATGGTCCACTTTAGAGTTCTTGTCCCTAAAATGCAAAAGAAAGAATTTAGATCCTGGAGACATTAAAGGAGCAATATGTAGCAAATGAGTGTGCAAAGTTGAGGTAGAGTAGTCCAAATAGTCAGCTGGAGCTATAGAGTGTATATTAAATAGGTTGAAATCCTCTTTAGTATACAATCTACTAAGCCAGCTGCCCCCGTCTACCCTCTTCTCCAGACTCAGGGATGCTCTGCAGGCTGTCAAGGCCATTATCCTGAAAACAAAAGCCCACTGCTCTGAGCACACACTGGAGTTAGAATTAGCAACTGTCTCTAACTGCCTAAGAACTCCATTAACATATTTCTCAATTTAACATCTATTCTCCCTTAACAGTCTTCTTGATTTGATTATGTTCCTCAGTCCATCAGAGTTAAATTTAGTATATGTTTAGAGTAAAAACTAAACTGAGGTTTAAAGAGAAGTTTAAATTTAATCTTTCTTAATATTAAACTAGTTTAAAAACCATAATGAACCACTGCACCAGAGGACATGAATTTAGAAGACAAATACTTATCTAGTCATGGAAGTGATGTGTTGGTGTGTCCTTACAGTGTGTCGTTGAGGGCCGCGGACACTGTGGACTCCATGGTTGAAGATAGAACTCTATCTGGACTGTCCAAACCTGTTTGCATTTTGAAATCATTTCAGGTAAAAAAAAAAAAGAGGCAATACAGTAACAGAATCTTGATTCACATTTTATCTTTTTATTTATTATTTTGTTTGACAGTTTGAACCTAGATTTGGGAGTTTTGAACCGGTGACACTCCTCTGTCAATCATTGTATAGAGCCTGCCATACTAAATAAATGGCTGTGATTGGCATGATCAGATCCGAAGCTCATGACTTTCTGTCTGAATGAAAGGGGTGCCGGATGTATCTGCCAAGTTCATTAAGCTCCACTTGGGTGGAGTCTGTTGACCAATCAGAGGCTGTGTTTCTGACTTATGTGTGAAAGCACTGATCCATGGATGTATTGACACTGACCCTTAAAAATAAAATTTTGTGGTGATGACAGTAATGAGCGCAACCCCACAGTAGGAGTCACATGACTGCAGTATTGCGGTAATGCAGTTATCATCACAGCCCTAGTTCCCAGACTAACACACTTAGAATTTTATTGCTTCAAGTGATTTTACCATTTACATTTACCATCAACACTGACTGGACATCCACATAAAAAGCAGTGAATTATTTGTTTAATGAAGGACAATACTAAATCAGTGGCCTTTGAAGAGAGTCCCAGATCTCACACACAAATAGCACTGTTTATTAATTTTGATCATCCCATATCTCACCTACTGGAAAAGATGAGACAGCTCAGACTAGGTTTGATATAAAGTACTAGTGTGCAGGATTTAGTGGCATCTAATGGCATCTTGCAGTGCACTAGCAAGTGGGAGTTTCTGGCACATCACCTACTTCCATGCATAGAAGCTAAAAAAAAACAAAACTCCAGTTTGATAATATTATTTTCAGAGCTACGCGTTTCAGCTCTGGCTTTCATCGGGGTCATCATGGCGTATGGTCATGTGCCTTCAGACAGAAAATCCAAAATGCTTCTCTCTTTTTTCTGAGAAAATTGGCAAAACAAGCTAGCAGTGAGCTTGCAGATTGCAAAACCCTTGCCACACCATCCCCTTCCAAGGTTATAAACAACTTGCGGTGGCCATGAAAATCACTATGAATCATAATGAAAACATACCTATGAATATTATATTCTGCCAATAGATCCCTGTAAATCTTACACACTGGAACTTTAAGATCAATAGGAGTTGATTAATAAGCATCAGTCTGCCAGTTTTCATCTATTTTGTGTTGATTCAGTGGGTTGTAACACTTACTCTGCCTAACTTCTGACTCCTGAGGCTGACTCTGTTCATCCTGAGAAGGAGCTTGACCTTTCAAAGCTTCTGCCCGCTGGGCCTCCTGCAACTCCGGAGGCAACAGAATCTTCTTATATGTTTCCAAATCATTGAAGATTTTCTCAGTCTTGTCGAATTCACTATGAAAAACAAAGACTATGTTTAAATCCATGTAAAAGTCCTCTGTATTCCATTGCAAAAAAAAGTCATTGCAGATTAATAACTGCTCACTTTTACTTATAGTTCTTCTCCTAACACCCAACGCCTGGTCAAACACTTTATGTACCACTCAGGTTTTTGGGTTTTTTTTTTGTTAATGTTTAATTATGCTTGGAACATATATTTTAAAAGAGCAAATTCTTGCCTGTTACACCTTGTGACAGGCCAACCTCACAGTGATTTTATTTAACAGCATTTTTTGTGGCTGAGGACTTGAATTTTGTCAAGTCTGTCATACACACAAAATCATTTATAACACAAAGTACACATATTAGGTGTAGCATGATTTATTTTTTGTTGATGTGAATTCACCTTATTAATCCCTATGGATATATATTTAGTTAATGTAACAGAAAAGAACTTCCCTGTGACAGAGTTGACAGACAACTGACAGAGTTGATGTCACATACAGGGGCGTGTCCAGACTTTTTGTTTTTTAACTGTGTGGCCCAAATGGAGAACTGACTTATTTATTTTATTAAATTGAGAAAGGTACTAATTTCAAACACAAAATTTAATTATTAAAGAGAACTGAGAGTTATGTCACCTTTGTCAGCAACGATATCAACTCTATAAGATGGAATATTTGATGGAATTGAGAATGTTAAATTTTTAATGTGAAATCAAACATTTCACAGCATAGTCATTGTGAGTAGCCATTTTATTTTTTCAGAGTTTCCTTTAATGATAATCAAAATAAACATGTTAAACCATAATTCTTACTTAGCTTTGATTTAAAGGGCTACTGATGTTATGGTTGAGACATCTGATCAGAATTTATTAAATTAATTTAGCAAAAAATAGCAATCTTACCAGTGCTTGAGCAGTATTCCCGTCTTTTTTCAACCTTTTTTATGCCTGATTCTTTTTTTGTAAAAATCTGACAGTTGATGGAAATCTGGGACACAACTTTAAATGGTCAACATTTTCATAAAATATAATGGCACATTTTTATACCTATGTTATCAGTAGGTATGTTAGTTTTAGAATTTGAAGGATGTTAACACGTTATTTTATTTTTTGAAGCTGTGAATCCTTGTCTGGGTCAAGGGTGTTTTCTGGCACAGAGCAAATTTAGAAATTGAAAAAAAATAAAGCAAACCCAAATATTTCATTTTAGTTACATATGTGTTATATATATAAATCCTTAAAAAATAAATGTTCACCAGAAAAAATTAGAGTGATAGTACTGATAAAGTTTTTTAGCAGGATACAATTTGCCACAATTCTCAACAATAAATGATACATAAAACATGGAGAAAGTACTTACATTTATTTTAAAAATTATCATAGTGCTACCTTTTATGTCCCTCATTTCATCAGTTAACTTCTTAATGGTGGCAATCATCTTTGAGTTGGTCTTGCTCGCTGACAACAGAAACAACATTTATTACAGTTATTACAGTTTATTATAATACTGGAAAAGGAATATTTCAATAAAGCTTAATTAACAATGGCAAGGAATCCACCACTGCTTACAGTGTTTTGTCATCCTCAATCATCTTGTAAATTGTCTTGAGGCTCTCTTCAAAGTCATGAATACGTTTCTCTTTGATGCATTCAAACGTTTTCATATGTCACTGATGTACTGCAATGTGCTCATCCATCTCCTTCACCCGTTGCCTCTTCTGTCTCAGACTTAGCTGAGGAAAGAGGGATAAAGGGTAGAGGGAATATTGCAGATAATGAAGGACAGAAAAGTTAAGCTAGACATAATGAATGCCGCCCACTTCACTCTCCCCTTCCAAGCATGTAGAGGTAACTGATCGATGTCCCCCAAAATGGCATGACCACCCCCCAAGAGCCAGTGACTGGTTTGTCCATTCTGGGCTACTGTAGAAACACCATGGTGCAACATGGCAGCCACCATAGAAGAGGATCTGCGCCCCCTGTAGATATATATATATGAAAAAAGATATCTCTCTCTATATATACACATATACATATATATATATATATATATCTTTTTTTGTGGTTATAGCAGTGGAAACACAACTGCTTTTGTCCATTGGGCCTCCAAAATCAACACAATACAAAAGGTTCAGTCAAAAAATAATTGCTTTCTCTCCATGACTACAGTTCATATTTTGTCCGAAGTTAGGTCCCATGGTGATCCACCAGGAGGGGCATGATTAGGCACTCTATACTCTGTGGAAACCCTCTTCTTTAGGCATCAGAAGGCACCCAGCCCTTTTACTCTTTCCACTTCTGCACCTTTAAATCATTTACCTGCAGCAGTCTTTTATCTAGGTCTTCCATCTTCTCTTCATCACCCATGACCAACAATTTAGCTCTTGAGTATGGTAGAGAACAACAGCACAATCTCAAACATCACTTTTCTTCTTTTTGCACACATTGTGGAACACTTTGTCGGCTGTTTACTTATTTTACATTGTTTTACGTATTCCATGTCTTATTTTCATGTTACATCTTGTCATATTTTCATCTTGTTGCATCTTGTTTTCATTTTGTTATGTCTTTTACTTAATTTGTTACATCATTTTTGTCTTGTTACGTCTTTTTCGTCTTGTGGTGTCTCTTATGTTGCTATTGTCCAGTTACATTTTTTTATGCTGTTTTTGTCTACTTACATCTTTTACTCCTCTTGTGATGTGATTTTGGCTCATTACTGCTTTTACATCAGTCTCATCTTGTTATGTTTTGTTATGTCATGTCCTTTTGCATCATTCTTGTCTTGTTACATCTTTTAGTCATTTTCGTCTGTTTTCAACTTGTTGCATCATTTTATCTTGTCTTTTACTTAAATTTCATTTCATTATATATTGTTCCATCATTTTTGTGACATCTTTTTCATTTTTCCCGTCTTGTTAAGACTTACTACGTAGTGTTAGTCATTTTCGTCTGATGTATTCATCTTGTTATGTTGTGTTCATCATATTCGTCTTGTTACTCCTTTGATGTCATTTTTGTTTTGTCATGTCTTTTTATGTTGTTTTCGTCTTGTATTACAAACTAAAGTAACAAGCCTGTTTTGTTGTCAGAAAAGGAAATACTCAAGTAAAGTTCAGATATCTGAAAAATCTACTTAAGTACAGTTACTAAGTATTTATACTTAGTAGATGTAGAACAACATACAACTGTCTGAGAGCTTTTATTACTGATTACTTTTCAGTTTACAATCTTTCACACCCTTCCTCTCCAGTAAATATCATGTGTCTCCGAATGTGTTGATTTTGAGCATTTTTGAAGGCTTAAGTGTTTGTTTATGGGTCAAGAAAATTCTCCCACAGCTGGGAGATACATTGTCACAAAGCTGAAAGCAGTTTGTTCTGAGTTCATTAAAGTTGATTTTTTAAAGACATGGTTCTCACAGGGCAGCAAAACTACAAACATATAATGAGAACATGATACATTACTGTCAATTAAACTAGCCAACAGCATAAAGTATGTAAATATTATTGTTTGAAATATGCTTTTGGGGTATTTTCATAGTATGGTCAGTTCAGTCAAAGATCTGAATACTGCTGCAACAGGTACAAATTGAAATCTGTGGCTGACAAACAGCAGTACTGTTTCTCATTTAAAAAATACATTAAATTCACTTCATTGAACTGGAGAGCTTTCATTCCAAAAATGTTTTCATTCTGAAATGGTTACTGTTTGCTACCTAGCTAAAAAAACAGATGGAAAAAACATGATATGTTATATCGCTTGCTAGAAAACTAAAAAGTCAACAAAACTTGACTTTGTTTGCAAGCTAGCTTAACTGTTTATTAGCTCATGATGGGTCATCAGAGAATTATTTTTCTTAATCCATCTCAAAACGGCAATCATTTTAAAAGTTAGACTAAACCTCGTCAAGTGTAAGTTTACAGTTAATACTGGCCTTTTTTTTTTTTTTTGAATCCACACCAAGGCTGCTGACTTGCGGTGACTGTCCCTAAACTGTGACGGGGCCTCAGCTTTGGATCGCCTGCCAGAGGAATACGGTTTAGTTAGCTAGTTAAGCTAGTATCCCAGCACAGGAGCTCTTTGTATTTGGAGTCAAGTAACATTGAAGTTAGCCAAGTTAGCTTGCTACGTCTGTCTTCAAAACAACATTTCAGGAAACTTGAATGTTGCTGACAAAAATTATGTTGTTATTAAATGTACCAGTTTTAACAGAACAATTGTACTGAAGGTTCTTGTAAAACCTCTTTATATGTACGCTAGCTAAGTCTATGTAAGGATAGCCTAAGTTAGCTTAGAAATATGCTAACGTTAACTTTCCTACTGTTTAGCATCAACATTTTTGTCCTAGCACTGCTGTTAGCGTCTTCGCAAAAATAGCTGCAGATTAGTACTAAAGCAAACGGTTTTAAGCACTTTTCAATTTGATACTGATGAAGAACTCGATTTACCTACTTTTTCTCGTCACAATGAAGATAAACTTTGGACTTCAAACTGTGCAGTTTTGATTCCGCTCCTGTTGGTTGACTGTAGTCATGGTAACTGTGCTGCCTTCAACGTTCTTTGTTTTGTTTTGTTTTGTTTTTAAACAAAAACAATAACAATGTTGTGGACCTTTTTCACAGCAGCCGTTTGACATAAAATAATAGAGTAAATAAGTGTTAACAATGATACTAGCTACATACGTTTCCATTCCATTCAGGTCAAACTGGGTTGAGAGAGCTGCTACTGTGCATATTTTAAAATTTCAATCAGATAATAATAAAAGTTAAGTTAACTAAAGTTAAGTTACGTACACTACCAGTTTGTATTGGAATCAGTGTTTTGGTTTCATTATATGGTCTGTAGCACCACCTTGTGGGGATTGCAAGTATCTGCACTGAGGGAGAAGTGAACTGATAGAGAAACAGGAAGCAGAGC
>CM034605.1:0-29391 GCA_020091685.1 Lutjanus erythropterus | reverse complement strand
TCTGTCTACCCCAATTGGGGTTAGGCAAGGAAATTACTATGGTTAGGGTTAGGGTTAGGGTTAGGGGTTAGGGTTAGGGTTAGGGGTTAGGGGTTAGGGTTAGGGGTTAGGGTTAGGAAAGGGGACTTGAGTCCTTCCCCCTCGGGAGAAGGAACGTGCGCGGTCCATCCGCCCATAAAACTGTCCGAACCCCTGGTCCCAACGAGGCTGGCGTTGGCGCTGGCGTTGTCTGCCACCACGCACAACCGTCCAACCGTCCATTGTTGTTCAACCCTTGTTATTTGTGTTATGTTGTTTGTTGTGCTTATTGCCAACGTTGATATGTTTTGTTGTTTAGGGTTGGCTTTGTTATATATGTAATAAGAAATAAAAAACAAAAAGGAAAACTAAAAACGCTTTCCCTAAATGGAAAAGGAAAAAACCACTAACTGTGTTTTTCAAAAATAAAAATGTGTAATTCTCCTTTAATAAAAGTAAAAAAACACCAAAGTGTTCTTGTTTTCAATTAACTAAAGAAGAGTGTGCCGAAAATATGCTCGCGACGTTTCGGTCCGGTCAGGACCTTCCTCAGGCTTGGCACACTAAGAAAAAACCTATGGCTTGCTATTCGTGACAATGGCTGGGAAGAGAGCAATGTTACCTCCTTGAAAGCCAAAGCAGAAATGAGCTCTCCCTGTCTGCACTCTGCTTTTATACTGTGGGCGTGACCAATAAAAAAGTGCAATACAACAGTATTTAGTTTTCTTGTGTCAATGTTTTAATGTTTTTTGTACCTTTTTTATACATCCCCTTTTAACCTTAACCCTTTAAATGTCAAATAAAATCAATAGTAGTTTTTAACTTGATATTTTTTAAGCATCCCCAATCAAATATTTTTAACCCCTTAATGCCAAATTAAAATTTATCTCCATATGTGTTATACATGAATTTTTGCATTGTTTACAATTATTTTAGATACAAATTACTAAAATATGAATTCCCTTAACCACACAATTAATAAAATAAATTATTTATTTATTTAACAACACAATTAATAAATTATTTATTTATTTAACAACATAATTAATTAGCATAAAAGTAGGTGGGGTTGGGGTTAGGGTAAAATCTCAGGGTGGGGTTAAATTTTAGGTTAGACATAGAATAGAATCAAACACTGGGTTGGGGTTAGGATCAAAATTAGGGATTAATAAAGATTTGGGGTTGGGTTTAGGCACGTAATTGGGTTTAGGCACCAAATTGGGTTTAAGATTAGGCACTAAATTATGTTCATAAGAATTAGGCTTAAATACAGTTTAAATTTAGACAAATTTTGGGTTTAGGATTGAGGTAGGGATTAGGCAATCCCCTGGGGGTTGGGTTTAGGCATATTTTTAGTTTAAGATTTAGGCAAGGTTTTAGGTTTAGGGTTAGGGTTAGGGTTAGGGTTAGGGGTTAGGGTTAGGGTTAGGATAAAGGTAAGGAGCCCGACCCCCGACTAAACGAGGGCCCATCAATTAAATTTTTGTTCAAACCAGATGGCTCCTTAGTACCCAATACAAAAATCCAATGTCTTTTCTTCTTACGCTCCCCATCTGTCCAATTAACATTCCTTTGTAACCCAGCCATTCTGAGGAAGCTAAGCCGGTAATAAAAATGCTTAACTAAAGGCGTGTCCACTTTTCTTATTTGTTATATTGTATCTATGTTGAATCATCCGTGTGGACAGTGTATTCTTGGTTTCTCCAACATATTTAAGATTACATTTCAAACAATAAATAACATAAACACAATTTCGTGATCTCGACTGAATCCTGTTCAATCCTGATTACTGTTTGGTCCTTAGAACTTTAATAAATTTCAATCTCGAAAATTGAGACTCCAATTTTGCTGGTCTTTCTCAAGAATAAGGTGGTAGTTTCGCATGAACCAGGAAGTCTTTCAAATTTTTGTTCCTTTGGTATGCTGAAACAACCCCCAGTCTGAAGTAGACCAACATGGTTTAACATATTTACAAAATTAGTCTTAAACTTACTATTAAGAATCTTACTAATAGAGGAAAACCTCGTAATAAGTGGAATTGAATTCCCATGATCCCTTGCTTCCTCTCTCCTGGAAGGATTTGAAACAATGCCTCAGAAAAGGCCTAGAATATCCTCTTTTTCTTAGGGCTTTGAACAAAATTGACACTGCTTCCAAAAATGTTCTTCCCTTGTACAGATACGCTAAATCTCAGTATCTGAGACTTCACAATACCCTTAAAGGTATGCTTTGATGAAAACTTTTCTGTGAAGCAGCGATGCGTATCAGTGCTTTTGAAAAATACTTTAGTGTCCAATTAATGTGTTAAAAATCTGGTCCTTTAAATATCATGTATCCAAGAAATCAATAAATTGTTTATTGATTTCTGTCTTCAATTTGATAGACGGATCATGGGAATTCAATATATTCACAAATTCTCAAATTTCTTCAGATCCCAACCAGATCCCCATATATCATCTAAATATCAGAAATAACATGCTGGCTTCATCTTACATTTTGAAAGTGCTTGTTCCTCCCAATTGGCCATAAAATATTGGCGTAGGCCGGGCAAACTTTTTGCCCATGGCGTTCCTTTATTTGTAAATAAAAGTTCCCATTGAACATAAAATCGTTCCTAGTCAAATTTATTTTCAACAACTCTAAAAGTTCTTCATCAGGCCGTTTTGGGTCTGGGTATTTATCAAATATGTGTTTTACACAATCAATGCCAGGTCAATTGGAATATTTGTGTACAAATTGTCCACATCCATAGAGAAAAATAGAAATCTGAAGGATCCGAAACTATGTACAATATCCAAAAATGATAAGTATTCTGACATAGGCAGGGTGCTTAATTGACAAGGGATTCAAATAATAATCAAGGAACTCAGCTGTGAAATATGTCTCACTCCCACAATCAGAGACAATTGGTCTCCTGGTGGATTTCACATGGGATTGTCCATTTTTGTGGATCTTTGTGAATCTTTGGTAAAATATAAAACCTTCTCTCTCTCTAGGCTGCGAATTCAATTAAATATTGTCGTTGTTTGGCATTAATTAATTTTTTCTTTTAGTGTATCTGCAATCTGACAACCATTGAAATTGTGTCCATATAAATTGGTTTGTCCAACTTCCTATAATACTGTACATCATTCAATTGTCTTTCCACCTCAAATATATACTGATCCCTACTCAAAATAACAACCGCCGACTTGTCAGCTGGTTTGAGCACTATGTGTTTAGTATTTTTCAATTCACGTAATGCTTAACTTCTTCCAATGTAATATTCAAATTTTCCCTAAATGGTCTAAAATATTGTTTAAATGTTGCACAATCTTCCTGAATTAAATATCCAATCTCAGGTGGCAACTCATACAATGGTGGCGACCAATGTGAAAGCCCTGTAAATGGTAATAATGGTCTATCCTTTGTGAATCTCAAAATATGCTGCCAATTTAATTCTCCGATGGTAATTTTGCATATCCAATTGAAACTGTATTTTTGATCCCTGCCTGCCCACCGTTGGAATAAAAGATAACCCCTTTACTCAAAAGCTGATGTTGTGGCCTGGAAAGTTTAAACTGTTTTGCTAAAACCACAACATCTTGGTTGTCTGAGGACCGTAGTCCCTCGACCCCTCCTGTTCCAGCCTCAAGGAGCTGAGTTTAAAAAGGTCATCCAATGATCAAAAATAGCACTTCCGGTCTCACACCTGTGTGCACATCATCAGCTTCCGTCTGGAAGTATTGATCTGGAAGGAGAGGAATATAAGGCATATTCCTCTCAATGTGGTCATTCAAGGTCTGGAGGTTCTCCCTTCCTCCTCAGGAAGGGCTGGGCAGAAGTTCACCAAAGGATCCAGATTTCTGCATAGGGAACTTTTGTTGCCCTGAGTGCCCCCTGCATGTTTTTAATTGTGGTCTCTTTTGATTTGTTTCCTCTGCTATTCATCCCAAAGGATAAAATAACCTTCTCGACTGCCAAATCTTGTGGTGGAACAGTTTTCCATGAGGGCCTGCCCATGACGGAAGTGACCCTGGGAAGCTCTCCACCTGCAGGTTCTTATTAAAGAAATCTGAAAACTGCAGAGGTCGAGTCACCCATAATGAGCCACTTTTTGAACCACCAGACTCCACTCTGTTAGTTTTTCTGGGTGTTAGGTGTCTATGCACCGAAACCTTTGTGGATCTGGGTAAGTGAAGTGGTCATAGGACTCTTCAAAACTTCATCCTCTTGGATGGTTTCACAATGAACCTGAGCCACAGTCTGCACCAGGTTCCGAGGAGCCTGTTGTTCAGCCTCCTCCTTTCTCCATCAGACTGTGTCTCCTCAAAAGAGACCCCAAATCAAAATTTGGGGAAAAGGAGCCGGCCTTCCAAGGCCTCAACTCCTCACCCTGATCAGCTTCCTGAAGTTGAGGAGAGCTGTCCTCACTTGGGATCAATCTGATCCTTTTCAGAGCTCGTGGTTCACGTTGTTTCTTTGGGAAGGTTTGTACATTGAGCACCCTGACCAGTGTCCTCATCTTGAGGAGAGCTTTCCCCGCCGAAACCCATCTAGCCCTTTTGGACCCCCGTTGTGGTTCATGCCACTTCTAGAGGGTCATCCAATGGAGTACTCTCCAATTGCTCAAATTCTGGATCCATCTGGTCAGTCATGGTAGCTACCAAGTCTTGGCAGCCCTTTTCCGTGAACACTCAGTCTGGACTGTAGCCACAGTCTGTTTTGGCACCTGTGCCTGTGCCGATTTCCCAACATCAACTCTTTGCCGCCACAAGGGCCTCGGCATGATCAATCACATCCTGTGTGATGCAGGTAGGTTGGCGCTAGACCATGAACCACTCAATGCTGCCTTTCCACTGTGGTGAGAAGGCCCGCAAGTTCCACCAAACGTTCCTCAATACCGCTTCAGAATGCTCCATTAGGATCAAACACGAGTATGACCCCAGTTCCTTTGCGCTCCTCGTAATCAAGTCAACCGTGACGCTGTGTGGGAGCAGCAGGCTTGATCATATCAGCCAAGATCCTCCATTCTGGAGATCATGCGACCTGGTTGTTCAGGCTTCCGCGCCATTACTTTGCAAGTGGTGAACCAACTTTATCACCATATGCAATTTCCAACCAGGTTCCCAAACTGGGGATCAGCTGGTTCCCCGCCAACCTCTGACCCTCTATCTCGTGGAGAAACCCATCTCCGGTATGGTCGTGGTTAGTTTGGCGAACCACGCCTGCAAACGAACGTGATTGGGGATCGCATCGGGCAGTTCCAGGAGGAGGCACTGGCCGGTTAGGAAGGGACTTGAGTCCTTCCTCGGAGAAGGAACGCGCGCGGTCCATCCGCCCATAAAACTGTCCAACCCCTGGTCCCAACGAGGCTGGCGTTGGCGCTGGCGCTAGTCTGCCACCACGCACAACCGCCCAACCGCCCATTGTTGTTCAACCTTTGTTATTTGTGTTATGTTGTTTGTTGTGCTTATTGCCAACGTGTTGATATGTTTTGTTGTTTAGGTTGGCTTTGTTATATATGTAATAAGAAATAAAAAACAAAAGGAAAAATCAAAAACGCTTTTCCTAAATGGAAAAGGAAAAACCACTAACTGTGTTTTTAAAAATAAAAATGTGTAATTCTCCTTTAATAAAGTAAAAACACCAAAGTGTTCTTGTTTTCATTAACTAAAGAAGAGTGCCAAAATATGCTCAAGGACAAGCTCGGTCCGGTCAGGACCTTCTCAGGCTTGGCACACTAAGAAAACCATGGCTTGCTATTCGACAATGGCTGGGAAGAGCAATGTTACCTTTGAAAGCCAAAGCAGAAATGAGCTCTCCTGTCTGCACTCTGCTTATACTGTGGGCGTGACTAATAAAAAGTGCAATACAACAGTATTTAGTTTTCTTGTGTCAATGTTTTAATGTTTTTTGTACTTTTTATACATCCCTTTAACCTTAACCCTTTAAATGTCAAATAAAATCAATAGTAGTTTTTAACTTGATATTTTTTAAGCATCCCCAATCAAATATTTTTAACCCTTAATGCCAAATTAAAATTTACCTCCATATGTGTTATACATGAATTTTTGCATTGTTTACAATTATTTTAGATACAAATTACTAAAATATGAATTCCTTAACCACACAATTAATAAATTATTTATTTATTTAACAACATAATTAATTAGCATAAAAGTAGGTGGGTTAGGTAAAACTCAGGGTGGGGTTAAGGATAGAGGGTGAACCAACGATCATCAATTTTGATGATCCTCAACGGAGCGAGCCAGAGCCACGGACCTTCACCTACCCCCATTTGCATGGTTTCCGATCCACCGGTGTTACTTTCTGGTCTCTACGAGGTCGGGAAGCGTGATTTTCAATTGTATGCTTTTTCCTCCTCCGCCAAGCCTGGGAAGGACCCTTCTCCTTTGTCATCGATGACCATGAACGGTCATCTCTGAGACTATCAGTTCCAGGTTGGAACTTTGTGCATCTTACCATCCATCTGTGGATGGCCAGGCACATGCACGGACCAGGGATGACCATGGTTGATCACCCATGTGGAGACTATCAGTTCCAGGGTTGGAACTGTCATGGATCCGCATCCATGTGTCAGACTTGGAGTCTGAGTGTTGGAACTGACATGGACCTCATCCATGTGTCAGACCATCAGTTCCAGGGTTGAACTGCATGATCCATCCATGTAGACTATCAGTTCCAGGGTTGGAACTGGCATGGATCCGCATCCATGTGGAGACAACGAAAGCAGTGTGGAACTGACAGGCATATGGCCATGGTGAGCCACATGCTTACAAGTCCAATGCTCACACTTGGTATTTATACCCTACTATGGGCAGGGGTATCGTCAAAGGTGGTGCCATCAAAATTTGAGATATTTATGTCCACGCCGTCCGCTGATCACCAGGAATCCAAAATGTATTTTTATGAAGATCCGACGCCTGGTTTTTCAAGTTATTAAGGAAACCGTATGTCAGAGACCCACAATGCATTGCAGCCGAGCAGAGTGGCGATCCATTTACATTTCTTGAAATAACTTTTGATCCATAAGTGGTACAGACTTGGGACCAACTCCTACCCCATTATCAGGACGGCTTTCCATCGGTACCACTCGCATGACCGCATTTACATCGGGAAGTGGTGTAACTTGTAAAAAATAACTTATTTTGGCCATATCTCTGGAACGGAAGTTCGAGAGACATGGGACCAAGACTGGCGTGTTCAGCGTGCCCGAATTAGGGGACGCCCACCACCTTGGAGTCTCTATCAGTTACTTCCCCGAAAGCATGGACCCAATACCAATGAGTGGAGTGAAAATTTCACTAAGTATCACAGCCCAAAAATGTCTTCCAGAAAGTGGTTAGGAGCACGTTTGGTCGTTCTGAGTCGATTGGACATGCTTCCATACTTTTGAACATTGTACCACCCATAACTCCTAAGTCCAATCACATAGATACATGGGACCTTGATCCCCATATTGATATTTGCAACAAAAGTACAATGTTCATGAACTGACTAGCCTGCGTTAAAATTGCAACAACATAGATAGAGATTGGACCATGCTGATTCCCCCATTTGTAGCTTATCCTGAATCCAGTGCTTTAACCTGGCCCTAGGACTTACTTCTCAAAAGTTATACACAACATGTGAGATGCATGAACCATGACCTTATCCCTGGCTTTCCAGGCTTCTGGCCAACCGGACTGCATTTTAGGATTTGTACAACTCATGTCCCAATGAGATATGAACCAAACAGCGCGCTGGTGAGTGTTGTGTTTAGTAAAATAAACCAGGTGTTTGAGTATTTAAATGAGGCAGTTAGTAGTAAAATGGAACCAGGGTTGTGTTTAAAAATGGAACCAGGGTTGTTAGTAAAATGGAACCAGGGTTGTGTTTAGTAAAATGGAACCAGGGTTGTGTTTAGTAAATGGAACCAGTTGTGTTTAGTAAAATGGAAGGGTTAGGTTAGGAAGGGTATGATAACCACGATGGGACTTTTTCCCCATCCTCAACGAGGACTAGAGCCACGGACCTTCACTCCACCCCATTTGCATGGTTTCCGCATCCACCGGTGTATTTCAAGCTCTACGAGGTCGGGAAGCTGATTTTCAATTGTATGCTTTTTCCTCCTCCGGCCAAGCCTGAAGGAAGGACCCTTTCTCCTTTGTCATCGGACCATGAACGGTCATCTCCTGAGACTATCAGTTCCAGGGTTGGAACTTGATGCAGTCTTACCATCCATCTGTGGATGGCCAGGCACATGACGGACCAGGGATGACCGTGGTTGATCATCCATGGGGAGACTATCAGTTCCAGGGTTGGAACCTCATGTGGATCCGATTCAGTGTCAGACTTGGAGTCTGAGTGTTGGAACTGACATGGACCCTCATCCATGTGTCAGACTATCAGTTCCAGGGTTGAACTGGCATGGATCCGCATCCATGTGGGAGACTATCAGTTCCATGGTGAGAACTGGCATGGATGGTATCCATGTGTGAGACTCATCGTTCCAGGGTTGGAACTGCATGGATCCGCATCCATGTGGGAGACAACGTGCAGTGGAACTGACAGGCATATGGCCATGGTGGCCACATGCTACAAGTCCAATGCTCACACTTGGTATTTATGCCCTACTATGGGCAGGGGTACGCCAAAGGTGGTGCCAGCAAAAATTTGAGATATGTATGTCCACTTGCCTTGCCGATCACCAGGAATCCAAAAATGTATTACTTATGAAGATCCGACGTTCCTGAGCCGAGTTATTAAGGAAAAACCGTGTTGTCAGAGACCCACAATGCATTGCAGCCGAGCAGTGGGCGTATCCATTTACATTTGAAATAATTTGATCCATAAGTGGTACAGACCAGACTAACTCCTACCCCCATTATCAGGTACGGGCTTTCAATGTTGTACTACCCCCATCACTACGACATCGGGAAGTGGGTCTCTGAAAAAATAACTTATTTTGGCCATTCTGGAACGAAGGTCGTAGAGACATGGTACCAAGACTGGCGTGTTCAGCGTGTTCGATTAGCGCCACCCACTCCGAGTCTCTATCAGTTGTTCCCGAAGTTATGGACCCAATACTCAATGAGTGGAGGAAAATTTCACTAAGTATCACAGCTCAAAAATGTCTTCCAGTGGTTAGGAGCACGTTTCAGGTCGTTCTGAGTCGATTGGACATGCTCCATGTACTTTTTGAACATTGTACCACCCATAACTCCTAAGTCCAATCACATAGATACATGGGACCTTGACCTACCCCCATTTGTCTGTACCCTGAGTCCAATGGTACCAGACTTCTTAGTCCTAGGACTTATCGCTCAAAAGTTGTTGCACAACATGTGAGATAGAGACTTGTTACCATGACCTACCTCCCATTTGAAGTATCCTGAATCCAGTGCACCACCCTTGAGTCCTAGACTTACTGCTCAAAGTTGTTGCACAACATGTGAGATAGACATGGAAACCATGACCTACCCCCATTTCTAATGCTTCTGAGTCCAACGTACCATTCTTGAGATTCTAGGACTTACCGCCCAGAGATATGAACCATACAGTCTTCAAGAGGGTTGTGTTTTAGTAAAATGGAACCAGGGTTGTGTTTAGTAAAATGGAACCAGGGTTGTGTTTAGGTAAAATGGAACCAGGTTGTGTTTAGTAAAATGGAACCAGGGTTGTGTTTAGTAAAATGGAACCAGGGTTGTGTTTAGTTAGGGAACCAGGGGTTAGGGTTAGATAGAGGTGAGGGGCTGCCAGGGATATGGTGATGCAAACTGTCATCATCAATTTTGATGATCCTCAACGGAGCTTGAGCTAGAGCCACGGGACCTTCACCTACCCCATTTGCATGGTTCCCGCATCCACCGGGTGCCACTGCTCCTGTCACTGTGGTCGAAGCTGATTTTCAATTGTATGCTTTTTCCTCCTCCGGCCAAGCCTGAAGGAAGGACCCTTCCTCCTTTGTCATCGATGACCATGAACGGTCATCTCCTGAGACTATCAGTTCCAGGGTTGAACTTTGGTGCAGTCTTACCATCCATCTGTGATGGCCAGGCACATGCACCGACCAGGATGACCGTGGTTGATCACCCATGTGGAGACTATCAGTTCCAGGGTTGGAACTGTCATGGATCCCGATCATCCATGTGTCAGACTTGGAGTCTGAGTGTTGGAACCGACATGGACCTCATCCATGTCAGACTATCAGTTCCAGTGGTTGGTCCGCATGGATCCGCATCCATGTGGTGACCATCAGTTCCAGGTTGGAACTGGCATGATCCGCATCCGTGGAGACAACGAAAGTGCCAGTGGAACTGACAGGCATATGGCCATGGTGAGCCACATGCTTACAAGTCCAATGCTCACACTTGGTATTATACCCTACTATGGGCAGGGTACGCCAAAGGTGGTGCCATCAAAAATTTGAGATATTTATGTCCACGCTGGCCCGCTGGTCACCAGAATCCAAAAATGTATTACTTATGAAGATCCGACGTTCCTTCTGAGCCAAGTTATTAAGGAAAACTGTGTTGTCAGAGACCCACAATGCATTGCAGCAGCAGTGGGCGTATCCATTACATTTGAAATAACTTTTGATCCATAAGTGATAGAGACTTGAACCAACTCCTACCCCCATTATCAGGACGGAGCATCGGAAATCACCGTGATGATCTTCCGTATTTGACATCGGGAAGTGGGTGTAACTTGTAAAAATAACTTATTTTGGCCATATCTCTGAACGGAAGTTCGTAGAGACATGGGACCAAGACTGGCGTGTTCAGCGTGCCTGTTCAGGCGCCACACCACTCCCGAGTCTCTGACACAGTTACCCCAGTTATGACCCAATACTCAATGAGTGGAGTGAAAATTTCACTAAGTATCACAGCCCAAAATGTCTTCCAGAAAGTGGTTAGGAGCACGTTTCAGGTCGTTCTGAGTCGATTGGACATGCTTCCATGTACTTTTTGAACATTGTACCACCCATAACTCCTAAGTCCAATCACATAGATACATGGGACTTGACCTACCCCATTTGTCTGTATTCTGAGTCCAATTGTACCACCTATGAATCTCTAGGACTTACTGCTCAAAAGTTGTTGCACAACATGTGAGATAGAGACTTGTTACCATGACTCTACCCCCATTTGTGCTATCCTGAATCCAGTGCTACCAACCTTGAGTCCCTAGGACTTACTGCTCAAAAGTTGTTGCACAACATGTGAGAGAGACATGGAACCATGACCTACCCCCCATTTGTGATGCTTCTGAGTCCAACGGACCATTCTTGAGATTCTAGGACTTACTGCTCCAGAGATATGAACCATACAGTCTTCAAGGAGGGTTGTGTTTAGTAAAAATGGAACCAGGAAGAACAAATGGAACCAGGTTGTGTTTAGTAAAATGGAACCAGGGTTGTGTTTAGTAAAATGGAGGGTTAGGTTAGATAGAGGGTGATAACCAGATCATCAATTTTGATGATCCTCAACGGTTAGGTTAGGTTAGGTTAGATAGAGGTAGATAACCACGATCATCAATTTTGATGATCCTCAACGGACAGCTAGAGCCACGGACCTTCACCTACCCCATTTGCATGGTTTCCGCATCCACCGGTGCTACTTTGAAACTTCACGAGGTCGGGAAGCGTGATTTTCAATTGTATAAGCTTTTTCCTCCTCCGCCAAGCCTGAAGGAAGGACCTTCCTCCTTTGTCATCGATGACCATGAACGTCATCTCCTGAGACTATCAGTTCCAGGGTTGGAACTTTGGTGCAGTCTTACCATCCATCTGTGGATGGCCAGGCACATAATCGACCAGGATGACCGTTTGATCACCTGATGGGGACTATCAGTTCCAGGGTTGGAACTGTCATGGATCCGATCCATGTGTCAGACTTGAGTCTGAGTGTTGGAACTGACATGGACCCTCATCCATGTACAGTTATTAGTTCCAGGGTTGGAACTGGCATGGATCCGCATCCATGTGGAGACTATCAGTTCCAGGGTTGGAACTGGCATGGATCCGCATCCATGTGGGAGACAACGAGTGCCAGTGTGGGAACTGACAGGCATATGGCCATGGTGAGCCACATGCTTACAAGTCCAATGCTCACACTTGGTATTTATGCCCTACTATGGGCAGGGGTACGCCAATGTGCCATCAAAAATTTGAGATATGTATGTCCACGCTGTCCCGCCATCACCAGGAACTAAAAATGTATTTTATGAAGATCCGACGCTCTGAGCCAAGTTATTAAGGAAAAACCGTGTTGTCAGAGACCCACAATGCATTGCAGCCGAGCAGTGGGCGATTCATTTACATTTCTTGAAATAACTTTTGATCCATAAGTGGTACAGACTTGGGACCAACTCCTACCCCCATTATCAGGGACGGGCTTTCCATCGGTACCACTCCCATGACCGCACGACATCGGGAAGTGGGTGTAACTTGAAAAAATATTATTTTGGCCATATCTCTGGAACGGAAGGTCGTAGAGACATGGGACCAAGACTGGCGTGTTCAGCGTGCGAATTAGGGGACGCCACCCACCCCGAGTTCTATCAGTTACGGTTCCCGAGTTATGGACCCAATACTCAATGAGTGGAGGAAAATTTCACTAAGTATCACAGCCCAAAAATGTCTTCCAGAAAGTGGTTAGGAGCACGTTTCAGGTCGTTCTGAGTCGATTGGACATGCTTCCATGTACTTTTTTGAACATTGTACCACCCATAACTCCTAAGTCCAATCACATAGATACATGGGACCTTGACCTACCCCCATTTGTCTGTACTCCGAGTCCAATGGTACCACCCTATGAATCTCTAGGACTTACTGCTCAAAAGTTGTTGCACAACATGTGAGATAGAGACTTGTTACCATGACTACCCCCATTTGTGCCTATCCTGAATCCAGTGCACCAACCTTGAGTCCTAGGACTTACTGCTCAAAAGTTGTTGCACAACATGTGAGATAGAGACATGGAACCATGACCTACCCCCATTTGTGATGCTTTGAGTCCAACGGTACCATTCTTGAGATTCTAGGACTTACTGCTCCAGAGATATGAACCATACAGTCATTAAGGAGGGTTGTGTTTAGTAAAATGGAACCAGGGTTGTGTTTAGTAAAATGGAACCAGGGTTGTGTTTAGTAAAATGGAACCAGGGTTGTGTTTAGTAAAATGGAGGGTTAGGGGTTAGATAGAGGGTGATAACCACGTATCATCACCTGATGAGGGTTAGGTTAGGGTTAGGGAAGGGAGTATGGATAACCACGATGGATCTTTTTTCCCATCCTCAACGGAGTGAGCTAGAGCCACGGACCTTCACCTACCCCCATTTGCATGGTTTCCGCATCCACCGTGCTACTTTCAAGTTCTCTACGCAGGTCGGAAGCGTGATTTTCAATTGTATGCTTTTTCCTCCTCCGCCAAGCCTGAAGGAAGGACCTTCCTCTTGTCATCGATGACCATGAACGGTCATCTCCTGAGACTATCAGTTCCAGGGTTGGAACTTTGATGCAGTCTTACCATCCATCTGTGGATGGCCAGGCATTGCACCGACCAGGATGACCGTGGTTGATCATCCATGTGGGAGACTATCAGTTCCAGGGTTGGAACTGTCATGGATCCAAGATCCATGTGTCAGACTTGGAGTCTGAGTGTTGGAACCGACATGGACCTCATCCATGTGTGTCAGACTATCAGTTCCAGGGTTGGAACTGGCATGGATCCGCATCCATGTGGAGACTATCAGTTCCATGGGAGAACTGCATGGATGGGTATCCATGTGGCAGACTATCAGTTCCAGGGTTGGAACTGGCATGGATCCGCATCCATGTGGGAGACAACGAGTGCCAGTGTGGGAACTGACAGGCATATGGCCATGGTGAGCCACATGCTTACAAGTCCAATGCTCACACTTGGTATTTATGCCCTACTATGGGCAGGGTACGCTCAAAGGTGGTGCCAGCAAAAATTTGAGATATGTATGTCCACGCTCCGGCCGGTCACCAGGAATCCAAAAATGTATTACTTATGAAGATCCGACGCTCCTGAGCCGAGTTATTAAGGAAAACGTGTTGTCAGAGACCCACAATGCATTGCAGCCGAGCAGTGGGCGATCCATTTACATTTCTTGAAATAACTTTTGATCCATAAGTGATAGAGACTTGGGACCAACTCCTACCCCCATTATCAGGGACGGGTTTTCCATGGTACCACTCCCATGACCGTACGACATCGGGAAGTGGGTGTAACTTGTAAAAAATAACTTATTTTGGCCATATCTCTGAACGGAAGGTCGTGAGACATGGGACCAAGACTGGCGTGTTCAGCGTTCGAATTAGGACGCCACCCACACCGAGTCTCTATCAGTTACGGTTCCCGAGTTATGGACCCAATACTCAATGAGTGGAGGAAAATTTCACTAAGTATCACAGCCCAAAAATGTCTTCCAGAAAGTGGTTAGGAGCACGTTTCAGGTCGTTCTGAGTCGATTGGACATGCTTCCATGTGTACTTTTTGAACATTGTACCACCCATAACTCCTAAGTCCAATCACATAGATACATGGGACCTTGACCACCCCCATTTGTCTGTATTCTCGAGTCCAATGGTACCACCTATGAGTCTCTAGGACTTACTCTCAAAAGTTGTTGCACAACATGTGAGATAGAGACTTGTTACCATGACCTACCCCCATTTGTGCTATCCTGAATCCAGTGCTACCACCCTTGAGTCCCTAGGACTTACTGCTCAAAAGTTGTTGCACAACATGTGAGATAGAGACATGGAACCATGACCTACCCCCATTTGTGATGCTTCTGAGTCCAACGGTACCATTCTTGAGATTCTAGGACTTACTGCTCCAGAGATATGAACCATACAGTCTTCAAGGAGGGTTGTGTTTAGTAAAATGGAACCAGGGTTGTGTTTAGTAAAATGGAACCAGGGTTGTGTTTAGTAAAATGGAACCAGGGTTGTGTTTAGTAAAATGGAACCAGGGTTGTGTTTAGTAAAATGGAACCAGGGTTGTGTTTAGTAAAATGGAACCAGGGTTGTGTTTAGTAAAATGGAACCAGGGTTGTGTTTAGTAAAATGGAACCAGGGTTGTGTTTTAGGTTAGGGGTTAGGATAGAGGGTGATAACCACGATCATCAATTTTGATGATCCTCAACGGAGCGAGCTAGAGCCACGGACCTTCACCTACCCCCATTTGCATGGTTTCCGCATCCACCGGCACTTTCTAACTTCTACGAGGTCGGGAAGCGTGATTTTCATTGTATAAGCTTTTTCCCTCCTCCTGCCGCCTGAAGGAAGGTCCTTCCTGTCATCGATGACCATGAACCGTCATCTCCTGAGACCATCAGTCCATTGGAACTGTTAGTCCACCATCCGACATCTGTGGACATCATCCGACCAGGATGACCGTGGTTGATCACCCATGTGGGAGACTATCAGTTCCAGGGTTGGAACTGTCATGGATCCAAGATCCATGTGTCAGACTTGGAGTCTGGAGTTGGAACTGACATGGACCCTCATCCATGTGTCAGACTATCAGTTCCAGGTTGGAACTGGCATGGATCCGCATCCATGTGGGCGAGACCATCAGTTCCAGGGTTGGAACTGGCATGGATCCGCATCCATGTGGGAGACAACGAGTGCCAGTGTGGGAACTGACAGGCATATGGCCATGGTGAGCCACATGCTTACAAGTCCAATGCTCACACTTGGTATTTATGCCCTACTATGGGCAGGGTACGCCAAAAGGTGCCATCAAAAATTTGAGATATGTATGTCCACGCGTCCGCCGGTCACCAGAATCCAAAATGTATTTCTTATGAAGATCCGACGTTCCTGAGCCGTTATTAAGGAAAAACCGTGTTGTCAGAGACCCACAATGCATTGCAGAGCAGTGGGCGATCCATTTACATTTCTTGAAATAACTTTGATCCATAAGTGGTACAGACTTGGGACTAACTCTACCCCATTATCAGGGACGGGCTTTCCATCGGTACCACTCGCATGACCGCACGACATCGGGAAGTGGGTGTAACTTGTAAAAATAATTTTTGGCCATATCTCTGGAACGAAGGTCAGAGACATGGGACCAAGACTGGCGTGTTCAGCGTGTCCGATTAGGGGACGCCACCCACTCCAGTCTCATCAGTTGCCCAGTTATGGACCCAATACTCAATGAGTGGAGTGAAAATTTCACTAAGTATCACAGCCCAAAATGTCTTCCAGAAAGTGGTTAGGAGCACGTTTCAGGTCGTTCTGAGTCGATTGACATGCTTCCATGTGTACTTTTTGAACATTGTACCACCCATAACTCCTAAGTCCAATCACATAGATACATGGGACCTTGACCTACCCCATTTGTCTGTACCCGAGTCCAATGGTACCACCATGAATCTCTAGGACTTACTGTTCAAAAGTTGTTGCACAACATGTGAGATAGAGACTTGTTACCATGACCTACCCCCATTTGTGCCTATCCTGAATCCAGTGCTACCAACCTTGAGTCCCTAGGACTTACTGCTCAAAGTTGTTGCACAACATGAGATAGAGACATGGAACCATGACCTACCCCATTTGTGATGCTTCTGAGTCCAACGGTACCATTCTGAGATTCTAGGACTTACTGCTCCAGAGATATGAACCATACAGTCTTCAAGGAGGGTTGTGTTTAGTAAAATGGAACCAGGGTTGTGTTTAGTAAAATGGAACCAGGGTTGTGTTTAGTAAATGGAACCAGGGTTGTGTTTAGTAAATGGAACCAGGGTTGTGTTTAGTAAAATGGAACCAGGGTTGTGTTTAGTAAAATGGAACCAGGGTTGTGTTTAGTAAAAATGGAACCAGGGTTGTGTTTAGTAAATGGAACCAGGGTTGTTTAGTAAAATGGAACCAGGGTTGTGTTTAGTAAAATGGAACCAGGTTGTGTTTAGGTTAGGTTAGGTTAGGTTAGGGTTAGGTTAAAGTTAGGTTAGGGTTAGGATAGAGGGTGATAACCACGATCATCAATTTTGATGATCCTCAACGGAGCGAGCTAGAGCCACGGGACCTTCACCTCCCCCATTTGCATGGTTTCCGCATCCACCGGTGCTACTTTCAGTTCTACGAGGTCGGAAGCGGATTTTCAATTGTATGCTTTTTCCTCCTCCGCCAAGCCTGAAGGAAGGATTCCTTTTGTCATCGATGACCATGAACGGTCATCTCCTGAGACTATCAGTTCCAGGGTTGGAACTTTGTGCAGTCTTACCATCCATCTGTGGATGGCCAGGCACATGCACCGACCAGGATGACCGGTTGATCACCCATGGGAGACTATCAGTTCCAGGGTTGGAACCGTCATGGATCCGCGCATGTGTCAGACTGGAGTCTGAGGTTGGAACCGACATGGACCCTCATCCATGTGTAAGTCAGACCATCGCCCAGTGTTGGAACTGGCATGGATCCGCATCCATGTGCGTAGACTATCAGTTCCAGGGTTGGAACTGGCATGGATCCGCATCCATGGGAGACAACGAGTGCCAGTGTGGAACTGACAGGCATATGGCCATGGTGAGCCACATGCTTACAAGTCCAATGCTCACACTTGTATTTATGCCCTACTATGGGCAGGGTACGCCAAAGGCGGTGCCATCAAAAATTTGAGATATGTATGTCCACGGCCCGCTCGGTCACCAGAACAAAAATGTATTTCTTATGAAGATCCGACGCTCCTGAGCCAGTTATTAGGAAAACCGTGTTGTCAGAGACCCACAATGCATTGCAGCCAGCAGTGGGCGTATCCATTTACATTTCTTGAAATAACTTTTGATCCATAAGTGGATAGAGACTTGGGACCAACTCCTACCCCCATTATCAGGACGGCTTTCCATCGGTACCACTCCCATGACCGCACGACATCGGAAGTGGGTGTAACTTAAAAATAACTTATTTTGGCCATATCTCTGGAACGGAAGGTCAGAGACATGGGACCAAGACTGGCGTGTTCAGCGTGCCCGAATTGGGGACGCCACCCACTCCCGAGTCTCTATCAACACGTTCCCGAGTTATGGACCCAATACAATGAGTGGAGGAAAATTTCACTAAGTATCACAGCCCAAAAATGTCTTCCAGAAAGTGGTTAGGAGCACGTTTCAGGTCGTTCTGAGTCGATTGGACATGCTTCCATGTGTACTTTTTGAACATTGTACCACCCATAACTCCTAAGTCCAATCACATAGATACATGGGACCTGACCTACCCCCATTTGTCTGTACCCCAGTCCAATGGTACCACCTATGAATCTCTAGGACTTACTGCTCAAAAGTTGTTGCACAACATGTGAGATAGAGACTTGTTACCATGACCTACCCCCATTTGTGCCTATCCTGAATCCAGTGCTACCAACCTTGAGTCCCTAGGACTTACTGCTCAAAGTTGTTGCACAACATGTGAGATAGAGACATGGAACCATGACCTACCCCCATTTGTGATGCTTGAGTCCAACGGTACCATTCTTGAGATTCTAGGACTTACTGCTCCAGAGATATGAACCATACAGTCTCAAGGAGGGTTGTGTTAGTAAAATGGAACCAGGGTTGTGGTTAGTAAAATGGAACCAGGGTTGTGTTTAGTAAAATGGAACCAGGGTTGTGTTTAGTAAAATGGAACCAGGGTTGTGTTTAGTAAAATGGAACCAGGGTTGTGTTTAGTAAAATGGAACCAGGGTTGTGTTTAGTAAAATGGAACCAGGGTTGTGTTTAGTAAAATGGAACCAGGGTTGTGTTTAGTAAAATGGGTTAGGTTAGGTTAGGTTAGATAGAGGGGTGATAACCACGATCATCAATTTTGATGATCCTCAACGGAGCGAGCCAGAGCCACGGACCTTCACCTACCCCCATTTGCATGGTTTCGCATCCACCGTGCTACTTTCAAATCTCTACGAGGTCGGGAAGCGTGATTTTCAATTGTATAAGCTTTCCTCCTCCGCCAAGCCTGAAGGAAGGACCCTTCTCCTTTGTCATCGATGACCATGAACGGTCATCTCCTGAGACTATCAGTTCCAGGGTTGGAACTTTGGTGCAGTCTTACCATCCATCTGGATGGCCAGGCACATGCACCGACCAGGATGACCGTGGTTGATCACCCATGGGAGACTATCAGTTCCAGGGTTGGAACCGTCATGGATCCGCATCCATGTGTCAGACTTGGAGTCTGAGTGTTGGAACCGACATGGACCCTCATCCATGTGTCAGACTATCAGTTCCAGGGTTGGAACTGGCATGGATCCGCATCCATGTAAGGAGACTATCAGTTCCAGGGTTGGAACTGGCATGGATCCGCATCCATGGAGACAACGAGTGCCAGTGTGGGAACTGACAGGCATATGGCCATGGTGAGCCACATGCTTACAAGTCCAATGCTCACACTTGGTATTTATACCCTACTATGGGCAGGGTACGCCAAAGGCGTGCAGCATCAAAATTTGAGATATGTATGTCCACGCCGTCCGCCGGTCACCAGAATCCAAAATGTATTTTATGAAGATCCGACGTTCCTGAGCCGTTATTAAGGAAAACCGTGTTGTCAGAGACCCACAATGCATTGCAGCCGAGCAGTGGCGATCCATTTACATTTCTTGAAATAACTTTTGATCCATAAGTGGTACAGACTTGGGACCAACTCCTACCCCATTATCAGGGACGGCTTTCCATCGGTACCACTCATGACCGTACGACATCGGGAAGTGGGTGTAACTTGTAAAAATAACTTATTTTGGCCATATCTCTGAACGGAAGGTCGTAGAGACATGGGACCAAGACTGGCGTGTTCAGCGTGCCCGAATTAGGGGACGCCACCCACTCCGAGTCTCTATCAGTTACGGTTCCTGAGTTATGGACCCAATACTCAATGAGTGGAGTGAAAATTTCACTAAGTATCACAGCCCAAAAATGTCTTCCAGAAAGTGGTTAGGAGCACGTTTCAGGTCGTTCTGAGTCGATTGGACATGCTTCCATGTGTACTTTTTGAACATTGTACCACCCATAACTCCTAAGTCCAATCACATAGATACATGGGACCTTGACCTACCCCATTTGTCTGTACCGAGTCCAATGGTACCACCTATGAATCTCTAGGACTTACTGCTCAAGTTGTTGCACAACATGTGAGATAGAGACTTGTTACCATGACCTACCCCCATTTGTGCCTATCCTGAATCCAGTGCTACCACCCTTGAGTCCCTAGGACTTACCGCTCAAAAGTTGTTGCACAACATGTGAGATAGAGACATGGAACCATGACCTACCCCCATTTGTGATGCTTCTGAGTCCAACGGTACCATTCTTGAGATTCTAGGACTTACTGCTCCAGAGATATGAACCATACAGTCTTCAAGGAGGGTTGTGTTTAGTAAAATGGAACCAGGGTTGTGTTTAGTAAAATGGAACCAGGGTTGTGTTTAGTAAAATGGAACCAGGGTTGTGTTTAGTAAAATGGAACCAGGTTGTGTTTAGTAAAATGGAACCAGGGTTGTGTTTAGTAAATGGAACCAGGGTTGTGTTTAGTAAAATGGAACCAGGGTGTTTAGTAAAATGGAAGGGTTAGGGTTAGGAAGGGGGTATGATAACCACGATGACTTTTTCCCCATCCTCAACGGAGCGAGCTAGAGCCATGGACCTTCACCTACCCCATTTGCATGGTTTCGCATCCACCGTGCTACTTTCAAGTCTCTACACAGGTCGGGAAGCGTGATTTTCAATTGTATGCTTTTTCCCTCCTCCGCCAAGCCTGAAGGAAGGACCCTTCCTTTGTCATCGATGACCATGAACGGTCATCTCCTGAGACTATCAGTTCCAGGGTTGGAACTTTGATGCATCTTACCATCCATCTGTGGATGGCCAGGCACATGCACCGACCAGGGATGACCGTGGTTGATCATCCATGGGGAGACTATCAGTTCCAGGGTTGGAACCTGTCATGGATCCGCATCCATGTGTCAGACTTGAGTCTGAGTGTTGGAACCGACATGGACCTCATCCATGTGTCAGACTATCAGTTCCAGGGTTGGAACTGGCATGGATCCGCATCCATGTGGGAGACTATCAGTTCCATGGGAGAACTGGCATGGATGGGTATCCATGTGCAGACTATCAGTTCCAGGGTTGGAACTGGCATGGATCCGCATCCATGTGGGAGACAACGGTGCCAGTGTGGGAACTGACAGGCATATGGCCATGGTGAGCCACATGCTTACAAGTCCAATGCTCACACTTGGTATTTATGCCCTACTATGGGCAGGTACGTCAAAGGTGGTGCCAGCAAAAATTTGAGATATGTATGTCCACGCTCCTGGCCGATCACCAGAATCCAAAAATGTATTACTTATGAAGATCCGACGCTCTGAGCCGAGTTATTAAGGAAAACCGTGTTGTCAGAGACCCACAATGCATTGCAGCCAGCAGTGGCGATCCATTTACATTTCTTGAAATAACTTTTGATCCATAAGTGGTACAGACTTGGGACCAACTCCTACCCCCATTATCAGGGACGGCTTTCCATGGTACCACTCCCATGACCGTACGACATCGGGAAGTGGGTGTAACTTGTAAAAATAACTTATTTTGGCCATATCTCTGAACGGAAGGTCGAGACATGGGACCAAGACTGGCGTGTTCAGCGTGCCCGATTAGGGGCACCCACCACTCCAGTCTCTATCAGTTACGGTTCCCGAGTTATGGACCCAATACTCAATGAGTGGAGGAAAATTTCACTAAGTATCACAGCCAAAAATGTCTTCCAGAAAGTGGTTAGGAGCACGTTTCAGGTCGTTCTGAGTCGATTGGACATGCTTCCATGTGTACTTTTTGAACATTGTACCACCCATAACTCCTAAGTCCAATCACATAGATACATGGACCTTGACCTACCCCCATTTGTCTGTACCTGAGTCCAATGGTACCACCTATGAGTCTGTAGGACTTACTGCTCAAAAGTTGTTGCACAACATGTGAGATAGAGACTTGTTACCATGACCTACCCCATTTGTGCCTATCCTGAATCCAGTGCTACCACCCTTGAGTCCCTAGGACTTACTGCTCAAAAGTTGTTGCACAACATGTGAGATAGAGACATGGAACCATGACCTACCCCATTTGTAATGCTTCTGAGTCCAACGGTACCATTCTTGAGATTCTAGGACTTACTGCCCAGAGATATGAACCATACAGTCTTCAAGGAGGGTTGTGTTTAGTAAAATGGAACCAGGGTTGTGTTTAGTAAAATGGAACCAGGGTTGTGTTTAGTAAAATGGAACCAGGTTGTGTTTAGTAAAATGGAACCAGGGTTGTGTTTAGTAAAATGGAACCAGGGTTGTGTTTAAAATGGAACCAGGGTTAGGGGGTTAGGTTAGGTTAGGGTTAGGTTAGGGATAGAGGGTGATAACCACGATCATCAATTTTGATGATCCTCAACGGAGCGAGCTAGAGCCACGGACCTTCACCTACCCCATTTGCATGGTTTCCGCATCCACCGGTGCTACTTTCTTCTACGAGGTCGGGAAGCTGACAATTGTATGCTTTTTCCTCCGCCAAGCCTGAAGGAAGGACCTTCCTCTTTGTCATCGATGACCATGAACGGTCATCTCCTGAGACTATCAGTTCCAGGGTTGGAACTTTGTGCAGTCTTACCATCCATCTGTGGATGGCCAGGCACATGCACCGACCAGGGATGACCGTGGTTGATCACCCATGTGGGAGACTATCAGTTCCAGGTTGGAACTGTCATGGATCCAAGATTCATGTGTCAGACTTGGAGTTCGAGAACTGACATGGACTCATCCATGTGTCAGACTATCAGTTCCAGGGTTGGAACTGGCATGGATCCGCATCCATGTGCGGAGACTATCAGTTCCAGGGTTGGAACTGGCATGGATCCGCATCCATGTGGGAGACAACGAGTGCCAGTGTGGAACTGACAGGCATATGGCCATGGTGAGCCACATGCTTACAAGTCCAATGCTCACACTTGGTATTTATGCCCTACTATGGGCAGGGGTACGCCAAAGGTGGTGCCATCAAAAATTTGAGATATGTATGTCCACGCGGCCGCCCGATCACCAGGAATCAAAATGTATTTCTTATGAAGATCCGACGCTCCTGAGCCAAGTTATTAAGGAAAAACCGTGTTGTCAGAGACCCACAATGCATTGCAGCCGAGCAGGGCGTATCCATTTACATTTCTTGAAATAACTTTTGATCCATAAGTGGTACAGACTTGGGACCAACTCTACCCCATTATCAGGGACGGCTTTCCATCGGTACCACTGCATGACCGCACGACATCGGAAGTGGGTGTAACTTGTAAAAATAACTTATTTTGCCATATCTCTGAACGGAAGGTCAGAGACATGGGACCAAGACTGGCGTGTTCAGCGTGTCCGAATTAGGGTACGCCACCCACTCCCGAGTTCTATCAGTTACGGTTCCCGAGTTATGGACCCAATACTCAATGAGTGAGTGAAAATTTCACTAAGTATCACAGCCCAAAAATGTCTTCCAGAAAGTGGTTAGAGCACGTTTCAGGTCGTTCTGAGTCGATTGACATGCTTCCATGTGTACTTTTTGAACATTGTACCACCCATAACTCCTAAGTCCAATCACATAGATACATGGGACCTTGACCTACCCCCATTTGTCTAGAGTAAGTACCGGACACGAACTCTCCTGTCAATTAAGGAAAGAAAACCACATACACAATGAATGGAAAACAGTTTTTAATACAAAATGTAACATACCACAACCATAAAATCCTCTTTTTAATCAGAAACATTTCCCATAAATTTATTGATACTTTTTATATCATAAAATCCAATTTTAATCCCATGATAAATTTGTACTTACCTTGTAAATGATGAAATGAGCTCAAATTGTATTTTTAAGTCTGATTGAACTCATATTTTAATGAAGGCACCCTTCACTTACATTTTTAACCCTTCATATTGTATACCATAGAGTACACCAGTTGAATCATGAATTATGTTTTTAATCCCATATTTATTAATCAATTAAAGTGTGTATTTGTGTGTATTTATTAAAATATTTATTTATTAATTTGTTCATAGTGGTTAGGCATAAGGGTGGAGGTTGTGGTTAGGGAAAGAGAACCGGGTTAGGCATAAATTAAAGGTCAAAGGTTGTGGTTAGAATCCAAGACAAGTTTTAGGTTTAGGCACCAAGAACCCAAATGAAATTTAGGTTTAGGCATCAAGGCCTAAAATAAAATTTAGGTTTAGGCATCAAGACCTAAAATGAAATTTAGGTTTAGGCATCAAGTCCCAAAATGAAATTTAGGTTTAGGCATCAAGTCCCAAAATGAAATTTAGGTTTAGGCATCAAGTCCCAAAATGAAATTTAGGTTTAGGCATCAAGGCCTAAAATGAAATTGGAGTTTAGGCACCAAGACCTAAATGCACGTGAAGGTCAAAGGTCATACATACCCGACCACTCACACAGCAATGTGAGTCAAAAAATCACACTAACACACAAACAGTAACGCTCCGAGTACATAATCTAATTCCACTTTTTGTTGAGTCCACCGGGTTCCTTAGTCCCCAAAAGATGGATCCAACGTCTTTCGACGGTTCTCCTATCCCAATCTGACCACAAGGCATTGCTCTCGAGTCCAGAGACTCTCAACGCCTGCAAACCATGTAGCACAAAGTGCTGGACCAAGGGGGTGTCCAGTTCTTTCTGGTGTACAATATTGTACTTGTGTTGCCACATCCGTGTAGCAATTGAATTTTTTGTTTCCCCCACATACTGTTTGCCACACCTTGCACAAAATATGACATAGATACAATTTTTTGTCTGTAAACTAATAATTTGAGGGACTGAAAAAATAGTTTTTTCTGATTGGTTCCTAACAAATTGTAATCTTTTAAAATATTCAGGTGTGGCCCTCCTATTAGAGGTCTGAACGGACTTCAATTTGGCCCTAATCAACAGGTCTTTTAAGTTTTTGTTTTTCCGATATGCTGAGATTATTTTGTGATTCTGCAGTAGTCCTGATTGTTCAATTATTGTCCTAAAATTGTTTTTTACTTTCCTATTGATTACTCTACTTACTGAAGAAAAATGAGTGATCAAAGGAATCATTTCCTTCTGCGATTTTTCAGCTGAACCTTGAAACGATTTCAGACAATATCTCAAAAATGGTCTCGAGTAGCGTCTCTTTCGTAGAGCTCGAAAAAGGATCCTGACAGCTTCCCAAAAATCAGCTTCTTGCGTACATATTCTCTTAAATCTTAACAATTGCGACTTAACTAATCCTCGAAACGTATGTTTCGGGTGACAACTCGTTTTGAAGAGGAGTGCATGTGTGTCCGTCTTTTTGAAAAACACTTTAACATCCAATGTTTGATCCTGATTAAAAGACGGTCCTTTGTACACCGTTGTGTCGAGAAAATCTATAGACCGTGAATCTGTTGTGTATTTCAATTTGATAGAAGGGTCATGAGTGTTCAAAATATTAATAAATTCATCAAATTGTTCTCTAGACTCTATCCAAATGCCCCATATGTCATCCAAATATCTCAAATAATGTAAAGGTTGTATTGGGCATTTGGATAGTGCTTCCTCTTCCCACTGTGCCATAAAAATGTTCGCGTAGGCAGGCGCGAACTTCTTGCCCATCGCCGTACCTTTCATTTGTAAGTAGTACTCTGAATTAAATTCAAAATCATTTCTTGTTAAATTGATCTCCAATAATTGTAAGATTTCCAAATCTGGTCTCCTACAGTCCGGATATTTTTGAAAGGTACGTTGAACCGCACGCAGCCCCGCTGGGGTCTCAATATTTGTATACAAACTATCTATGTCTACAGTGAAGAAGAAGGAGTTTGGAGGAATTTTTAGACTTTTCACAATTTCAATAAAATGGTAAGTATCTTTAACGTACGATGGATGTTTCACAGACAACGGATTCAAATAATAGTCTACAAATTCTGCGGTCCGATATGTCTCACTATTACAATCGGAGACAATCGGCCGTCCTGGGGGGATCTCGTAAGGCCGAGTCCACTTTTCTGGTTCTTTATGAATTTTTGGGAGGATATAGAACCTCCTCTCCCTCGGTTCTGTTTCACCCTGTAGGTATTGTTGTTGTTTTTTATTGATGAATCCCTTCATCCGCAATGTATTTAAAATTCTGTGTACAACCGGAATTGTTTCCCAATAAATCGGCTTATTCAATTTTCTGTAATATTTTGTGTCATTCAATTGACGGTACACTTCTGTCATATACTGATCTCTGCCCAAGATCACTGTTGCACTCCCCTTATCTGCGGGTTTTATAACGATGTTTTTGTTATTAATCAGCTGTTTAATCGCCGTGATTTCTTGTTGTGTGATGTTTGATTTTTCCGTACAATATTTAAAATGTTTAACAAAATCATCTCTGTCCTTTTCCACCAGAAGATTGACCTCGGCGGGCAGCTTATCCTTTGGAGGCGTCCAGAGCGATGCTGGAGTGAAAGGTAAGGGTCTGCGGCTACCCGTATTTCTAAAAAATGCAGCTAACTTTAGCCTTCTGTGATAGTTTTGTATGTCTAATTCTAACTGTAATTTTTGATTTTTTAGTACACCTAATGTCGGCACAAAGGTCAAACCCTTGTCCAACAGCTCAATCTGAGCTTGAGAAGGTACAAAATCTTTGGCTAAAATCATTACATTTTTGGAAACCATGGGCTGAAATCCCGCAGTACCCCCTTCCTGCACTAGGCTTGAGGGGCCGCCAAGTTTAAATGCTCAACCCAGTGTTCTAACATGGCCAGTGCCGTAGCACGTGTCCAATGTATCCCATCGTCTTCCGTCTGGAAGTCGATGTTGTTGAGGAATGGGATGAACTGCATGTTTCTGTATATATGTCCATTTAAAATGTCTAGCGTTTCCTGCTCGGATTCTAACAAGGAACTGGAAAAGTTCACCATCGGAACCCAAACCTCAGCGTCAGGGAACTGTCTCTTGGCCATACGAACAGCACCCTGCATCTGTTTTACCGCGGTTTCCTTGGCCTTTTGACCCCGGCTATTGATTCCGAATGACAGCACAATGTGCTCTACCTCGTCCGTGTGCGCTATCGCTTTACCAAGCACCGACTCTGCATGACGGAAGTTCGCTCCCGGGTAACTCTCAACCTGTAATTCCGCGATCGAATACGCCGGCATCCTTGCCAGGTTGGAGTCCCCTAGAAAGATCCATTTTTTCCACACACTAAGTCCCCAATCCACCATTTTCCTGTCTGTTTTGATGTGTTTTTTTACAGTGTAAAATTTAGTCTGTGGAGGTGCTAATTCCTCCGAGTCCGACTCTACATCGGGTACGGCCTCAGTCTCATCCCGAGGTTCCTGTTCAGAACCCGGGTCTCTGTGAACCTGAGCCGTGACCTGGTTGCCCTGTTGAGGCCTGTGTGTATTTTGTTGTGTATGTGGGACTGCGGCGTGTGTCGGAGTCAACGTCGGCGTGTGGTCCGCGTTTATCCCCGGGTCCGAGTCAAGCAATGACTCGTCCAACTCTGAACTTCTCTCCAACCCAGCAGCCTCATTCTCCTGAGGGTTAGGGTTAGGGTTAGGGGTTAGGGTTAGGGTTAGGGTTAGGGGTTAGGGGTTAGGGTTAGGGTTAGGGTTAGGGTATAATAACCACGATGGCCATCTGGCCATCCTCAACCGTAAGTCCTAGAGACTCCAGATCGCGGCTACCCCCCCATTTTCATGTACCCCGAGTCCAACGGTACCACCCTCATGTCTCTATCACTTACCGTTGGAAAGTTATCGCGATTTTAAGTTTCACCTTCACACAAGTGTACCTTATGGTCATGCCATCATGTCCCTGGGCTTGTTTTCAGGGCCCAGGAGGCGGGAAAGGCCATATCAGACCTTAAAAGTGGCAAAAAAAAGATGACCTATATATCTGCCATCCTCAACCAAGTGAGATAGAAGCTCGGGACGGCGGCTACCCCCCCATTTTCATGTACCCTGAGTCCAACGGTACCACCCTTGTGTCTCTACGACGTAAAATGCCCGAGATGGGTGATCAGGTGAAAAAGGCCATCATCAACCAAGCCAGATAGAGACATGGGACCAAGTCCTACCCCCCCATTTGTGGACCTTCTGAATCCAACGGTGCCACTCCTGAGTCTGTAGGACTTACCGTTCAAAAGTTGTTGCACAACATGTCAGATAGAGACTTGGGACCATGACCTACCCCCCCATTTGTGCCCATCCTGAGTCCAACGGTACCACCCTTGAGTCTCTACGACGTATGGTTCTCGAGTTATGGCCAAATTAAAATTTCCCCATATAAGTCAATGGGAGGAGTGAAAATTTCACTAAGTATCACAGCCCAAAAATGTCTTCCAGAAAGTGGTTAGGAGCACGTTTCAGTCCGTTCTGAGTCCATTGGACATGCTTCCATGTGTACTTTTTTGAACATTGTACCACCCATAACTCCTAAGTCCAATCACATAGATACATGGGACCTTGACCTACCCCCCCATTTGTCTGTACCCCGAGTCCAATGGTACCACCTATGAGTCTGTAGGACTTACCGTTGAAAAGTTGTTGCACAACATGTGAGATAAAGACCTTGGACCATGACCTACCCCCCCATTTGTGCCTATCCTGAATCCAGTGCTACCACCCTTGAGTCCCTAGGACTTACCGTTCAAAAGTTGTTGCCAAACATGTGAGATAGAGACCTGGGACCATGACCTACCCCCCTATTTGTGCCTACCCTGAGTCCAACAGTACCTTTCTTGAGTCTCTACGACGTATGGTTCTCGAGTTATGACCGAAATAAAATTCCCCATACAAGTCAATGGGAGTAGTGAAAATTTCACTAAGTATCACAGCCTAAAACTGTCTTCCAGAAAGTTGTTAGGAGTACGTTTCAGGCCATTCTGAGTCGAATGGACATGCTTCCATGTGTACTTTTTTGGACATTGTACCACCCATAACTCCTAAGTCCAATAACATAGATACATTGTACCTTTACCTACCCCCCCATTTGTGACCCTTCTGAACCCAATGCTACCACCCTTGAGTCCCTAGGACTTACCGTTCAAAAGTTGTTGCACAACATGTGAGATAGAGACATGGAACCATGACCTACCCCCCCATTTGTCATGCTTCTGAGTCCAACGGTACCATTCTTGAGATTCTAGGACTTACCGTTCCAGAGATATCAACCATACAGTCTTCAAGGAGGGTTGTGTTTAGTAAAATGGAACCAGGGTTGTGTTTAGGGTTAGGGTTAGGGGAGGGGGAAATGAGCACCTGCTCCGTGGGTTACTCACCCTGGAGCAGGTGTAGTGCACGGTCCATCAAAGGGCCCCAGTGAAGCCCC
>CM034604.1:38228547-38253146 GCA_020091685.1 Lutjanus erythropterus | reverse complement strand
GCTCTGTTCCACTGTCACACAGACCTTCAGTGGTAATATCTTCAGTGGGAGTTCATCCAAAGCGTTAATGTATGGAAACATCCTGTCAGTGAAAGTGTGTGTGAAGGTGTGTATGTGTGTGTTAGTATCAGGATCAGAGAACGACAGCTTTCCTCTGTTCAAGTCCAGATTCACTCTGATCCTCTGGAGCTTCTTCTGCACTCTGAGATCAGTGGATGGACCTGATAGAGACTGTGCTGAGTATTTACCTTCATAGAACCCTATTCTCCATAATCCAGACTGTATGAATCCCTTCCTCTGGACAGACTCTGCACACACACCCAGAATCCAGTATGTACTGTCTCCAACCTCGACGTCCCAGCTGTGAGTCCCTGAGTTAAAGCCCTCAGAGCCGAGAACACACCAGTATCCATCAAACCTCTCTGGATTATCAGGAAGCTGCTGTTTCTCTCCTTGTCTCACACTGGTCAGATCTTCAGACAGGATGAGGACTGGATCAGCAGTGTTTGTGTCTAGAATGACAGGAGTGTAGGAGACCATGTCTTTCATCTTGTTCCAGATGTTGAAGGTCAGGTTGCCCAGGTGTTTGGCCCGGTCTATCAGAGCTCCTGAGAGCAGCTGTGAAGCGTCCAGCAGGGGGCGCTGCTGGACTCTTTCCACTGCAGCCTTGTAGTTGTGCAAGAATGACATGTCTTCAGCTCTCAGCTGCTCCTCTGTGTCTCTGACTATGTGTGAAACAGCTGCCATCTCTCTGCTCAGAGCCTCCATCTTCTCCTTCATCATCTGACTCTTCTGCTCCTCTTCCTCCCTCAGTGCAGCCAGTCTGGCCTCCTCTTCCTCTTCTAGAAACTGGTGAAGCTTCTTAAACTGCTCCTTAATCTGCCTCTCTGTGTGTCGGGCCTGGGCCTTCATGTGTTCTGCTGTTTGATCAAACTGATCTTTAACTTTTTTAAAATCCTTTAACCTCTCCTTTAAGGGCTCCAGAGTTTCCTGAAGTTCCTTCTTGTGTTGTCGTGCAGCTTCATCGATGGGTCTGAATCTGTGGTTGGTGTGTTTTTCTGAATCTCTGCAGACGAGACACACTGGCTGCTGATGGTCCAGGCAGAAGAGTTTGAGTTTCTCAGAGTGCAGACTGCAGAGAGACTCTGAAGATCTCTGATCTGTCTGCTGTAAGAAGGTCTCACACAGGTTCTTTAACACCAGGTTACAAGGTGGAGCTTCCTTTGAAGATCTTCTCTTACAAACTGGACACTCATGTGTTTGTTTCTCTTTCCACCAGCTCTGCAGACAGTCTTTACAGAAGCTGTGGCTACATGACAGAACAACAGGATCTTTGAAGACGTCTTGACAGACCGGACAGCAGAGATCCTCCTCTGATCTGGAAGCCATTTTGTCTCTGAGTGAAGCTGAAAACACAGCAGGCAGACAGTACAGTCAGAAATGACTCCCTCCTCGACTGACTTCACTGAAATTTTTTTTTATTCAAACTCACCTTCAGTGTGTTGAGTGTCAGCAGGTTGTACTTTTCCTCTTTTCTCTCCTGCAGCTGAACTCACTCAGAGGAAGTTGTTGGTTTGGTCTCAAGGTGAATTTGATCATTTATTTTTCAGTCTGTGCGTCTCTCTTGAATTGAAGAAAAACAAACTGTTTCCTGGTTTGTCACAGGTGAGTCGGTGAAGGGTGGAGCTTTTTTGTCAGTTGAATGCTGCTGCACACAAGGGTGTGTTTCACTCCAAGGCACTGATTAATTTGTTCCTCTGATTCAGAGGGAGGAGGGAGAGGGAGGAAGAGGCGAGAGAGAGGGAGGGGGACAGACTGCGTTTTTCTTGAAATTGGGAAAAAGAAACTGTTTCCTGGTTTGTCGCAGGTGAATCAGGTGAAGGGTAAAGTTTTGTCAGACCTCCTCTGTTGAATGCTGTTGGTTCACATTGTAAAATGTGATGAAACCTGTTATTTTTCACTTTGAACTGATGGTGACGTCACACAAAAGGTCTAAAACAATTATCAGATAGTTAATTTTTAACTGAAGTCATAGACAGACAGACAGGAGGGCAGAATGTGTCCACCAGGGGGCCTCCAAGAGAACTTGAAATGTTCCACAAGAGGGTTATATTAGGCCAAGAACATGTCAGTGGTCATCATACAGAAACTAAATATTCTGTTAACAGACTGGCTGCTGATACTACAGGTTGAATTAATTCCTGCTGCCTCTGTCAGAGCTGCTGTCACGTTCATGTTCACTGTAACAGACATGAACTGCAGTTTGATGCTCAGTAAAATTAGACAGGTCACATTCATCTCCTCTGTGTCAACTGAGAGGCCTGCATGTCAGTGGATCTCATCAGTGGATGGATTAGATCAACAGATTCTGCAGAAAATGATTCAGCAATCATTGCGCTGCTAAAGTAGAATATGACGATAAACTAAAAGACAAGAGGAAGACAAGAAGGCTATTCCTCCATCGCTGCCCAAAGAAAGGTGAGAGAAAGAAGACAGAGCAGAAGTCAGGGTTCACATCACTCCTGTTCTAAAGCCTGATAAAGAAGATTTGCAGCTCCACATCAAGATTCAAACAACAGTGAAACTGAACTGACCTTCAAACTGCTTGATCTTTTTGTGAAGCATTCTTTATTTTCTTCTATACATTCTCTTTATACGTCTATGATTATATATATATTATGATTATATTTGAAAGAATTGAAATAAAGAGACAAAACTGTTGTGTTATTATTATTGTACATAGTGTAATATTGCAGTGTTTAGCATCAGTATTTAAAAATGTATAATTAAAAAATGAAACATTGCATATAGTTAGTGATATTAAATTATAAACACAAATTCTGACTGTTCACATAAAAGGAATCTGACTCTGTTTTTTCATTGCTTCAGGATAAACGGCTAAGAACAAGGACAACAATGCTTAACAAGTAAAGATAAACCCTGTGTTGTGTAATGACAATAAATGAACTTGTTACCTTGATAAAGAGTAGAACTCTACATGCTGTATTTACACAAGGAAACAAATAAGTGCATACTGTCTTATAATTATATAAAAGAAACACTGGTGAGAAACAGTTAAATTATAAAGTATATAAAGTCTGTAACTTGAAGAAAACGTGAATCAGTTGTGATGACGTCGGCTGTGAATTAATCAGTGTGCTCCAATCCCCTTTGTTCTCTGGAAGTTTGATGTTATGCAGTTCTGTGCACCGATCAATATCCAGCAACACTGAGCAGCTCAATGTGCTGTCATTTGTTGGGTTGTTTACTGTCAGACAGATTTGATCAAACACATCCAAACAGTACTGATGAAGCAGATTGGCTCACTTTTTGAATGTTAAGCCCTTAATAAATAATATGTTAAAAATTTACAGCACAATCTGTGTTCAAACACACAGACCTATAACTGTCACCAACAGGCATGAGACCATATATAATGTCGCCTGGGTTGACACTCTACATTTACACCAGTAGATGGCAATGAAAACAGTGATCTGTCTGTTTGCTCTGGAAGGGCAGTACGTTCAAATAAAAACATGGTGGCCTCCTTTTCTTCTGGATCATAAGTCAGCACTGTCATATTGGAGTGGGCCTGCAGTCAAATACAGGTGAACACTGGTTTTACAGGGTTTTTTTTTTTTTTACATTTCTCTATTCATTGTAACAATGCCTGTAACAAGCATAAGATGCTAATAAACATTAATGTATTAATAAGACTGTAGAAGTGCTAGCATCATAAACACCTATATTGTTAGATAATAAGATATTTAAAATCACTTATAAGAAACTTGTTAACAGTTCATAGATTGCTTAATAATGTTAATAATGAGTTTATTATTGTTTATAATAGCATTACAAACACATTTTTTTTAAGTTTAACTAATTTACCTGTTATGTCATTGTTAGATAAGATGTATTGAGTCCTTATTACAGCGGCCTGGGTTTGAATTCAGGCCAGGACATTCCCTCTTGCTCTCCCCGCAGTCCTGTCTCTCTTCAGCTGTCACTGTCTAATAAAGGCATAAAGCCTGACAACCACAGAGGTGAAATCATATATTGATTTGAGAACTGAACACGGCATTATTCTCAATACAGACTTTTTAAAATATTCAGAATGTTGTTCGTTCATTTATCAAAGAAAATGAGTTGAGTTCTGGAATATTTGAGGTACAGGATATATTAATATATCAGCTACACGTTTTTGCTTATAATAGGCTAATATGGCTAATAATTACTCTGTAACTGTGTAGATGCACTTAGGAAATATGTAGAAGCCCCCAGCTGCTGGAGAAGATCCCAGATCTGATCTCCCATCCACACCTCTCTGTGAAGTATGTTAGTTCTGCCAATCATCTGTGATCTCTGTATAACTGATAGTAACTGCTATGTTATCATTATTATTATTATCATTATTATTATTAGTAGTAGTAGTATTTACCCTTTGTTACTAATAAAATGAAGTTAATTAAATAAAGCATTTGTACGGTGCTACTTCATATGCAGTAGAATGAGAAAAGGACTTAATGCAGTGGTATAACAATATGGATGTTCTCACTCAGGGAACCAAAATGGCGAGGACTGGACTGGTTATAATCCAGGCCACAGAGCAGGTCAGATAATACAGTCATAAGGATAATTGCATAAAAGATCATGTATTTGTTTTATAGCCTAGAATGTTATAACCCATCCAATCATGTTATTTTCATCAGTTTCCAAATATATGCCAAAACAAGTATATTATATATTATTATACTATAAACGTCAAACACTTTTTTAGCTTTTTGTTGTTTGTTTGTGTGTGTGTGTGTGTGTGTGTGTGTGTGTGTGTGTGTGTGTGTGTTGGAATTACTTAAACCTTTACGGTGCATGTGCATATGCAGTATATACACATTTGGCTGAGAAAATTAGCATAAACATAAAAGAATACAGTCTACATGAATTTAGACTGCTTTTAACATCACCAATAATTAGTGACTGCACCATCTGATTGAATTAGTTAATTACTCAATTTTGCAGATCCTCAGTTATCAAAAAATTACCAATACTTTCTCAAATGAATCTAAATAAATGCATTTTTGCTCTCAGTGCCAAAAAAACATCACAAAATAGGAAAACAGACATTTACAGATTTCATTAATGTAGTTTATTGATGCTTTTGACTCTTTGCAGGAAGATGGGTTTCATTGAAACTTTACATTGTCAGTGTTTGTACACAGTAAGCCATCCAAACTAAAATGATACAACAGGTGTTTCTGTTAAACTCATTGTTATAAATATGGTTATAGAGCTAATTGTCCATACTCCTTCCAAGCATGTGTTTTGAACAGATGGCAGTGTTTCACATGGACTTAGGCCTCAGTCTGTGAGGGTTCCTCACTGATGGAAGGGAAATGGAAGGTCAATCTCAAGCTTTCCGTCACTAATTTTCATGTGGGCTTGAGCCTCCACTGAAGCTTGCTGCAGGAAACCATTAACAGTGTTATTGAACTGGTCCACTACATAAATGAACATGTCCATAATGTACTCAAATGCATGATTGACCTGCTCCATATTTAAGGCAGAGATCTGGTCAACAACTTTCTTCATGACTGTGATAAAGTTACGGTAGAGGACATTGATGTTGATGAACACTGCATCTAAATAGTCAGACTTGATAGAGTCAACAAACTCCTGTGATTTCTCAACAATAGCCTTCAGGGTCTCACCAATCTTCTCTAGCATTGTGTCAAGACTCTCCATATTTTTCACAAAGTCCACAACTTCATCAAAGATATTCTTGAAAGCTGTTTTGAACTGATCGAAGATCTGGCCTCCAGTGATGGCATCACCAACTGGCATGCGTAACTTCACACTGCTGATCATCTCAACAAAGGAGTTGTAGTAGGTCTCCATGTTTTCATAGATTCTCTGGATGGTCACATCTAACATAGCAGCAATGCTGCTGGTCAGCTTCTTCAGGACCTCAGGGAGAGTGGTCATCTCATCAGACCCAGGCAGTTTGAACTGGGTCTCCCTCAAGACCTTGACGATAGCATCCAGGACGACCTGGACGGTCTGCTGGTACTGGACAATGATGTTTCTGTAGAAGATTGACAGCTGGCTCATTTGAGCGTCATAGTTGACTGCAGCATCGTAAGCCTCGGTGATGCGGGTAACAACAGTGTTTTTCAACTCCTCCATGTTGCTTGAGATGTGGTACTTGTCAGCAAACATGGTGAAGGTAGAGATGATGGAAGGCAGTCTTGTCTTGAGCTCAGTCAGCGCTACTTTGGGTACCTCCATGTCGTAGGCAATCTGCAGGCTCATCTTGTCAGCATCCTTAGGAGATGATCTGATGACCAGCATGTCAACATCAACATCTGGGACAGACTGTTAAAAAGAAGAAATTAAATATTATTTTAATTATATTTTGGTTTTAATGCTTAATTTTCAGTTGTGTCAAAACGGTCATGGTAATTATACTCACAGGATAACGACCATAGACTCTTGCGCTCATCTGAGGGACTCTTCCATTGAACTGAAAGCCCAGGAAGCCAGAGGAGGGTATAGACACAGAGGCACTGATACCATCTCTGCGAGCAGCATAACGAAGGTTCATATCTGTGAAAGTAGCACTGGTGATGTCCACATTCAGGGTATGGCGAGAGACACTGGAAGAGAAAGAAAGAATTTAAAATTAAAAATCACAATTAATTCTTTGAGTGATATTTAATAGAAAGGAATCTAATTAAGGGTAAATATTTACCTGTCGTCAGGCTGGGGCTGTCCGCTAAAATGTTGAGAAAAAGGAGTTAATTACGATAAACCTTGAATATCAGAAGTAATTGTTCAACATATATTCTGTAAACCCAGTATGTTACCTCAAGGCTTGGTTAATGACATGGTTGACATCCATGGTCAGGTCTGCGTGTGTCAGGGCAAGCTTGTTAATCATGTTCAGAGCTTCATTCTCAAAATTTGCAGTAGTAGAAGCTATTGAAAGAAATTTTGCAAGATTTAGTGTTCAACAATGCTTGCACAATAAAATTGATGAATATATTCAGAGAATTTCATAAACTCACCGTCCATGTCATAGTCCAAGAGCACAAAGACAGAGGTGGCAGAGGACTTAAAGGTGACCTTGAAGACAGGAATGATTCCCTCTACTTCAGTTGCCAGGTTTGTGGTGTACAGTGGGCTGGCAAACTTGAAATTGGTAGACATCTTCTGTGTGGTGGCTGTCACTTCAGCAACAGTCTTCTCAAAGATGGTAAGGTCACCCATGTTGGTTGGCTGAGAAATATCTATCTCAATATCGGCGGTCAAGGAAGAGGTTGGTACAAGATCAATTGTAGCCTGGGCAACATGTTTGCCGTTGGTATTGAAATTAAACATGTTTGCCTCGTTGTTTCCAGTATACTTAAACACTGCATACACGCGGCTCAGGGAGGCTTCAACAGCAAGGTTCTCATTTACATCCATGCCAATGACTTTGGTGGTGCCAGAGTTAAGCTTGGCATCAGCAATAATCTTGGAGGTGGAGCGAAGGCCATCATTATTCAGATACAGATTAGCCTCATTATCCAGAACTCCCAACATTAGATAATCTTCAAGCACTGTGCCATCCATGTTTGCCCTAGTGGATGTCTCCATGGAAATCTCAAAGACCTCAAAGGTTCCCTCCAGCTTCATACTGTGGTCTGCCTCAGCCTTTCCAACAGCCCTGATCACAGGGATATTGAAATCACCCTTCATCCTAAAGGTAGAGACAACATTTGGTTTGGTTTTGGTGTCTGCAACCAGATTTTGGTTTGCCTCCAGATTGAGTATAGGCAGGGCAATCTTTGCAACAGTAGCCACAGAGACGGCAGTTTCAAAAGTCTCAGTGCTCATGCTGATGGTGCTATCATGAGTGCCTTCAATGTGAGGATTTTCAAGGGACAGGGAATTGGCCAGCTTGATTCCTCTCTTAGTGGTCAGACTAGTGGTGCCATCAAGTTTGGCTTTGAGACCCTCAAACACAGAGGCTGTGGTAGCTCCCATGCGGAATACAAGATCATCCTCAGCATACAGTCCAGCATTGACATTCAGATTGATGATGGCAGACTTGAAGGACAGCTCTGACATCAGGTTATCCATAGATGGAATCTGGATCAGACCCATCATATCAACAAGGGGGGCAACCTTGCTTTTGTGGTAAACAACTTTGGCATCCATATCCACAGTCTGCTCAGTGGTAGTCAAAATGTTCTTCAATCCAGTCTGCTCATACAAGTTTAGATCGCTGATAGCTGGAGTACGGAAGTCAATAAATGGCAGATCAATCTCAGGAATGCTGATGGGAGATGTCAGGAAGTCAAGATTGGCTTCACCGTCCATGGCAACAAAGAAGCCAGCCTCATTTTCATTATTGTCAACAGTGAAGTTGTAGAACATTTTGTACTGATTAAGACGAGCCAGAGCTACGGTGTTCATGTGTTGGCTGTCGGGCTTGAAGATGGCTGAGTAGTCATTCTGCAGATCTATCTTAGCAGTCAGAGTTTCAAAAATGTTGACCTTGGCATTTCCTTTGTTTTGGAATTCAAAGTTAAACTCAACAGGCCGGACTAAAAAGATGATTCCATTAGACAGGACTCCACTGACTGCACCAAATAGTTCTGTGTCATGGTTTGCCCTCAGCTCAACCTTCATATCATAAAGGTTGGCATGTCCAGTTGCCACGACAAGACTGTTCTTAATTATGGGTGCCTCTGCCTCATTGCGGACATTAAACTTGAAGTAAGTAAAGGTGCCAACTTCAGCTGTAATTTGCTGTTTCATCTTCAAGACTGTAGAGTCTGTATCACCAGAGAAAGTTAGAGTGACAATGCTGGGAGTGAGTGACATTTGCAGGTTGCTCTTGTGGGTGCCATCTTCGGCATTAAACTTGCCATTGCCTGAATTGTCAACTGTTAGAGTGAGGGTTAAGCCATCCTGACGAGCAATTGCTTTCTGGGTTACAGTGGCCTCAGTTTTGACATTGAAAACTGGGAGGTCCACTAAATGAGTGTAAGTTGTATCGAGAGAGGCAGACATTCCTTCTTCCATTGCAATAAAGCCGGTGTTCATAAACTCAGCAGTGTAAGGTGAAGTGGTAACCTTGATGGTTGTTTTGACTTGGGCCTGGGCTGATAAGCCATAGAGAGTTACAGATGCCTGGTGTTCAACTCCAAGAGCATTATGGGTCAACTTCACAGTCTCTGCGAAGATAACACGACTCATTTTTGGGATTGCAATACGAGCAGTGGAGTCAAGTTTGTAATTAAGAATTTCAAAAGTTGATGTGGCCTGGGAAGTCAGGAAACCAGTGAATGTTGGTGTCATTTCACTCTCAGTGGAGTTTTGGAACTCAGCTGATGTCTTGACAGTGTAGATGGGAGTATGGAATTTGATCTCACCATAGAGTTTACCAAAGCATGGGACCATGATTCCACTTGGAATGGTTGGCAGCTTGATCTCAGGAACCTGAAGAGACTTGACAAGCTTTTCTACAGGAACTTGTGGGATGGTAGGGAATGAGATGTCAGAAAGAGTCATTTCTGGGAGGGTTATCTCAGGAATGGGAGGGATGTAGCTCAAAGTCAGGTCTCCAAAGAAAACATCCATATCAGGCATTTTGATCTCAAAGTTTACAATGAAGTCAATAAGGTCAATGATTCTCTGCTTGATGTCATCAAAGGAAATTGTGGTGGCTTGCACAGTGTGGGAGCCCAGGATGGTGAACTCAGGGATGTCCAGCTGTGTTGGGATTTCAAACTCTTGAAGCTTATTCATGCTGAACTTCATTGAAGGCAAAGTAAGATCAGTGAAAGGAATCATGAAGGATGGCGTGTTCAACTCAAGTTTCTTGAGTTCAGCGACAAGCCCATCAATGATTTGCTGAATCTCGCTGATGATTTTTTGATCAGGTAGCAGATCTTTGATCATTGTAACAACTTCGGAGAGGATTTCAGTGGTGATCCCTACAACCATTCTGTAGCAATTGCTCAGGGACCTCAGATAAGAGGTCATCTCAGCTTTGACATCAAAGTTTGTAATTCTTTGTTTTATATAGTCAGCAAATCCTCTAAGGTTCTCAAATACAAGCTGGTCAGCTATATCCTTTACAGATTTCATAACTTCTGCAACTTTGATTTCTCTCAGGTATTCCACAAAACCTTTAACAGAGGTTAAGACAGTGTTGACAAAGTCTCTTGTTGCCTCAAGCTTCTGGGGGATTTCAAGGGTCCTGATCAGCTCATTCACGTAAGCTGTGTACTCAGCAATATACTGATTGGTATAATCCACAAAGTCATTGTACTCCAATGACTTCAGCTTATTCACAATAGTATCAATATACATATTCAGCCCTTGAATCATATCCTTAACTTCTGTTGTTTTCAAGTAGTTTATAGCATCCTGGAAGACTTGCATGAATTTGGTAGGAATGTCAGCATCCTTCACCATATTGGCTACAGCCCTGATGGTTTCCTCAATTCTGAACTGCTTGATGAGCTCCACAGCATTGTCCAAGATAGCTTGAACCTTTTTATCAGCCTCAAACTTTGCAGTCAACTCTCTCATCTTGTCAAGGAATGTGTTGATCTTACCTACGATGTCAAGGTCCCGGATCAGTTCCTTAATATTATCTGTTATATCACTGAGAAACTGTGTGGGAATCCGACTCACTAGGGCCCTAATTGGACGGTTGAAGTTGAAGGAAGAAATGAATCTTTTCAGATCGGCAACAAATAGCTGCATGTCAAAGTTCTCAATCATTCGTTTCGTGTCACTCATCACTGCCTCTAGATAAGTCATGATTCCATACTTGGCATCAATATCAATCAGGAATGCAATGCTGGTGTCCTTCAGTTTTTCCAGATTAATCTGCTGGATCATCTCCCTCATGGTATCAATCACATACACAACCATAGCCGTGATGTCATACTCCTCATTAAAGGCATTCAGCTGTTCCTGGACCTTCTGAATGAGAGTTTCAGGCAGGGTGCCACTAACAATAATCTCCTTCATCATATCAGCAAAGTTTTGGATGTAAACAGTGAGATCAGCCAGCAGCTTCTCAACAGTAACCTTCAGGTTTCCAAAAAAGGCTTCCACATCATCCATGGAGATGACATATTCTTGGGTAAAATCATTGAAATACTGCTTCAGCTGAATAAGCTTGCCCTCTATATTCAGTTGAGAAATGAAGTCACTTACATGCTCGGGAAGAGCCTCAAGTTTAGCTCTGATCTCCTCATTGTTGATGTAGTTCTGCAGCGCCTCTGCAATCTGCACAACAAAGCCCTTGATGCTTTCCAAGAAGACAGGGACATTTTCAATGAGAGGGAATTGAATTATATGGCTGTCTGTGTTCTTGTCATACTTGAGGAAGCCAGAGATGGTGAATTCCTGGTTCTCTGTGGATTCTGTGTTGACCATGTTTGTGAGGATGGTGCCAGAAACCTCAATTCCAGTTTTCTCAGCAGTGTTGTAAACACTCATGTCCTGGTTCAGGGCATGCTCATTCACTTTAGTTTTCATTCTAAAACTGGTCTTCTGCTCTTGGAGTGACAGCACATTATCCATCTTGTTGTCAAATGTGGTCTCAAGGGTAAAACCACTATCTAGCTGCTGGGTTAGTGATGCTCTGCATTCATGTGAGCTAGCAAAAGCCAGGGGCTGTGCTTTGAGGAGGAGCTTGCCATAGAGCTGGGCACTGTGCTTTCCATACATGGTCATGTCTCCATCAGCATTGAAAATGGCATCAAGGTTGAAATCAAAAGGAACAATACTGCAACGGATGGTGTGGTCAAAGCGCATTGGCTGTGAGTTGAAGCGGGCATCATTGGTGATTCTTGCAGCGAGACCAACAACTTCAAGCTCGGCGTTTTGGCTCATGTGAGATCCAAAGATTTTTCCAGTGGTGCTGCACTTTGCATTAGCAGTCATATCAGCGTAATTTACCTGATAGGTGTGCTTGATCTCTTCCTCACCATACACGGCTTGCAGGCTTCCTGTCAGGTCCATCTTGTACAGCTCTGCCTTCAGCTGAGCCTCATTAATGAAGTTGGCCTTCAGAAGTTTCAGGTTGTTATTGACATTTGCAGAAGCAGTGTAGGGTTTCAGGTCGATGGTGATATCATGAGTGTAAGTGGCATATTCACTTGCGGTGGCTTCAGCCTTTGAGTTGAAGTCAAGGCTAGAGAGGGTAATGGTCAGAGTGTTGGAATTATCAACTTTGGTGTCACGCACTGCAGCCTTGTTAATGATGGATAGGGTAGCCCTTGAAGCATCAAGCTCAGCATTGAAGGTGTTCTCCAGGGACAGTGGGCTCTGCAGGGTGGTTGTTCCACTTGTGGTCAAACCATCCTTGTTCATTTTCAGAGTGACCTTGTGAATAGCTTCATTCTCAAGGAGCTTCACGGTGGCATCACTGTTTACAGCCAGACCATTGACATCAAGGGAGGCAGTCAGCAGAGAGTAAATACGGTTTTCAGAGTAGTCTGTATTTGTCTCCATTCTCATGACAAATTCACTGGCACCAGCAGAGGCTTCAGCCTGGTTGCGGATCTTCATACCAAGAGTGCGGGCATTGGTATCACACTTCAGTGACAGCTTGTTGTCTTTGAAGGAAAGCTCAGCATCATTGGTCAAGATGTCTTCAAAGGCATTGGTGTTAGACACAACTGAGAATTCACCATTGGCAAGGGATGCTACAATTGTGTTCTTGGCCTGAACAATGGTGGAGTCGATCTGAACAGAAGAATCGATCTTTGCCTCTGGCCTGAATGGGAAGATGGTGAATGACTGGGTTGAAATGGTCTTGCCATACATGGGTCCAGCCTTGAACATTCCGTCAAAGTTGCTATCAGCAGAGATTTCTTCAGTGCTGACTCCAGCCATACCAGTGTGCTCTAGGTCAATGTTGAGACCGAATGGGCTTGTGGCTTCGATCTTGCTGGTTGATTTCAAACTGATTTTGTCTGTGATTATTGCATCCTCAACAATACTGATACTGGCTTCAATGAATTTATGGGCCAAAGAGCTCTTCAAATGGGCCTTGATGGAATCAGCAGTGGCAAACATCCCAGAGCCTAAATAAGACACAACAAAGATGACTGAAGTCTAAAAGTGTAATTGGAAACCACATTATTTTAACTGAGTTAAGAATAACAATGGAGTAAATTCATGAATGATATATATGAAGTACCTTCCATCTTGATGGAGAGGATGTCAAGTGGGAGGTTCCTTTCACATCAAATTTAGCTGAGTAGCTTGGTGCCTCCACAACATCCTTGCCGACAGCCATTGAAGCCTCCATGTCATACAGGTTACTCCTCATCAGAGTTGAAACTTCAGCTTTGCCAAAGAAAGGAATAGACAGAATGATGCTCTCAGGTACAACAAGCTCTGGGATAGGAATTTCCATGGAGACAATCTCCAGTCCAAACTGAGGTAGAGTCACGTGAGGTGTTGTCAAAGCTGGTGGGAAGTGAAGCTCTTCTGTTGACTTTCCTCCAAGAGGGAGAGGGATAGCAATGGTGAAGCGCTCATTGTTGAAGTGGTAGACAGCCTTTGCTTCACTGTTATAAACAAAAAGATACAAATCAATATCAAGAATAACATCTTTTGAAAGTTAAGATATTAATTATTGAGTTATTTCAGACTTACGCATTCAAGAAAAGTGTCTCTGGCAGTGAAATCTCAGGAATATCAGGCACTCTGAAGCTCTGTATGTAAGGGATGTCAGCAGCATACATTTCCATGTGGTTGTTTGTTGCCTAAAGAATAAGCAAAGCATGTCTTAGGCTTTCTTCACTAGACAGAGAATCAAAGAAGATCCATCAATCAAAATAATTGTAAAACCAAAGATTTGTACCTCCACAAATGCTTTGAAGATTTGACAGATTGTCATGTCAGTTCCTCCTACGTGCATGTCAAGAACATCATTGCCATACTTTTAATCTCCTCAGCATATGGAAGTTTTCCAAGATCTCTGAGTTCACATCTGACTTTAATTCAATCTCAATCTTGCTGGTATCTGTAAATAAAAAGTTGAGGAAAAACATTAAGGATTAGAAAACATTTCTCTAATGCTCAGGCTAGGTTTAAGTTTAAAAACAGTTCTGATTTTTCACTAAATTCTTTCCATCTTGTTAGGAAATCTGTTCACAAATGAAACTAGGATAAAGATAATTGTCACATAAGATAAATGATCTGAACCAACCAATTCTGACACAGGCCAAAGTATAAATATGCCAATATCGAACAAGTCAGGAAATATACAGTAAGTGGAAACTTTTAATACCATATTTCATTGCGATTTTCTGCTCAGAGATGGTTTCAAGAATTTGATGACACTACTGAGCTCCAATTCCAATTCTTCATCATGCTTCAGATTAGCTGTGAAAGTGGCATCAGCATGGATTGAAGGAACAAGAAGTTGGACTTGCAGCATTCCTTCCTTCATGGCCTTCAGACTGAAAAATGTAACAGTGAGTTAGTGTACTCTCAGTAATGTGGGTGATATTAAACTTATTTTATGAGGGCTTATGTGGATTTCTTACTTGGCACGGCCGACCAGGGAGAGCTGAGGGATGTTCTTGTTTATAAAGTCAAGAGAGATGGAGTGAGTTCCTTTGCCCTTGGTGTTTCCATCAACAACACCCAGCCTGAGTCCAGCCTCCACATCGTAGTCGGGGATCTCGATGTCGGCGGTGATGACATTCCTCCTTCTGTTGTATTTCATGACCACTCTGGCCTCAGTGGGGTCTGCACCTGTTGTTTGCCAACCGACTGATTAATATTTGTAACTCCAATAAACTTTGGAGCTTTTCCAGATTGAGTTAATGATGAATCAGAAACATTATCTAATATTGTATATTACCTTCAGCCCTCAGAATAAACTTCACAGCATCAACCTTCTGCCGGCCCTCATCTCCCTCCCTGAGGAGCTCGTAGGCAAGAGTGGCTGTGTACTCAGTGACTTCACCAGTGGGGTGGAGTTCCACAGCAAATCTATTTAGAAAGTTCAATTGATCAGCTAAAATTCATGGATAATGTATTTAAAATTAGAACTACTTGCTGGTGGTTTATAAAGTTTTACTCACTTGCTGTCTCCAGTGAAGGGGAAGTAAGGGGCTGTCTCCTGAGAGAAAGCATCAGTGTACTGAAGGGCAGTGCAGTATTTCATTCCAGCGAAGACGGGAGTGCACTCACTGACATCAACCTTGTCCATCACCATTGGGGGAATGGTCTTCACCTCTGATCCAGTCACTGCCACCAGTTTGTTTCTAAATTTTAAACATAGCAAAGTTAAAATTTAACTTTTGTTGTTTAAATTTAAATGTAGAATAGTTCAAATTGTTGCTATCACAGATATAAGATCCACTTAATTATATTCATGAGGCCATAATTACACAGAGAATAAATGTTGCAATTGAGGTCAAACACATCTATTTTCGTCTTTCCCTTGTTGAATAACATTGTCCCTGTTATGTTCTGCCTGTTTCGTTTCCCATTACTAATGATAGTGTTACCTGTGTTCTTGTATTTAGGCTGGAGAAAACAACATAATATCTGAAAAGTCTGTTCAGACTTACGTCATTTTGATGAGCTTTGTAGGACTCTGTGGAGCAGGGAGGGTCAGCTTGACACTGTCACGTTCCATGGAGATCTTGGCAGTGACCCCACTTTCGTGGAAAATGTTGGTGTGCATCTCTAATCCAGAGTTGACGAATTCAGGCATGTGGGAGCCAACCTGAGTTACAAACTCAATGCCAGCAGAGGGCATGAAGGTAACTTCACTCTGTGAAAACACAGAAAACATAGGTGACTTATTGTCTTAATTTTGTATAATAGAAAGCCATGCAGTTAGTTGGCTGTAAAACTCATTTTGGAAAGAATTATGAAGATAATTACCATGTCACGGGTAATATGGAGTCCACCCTTGATGCCAGGGGTGAAAGTACCAGACAGTGCAACCCTGAGGGGCACACCAGTGACAGTAGGCAGGAAGAATTCGTTGTCCATGAAGATGTAGTGGGCAAAGATTGTGTTGTCAGCCTTGGTCATCAGTGCCTTCATTAGCTGTAGCATAAAAAAACATAAAAACACAAATATTACTCAAATTATCAACAATGATCAATAATCATTTCTGTCAAATAAGTGAAAGTAAGGTTTTATTTACATCAGTAGGGAACATCTTGAACATGTTGTCAATCATCATGGCAGCAGAGTAGGCCATCTCCTCCATTTCGTTGGTCCTCAGATATCCCAGCTCATTTCCCAAAAGCCTCAGGTAAACCATTGCCTCGGGAGACTGAGCTGTCTTCAGTTCCCTCACCAGCTTGTTGAGGTTGCGCCCGATCTCCCTCATGAAGTTCTGGGAGGCCTAAACATTTAAATAACCATACTCTGTTAGTAGATTTACGGCAGTTTCAAAACATCTAAACACAGGATTACCAATCACACATTTATTATGTTTAAAACAGACTGGTCTGAGTACCTGTCTCTTCATCCTGTCCCTCTTCATAGCAGGCAGCATGTTCTGCAGGATCTCATTGACTCTGAGTGGCATGTTGTCAGAGACAAAGTACATTGTCTTCAGGGCAGTGTTGGGGAAGAATCCATTGTCACCAAAAAGAGCATCAACTGTTGGCTCAAATCCTTTGCCCTCCATACCAATCTGTAATGGTGACAAAGTTATCGCTTACTAAAAGGATCTGGCACACTGTTGTTTTAATTGTGTCTCATAATTAAGTTTGCATTAAAAATAGCTAAAACTGTTTACCTCCATCATATCAATGTCATAGCCAAATGCCTTCAGAGTCATTTCAAGCATGACCTCCTTGGGCAGGGAGCTGGTACCCTCAAAGATCATGTTGCCTTCCAGGGATCCCATCTTGTAGTTGCGAGAGAATTTAGTGGGGTCCATAATGGGTCCGATCTCATTATCCTGCAGAGCATCACGAATCTTCTGTCTCAGTCTGTGGAAAGAAAAATACGCAGTTAAACAACTGATGGTGACCAGATCAAGACATCATCATCATCTGACCATGCAGTAAAACAACAAATTAGAAAAATATTAACATAAAGTTGCAGCTGCACTTACTCCTGGGTCTCTGGCTCAGTTGAGGACAGGATGTTGGTAATGTGGGAGATCACAAAGCTCTTGACTTGTTTGTTCTGCTCGTTGGGCAAGGCATTAACCAGCTGGGCCAGTTCAGTGGGCTGGGGGTCCTTCATAAGTACCAGGTAGGCAGCAATACGCTTCTGCATGGGGCTGGCACTGTCCAAAAGCACCTGCATGAGAATCTCTCTACCCTGTGACCAAAAGAGATCAATAAAATTAACATGTACAGTAGATATATTCCAATAATGTGTCAAAACTTAATATTGCTATGAAAATTCTCATTCATTCATGTCATGCTATCTCTAGCTCCTAGAAGTAAAACTTAATAATTTGACTTGCCTCCTCAGGGACAGGAGTCAGTCTGTATACTTGAATGGCAGCCTGCTGCACAGCCGGGGAAGCTGCAGGTTGGTTCACACACTGGATCACAGCGGCACTGAGTGCAGGACTAGCAGATACCACAGCTGGAGCCATGTTTCCAACAACCTAGAATCAAAGCACACTTTTATATTCTGCTTATTGGTGCTGGCAGTTATTTAAATTTCGATCTATAGAGAAGGATACTCACTCTCAATGTCATGAAAGTGTTGTCCTTGTCACCAGAGCAGTCACCCAACTGGGTAGCCATGAACTCAGCAACAGAGTAAATCTCAGGGATCAGTTTTTCCTCAGCTTTGTAAAACCTGTAGAGGAAAAACATATATTTAGAGGCTAGTGTATCTTATTTTACACAAAGAGGAAAAACTTCTGCTGAAATGTTATTGAGATGTTTAACCTGGAATAAAGTACGGTTATCGTCACTCACCTCTTCACAACATTGCTCAGAGCATACATGATAGGTTTGCTCTGCTTGTATTTGGCCATCTCAAGCATGTCATTGATCAGGAGGGCAGAGGGATTGGACACGAGTCCCATAGCAAAAACACCGGCATCAACCTCGAGGGCAGAGCTGTCGAAGGTCCTGAGGATCTGCATGATGGCGCTGCTGCACTCAGGGGTTCCGCACTGGGCCAGAACCTGGTAGGTCAGGACACGGGACACCTCAAGAGCCTCTGGAATGGCGGGACTCAGGGTCTCAGTCTTCATTCCACGGACCATGGTGACAAGCTTGTGGAAGAGGTTGGCCCTCCTCTCACCCTCGGTCTCGGGCAGAGCGGCCAGTTCTCTCAGCAGGTTCAGAGCTGCATCTTTATCCTGGACCACACTCCTGTCCTCGACAGCCTCCATGTGAAGACCCTTGACAGTTCCACCTAGAATACACAAGTATTGGAATTGTTTTTTTATACCCTAAATTCCATTTTTAATAATTAGCTCGAAATAAAAAGAACAGAGATAAGAAGAGGAACTTACTACGGTAAAAGACTCTTTCATTGTGCGGAGAAACCTGAACCAGAGTCAGTTCTTGCTTTCCAACATTAGTGACTCCATATTCTCCCCTGTGGAGAGGCAAAACAAGGTTGAAAAGTACAGCAGAAGCTTTGGACATACACTTACATAATAGAGCACTATATAGAGTGTAGTATAAGGTTTGACTTACTTATGAGAGAAGGGGATGAGGATGTGTTTCTCAGTGCAGGAGCCAGCGGTCATGTGTTTCTTCTCATTGTCAAACTTGTAGTTGCAGGACTGTGAGCTTCTGATAAGCTGGGCCAGTGGGTAGTGCTGAGGATAGACAAAAAAATTCAGCTGCAAGATTCTTGCCATAGGATTGATATGGCGCTGTGAAAGGATATTGTTGTGCTTGGCTTGTACCAGGGTTTCCCTGCAGCCAAGTGTCTTTTTTGTTGAGGATAAAAGATTAATAAAATTGTAGCATATGTGTAGAGAATATGATTATATTGTGTTAATGGAGATGTGGGGACAATATAGTTAAGGAATTTATAATATTTTGTAGCAAGTTGTCATTAAACTGCAACAGAAAGAATCCATTGTAAGTTGTAGTCAAGTACAATCTGTTGAGTCAGTGACATTGGATCAAAACAGTGACGCTGGTGTTCTCATTAAACTTCCAAACTAGACCCACCCATGTGTTGCTCGGATCTCTTACCATGCCAGAGATAAGTGCCAAGGGGCTGGTGTGATCTCTGATGGGGACAAATTTGTCACATCTGGAGAGATCCCTGCTGAGGCTGATGTCAGTTGCAATATCCTCTCTAGCGTTGATGGAGTACTGGGTCTTGCACATGCCATGGATAGTGGGCTGGAAAAGAGTGTCAGCATAAATACAGATGCAATTTCATTGTGGTTGCACACTTTTTATTTTGTTTGAGGAAACTGGTCTCATATAAGGAACTGAGAAGTGTTTTTGAATACAGTAATAAGTAGGAGACTAACCATGTTCTTATTCTTGTCTTCTTCCAGCAGAGGCACAGCCAGGGCAGAGATGATACCCCTCTTGATGTTCAGGATGGTTGATGTCTCACGGTCCTCAGGGTACAACTTCACATTGTACACACCCTCAACCACAACCTTCAGAGGATACCTACAGAAAATGAAAGAAAAGATTGTTACCATTAAGTCCTGTCGCATATGTGTTTCGTGACATTGTGTGTGTTCATGCTGCATGCTTCATTTAACATACTTCTCCATTTCAGCTGCAAAGGCATCAGAGCTGGGCGCAGGACTGAACACAGGGTTGCCCTCTTGGTCCATGTCGACAACCTCACTCAGGCTACAGCCAGTGGTGCGGACGATGAAACTACAAGTCTGAGGTACTTCAATTTCAACCTGTTTTAAAAGATAATTTTAGCTTTTCCTGCTAGATGTCATGTAAAAGAAAAGGATGTGCATCAAACACATATAACAGAATGCAGAATGATGAAATTTAGCTGCTAAAACACAATGACATGTACCTTGCAAGTGGCCTTAGGTCCATTCCTGAGAGGTGAAGCACCGCTGATTCCATTCAGGGACTCAGCTTCGTACAGGTATTCATACTTGTGGTAGGCTTTGTACCTCTGGTTTACTGGTAGAGAAGATAATAATTTTACATTAAATGTTGCAAGTATTGTGAAAAAGTGCAAACATTTGTCTCAGCAATTTGGCCATATTTTAAAAAGTATTGTATGAATAAGTCATGGAGTTTCAGTACAGAAGTGTAAGAAAAAATATTATATGTATGTCCAAGCATCAAAGTTCAGCTTACATCTACTAAAACAGTGTTAATTGTAAATTACTCGAATAGCTGCATTGCAATTAACATTAACATCATGTTCATGTTTTGTAATTAACATATGTAAATACTGGAACTCACGTAGGCAGGTTGCACCCTCCTCTTGGGCATCTGTAAGGACAATCATAAGAAAATTAGGTGTAACACTTTGTTTCTTCCTGCAAAAAAACAATTATCTTAATCAACAGTGTAAACTGCTTAAACAATAGCGCTCAAAAACATTTGGACAGATTTAGACTTTTGAAAATACTGTTTAAACATTTTGAGTCTTTTCTTTTGCTTTTTACTTTGCTCATATGATATCAAATGTATGGTCTTTGGATCTAAACATACCTTATCACTTGGTGAAAAAACAGTAGAACAAGTAAAAAAGACATTATCTTGGATGGTAGACTTAAATGGATGTAACACACTGATAATATCATAACTAAAAGAGCATTGTCACAACCAGAAAATATTCTAAGTGTGTATGAACCAAGTGGTTCAGGCTTTAGTTTTGTCACACCTTGACTACTGTGCAGTCATTTGGTCATTTGCAGCTAAGAAAGATCTAAAAAAAAAAAAAAAAACTCAAACTTGGTCAAAACAAAACCACCAGATTAGCTGTCCATTGTTCAGCGCGTACTGAGTTAATCAAATGCACAAAAATCTCTCATGGCTTACTGTAGAGAAAAGATTACAACACAATTATACGATCTTCTTCAGGAATGATAAGAAACCGCTGTACTTTTCTGACCATGTGGTCTGCATCAGAAGCAGATATCTGACAGAAATCAACTGTAATTTACAGAACCATTACAAGATGTAATCGTCAAAGTATGTAAAGCTACAATAACGAGTTTTTGATTAATTATGAAACAGTCTCAATTTAATACTTGTACCTCAATAAGACTTGTGCAAAGAGACCATGTATGAGAAGACTTTTTTTAATGTAGTTATTCTTAATGCCTGCCATCGGCTCGGATTCTGCTTGAAACACGCCTGCATTTACATTTTTCCAGCAAAGGTCACAGTGAGCAGTATGTTAACCAATTAAAGATTTTGATTTTTTTTTAATTCTGATGTCATATTTTGTGGTTGAGGGAAATACTGCTACTTTTGTCCACAGCGGCCTCCAAAATCAACAATATATGAAGGTTCCTTGTAGTAGGTTTAAGACAGTTAACTGCATGAACAAGCACTAGACGTTTTATGTTGTTTGTAGTGTCTAATAATTTGCAAATTGACTTTTGTAAGTAATGTATTGTTGCTGAATGTGGGCTATATAATGTATATTTTTTTCTATAAACTGGAGATATCTGTGTTGGACCTTAGGAAGCCGTTAGATCATGGCGATCCTAATAAACTAATAAACTAATAATACTTTGCCTGGCGGCCACTTTTGAAAAGTGACAGGAGGTCAGGGACCAGTTGATAAACAAATATTAATAATAATGATATATATTAAAAAGCTACAGTACTATATTTGATATATAGTGCATTACTGTATTACAGTAAATTTGAATAATACACAGTACTTGGACAGTAATTAAAAAATCATTTGAGAGCTGTTCTGTATTTTTAAATATTCACTGAATTTTAGTAAATGGCAACGCTGATGGTTTTGTTCCTTTATATCCATGTAATAATTATACAGAAGTCAAAAGCAGCATTATGTAAATTTAAAAATACTTACATGTCGAGGTCAGTGCGATCAGGAGTAGGGAAAGACAGAGCTTTGAGTCCCCCATCGTGGGTTCTGTGCAGCTCTCTCCTCTGTGCTCCTTTGGTGAGTACTCAGGCGAGACTGAGGTCTCAACCTCCTCATGGTCCTTTTATACCAAAGGTGTTCCATATGGAGGGAAGGTGGGAGTAACACACAGTTCTGTCTCAGCTCCAAAGTTCACTCTATACGTACGTGTGGAGGGACAAAGGCAACTAGTTTCATAAAGCTTTCCTTGAAATCAATTGCCAAGTTTCAGAATCTGTACTTTTGCACAGAAATGTGTGGACGCATTCAAGTAGCATTTTGCATAAGATAATTTAACTTTAGAAATATAATAATATGATAATACAATATTGTATTAACAATATGACAATATAACAACAATAATATCCTGTTGTTGCTTTTTAGGTCACACATACATTTATTGTTGTGAGTTTCTTAATACTTACATGTTTTTTAAAGAGGTTTAATATAATGAAGGCTGAAGAAATTCCTTTGTGTAGTTTATGCAAAAAATGCACATACAGCAGCACTTTTCAGTTGACTAGTTCATTTTTTTTGCATGAAATACTTTTCAGTCTCATAATATAACGGCTTCTATAAACCATGTTCATGTTAAACATACCCTAATCTTAATAGTTAATCATCAATATTAAAGAATATTCTGCGCCTTTCATGTTCATCAGTATTACCTGGTGTATAAAGTTGAGAGCCATACATTACATAATCATATAGTGTGTGCTCATTTAAAAGCACAACCCAGAAACTGTTGAGTTGTGTTCCCTTTCCATATGATAAGAAGTTGTAACACTGAACTTGAACAGTTTGTTATCAAGCTCTTGTCAAAGGAGCATTGGACTACAGTCTCTGTCTGCTGTGTAGACATGATGTACAGTAGCATGTAACTTTAGGTTACGTACATTCTCTGAACTGGTTATCTCTTTGTAGCAGAAACACCCTTGTCATAAGTTACTTAAAGCCATACTCAAGAGGGTTTTTTGCAAAAAAAAAAAAAAAAAAAAAAAAGGTAAATGAGATGTTAATAATATACAACAGAATGTAGCTGTAAACCCCAATCTGCAATTTCAAGACCTTTTTCGCTTAACAACTGGCCAAAATTAAAGCCGCAGGTAGCAAAGAGCAGGTTTCAGGCTTGGTGAACAAAGTCACTTCAGCTAGTTTAATTCTGTGTAATGAAGGAGTGAGACCTATCACATACTTTTATCAGCATCACAAAGTTTACAGTTTTTCAATAATCACACACTCAAAGTTGCATCATTTGTCCCCTCCTTCATCAGATTTAAACAAAACTCAGTGTGTATGTTCAGGAGATAGTGCAGAATGAGTTTAATAAGGATTACTCAAAGGCATCTTGAGTTATTAGCAAATATGTGATAGGCCACTTACACAAATCACTTTGGCACTCCCTAAATCATACACAACTAAAGTGGTAAAATTCTGTCCACTAGATTTGGAGGTGCATGTTTTTGGTATTTGTGGTGCCCCCTATGGGTTGGGCTCAAAATGGTTTAGCAGACCCAAACATCGAGTCCATCAAGTTTTATGCTGATCAGACACATAGAAAATGAGTAGAGGCCATTTTCCTGCTAAGCCCTGCTCTTTGTGATTTTTTCTAGAAACTAAATAAGATATCATTTAAGGTGGGCCAGTTGTATAAGTGGGTGGGCCCAGGCCCGTTAGGCCCACCCATAACGCCGCACCTGATGGATGGATGGATAGATGCATACATAAATAAATCAGTGAATAAATGAATAAAAACAGTGTTCCATTGCTAAAAAAAATGCGAACACAAATCAGTGTTAATTGTTTATTCAGGTCCAAATGCTCTGTAATCATGGTAATGGGGTCCTTTCATGAGAGGGTCCTGCAAGGACCCCAAAGACGGACCACACTCATTCCAGCCCAGGCATCAGACATGCACAAGTGTGAAAACTTTATGCTAAATGCTAAAAAATGAACACTTGAATAAACATCAGTGTGATGAGAACCTACAATGACAGAAAGACACTGATGATGAAAAAAATAAACATAAAGATCAGAAACAAAACAAAATCATTTTACACTCTTTATCTCTAATTGCTCTGTTCCACTGTCACACAGACCTTCAGTGGTAATATCTTCAGTGGGAGTTCATCCAAAGCGTTAATGTATGGAAACATCCTGTCAGTGAAAGTGTGTGTGAAGGTGTGTATGTGTGTGTTAGTATCAGGATCAGAGAACGACAGCTTTCCTCTGTTCAAGTCCAGATTCACTCTGATCCTCTGGAGCTTCTTCTGCACTCTGAGATCAGTGGATGGACCTGATAGAGACTGTGCTGAGTATTTACCTTCATAGAACCCTATTCTCCATAATCCAGACTGTATGAATCCCTTCCTCTGGACAGACTCTGCACACACACCCAGAATCCAGTATGTACTGTCTCCAACCTCGACGTCCCAGCTGTGAGTCCCTGAGTTAAAGCCCTCAGAGCCGAGAACACACCAGTATCCATCAAACCTCTCTGGATTATCAGGAAGCTGCTGTTTCTCTCCTTGTCTCACACTGGTCAGATCTTCAGACAGGATGAG
>CM034604.1:38209827-38228047 GCA_020091685.1 Lutjanus erythropterus | reverse complement strand
TGTGCTTTGAGGAGGAGCTTGCCATAGAGCTGGGCACTGTGCTTTCCATACATGGTCATGTCTCCATCAGCATTGAAAATGGCATCAAGGTTGAAATCAAAAGGAACAATACTGCAACGGATGGTGTGGTCAAAGCGCATTGGCTGTGAGTTGAAGCGGGCATCATTGGTGATTCTTGCAGCGAGACCAACAACTTCAAGCTCGGCGTTTTGGCTCATGTGAGATCCAAAGATTTTTCCAGTGGTGCTGCACTTTGCATTAGCAGTCATATCAGCGTAATTTACCTGATAGGTGTGCTTGATCTCTTCCTCACCATACACGGCTTGCAGGCTTCCTGTCAGGTCCATCTTGTACAGCTCTGCCTTCAGCTGAGCCTCATTAATGAAGTTGGCCTTCAGAAGTTTCAGGTTGTTATTGACATTTGCAGAAGCAGTGTAGGGTTTCAGGTCGATGGTGATATCATGAGTGTAAGTGGCATATTCACTTGCGGTGGCTTCAGCCTTTGAGTTGAAGTCAAGGCTAGAGAGGGTAATGGTCAGAGTGTTGGAATTATCAACTTTGGTGTCACGTACTGCAGCCTTGTTAATGATGGATAGGGTAGCCCTTGAAGCATCAAGCTCAGCATTGAAGGTGTTCTCCAGGGACAGTGGGCTCTGCAGGGTGGTTGTTCCACTTGTGGTCAAACCATCCTTGTTCATTTTCAGAGTGACCTTGTGAATAGCTTCATTCTCAAGGAGCTTCACGGTGGCATCACTGTTTACAGCCAGACCATTGACATCAAGGGAGGCAGTCAGCAGAGAGTAAATACGGTTTTCAGAGTAGTCTGTATTTGTCTCCATTCTCATGACAAATTCACTGGCACCAGCAGAGGCTTCAGCCTGGTTGCGGATCTTCATACCAAGAGCGAGGGCACTGGTATCACACTTCAGTGACAGCTTGTTGTCTTTGAAGGAAAGCTCAGCATCATTGGTCAAGATGTCTTCAAAGGCATTGGTGTTAGACACAACTGAGAATTCACCATTGGCAAAGGATGCTGCAATTGTGTTCTTGGCCTGAACAATGGTGGAGTCGATCTGAACAGAAGAATCGATCTTTGCCTCTGGCCTGAATGGGAAGATGGCGAATGACTGAATTGAAATGGTCTTGCCATACATGGGTCCAGCCTTGAACATTCCGTCAAAGTTGCTGTCACCAGAGATTTCTTCAGTGTTAACTCCAGCCATACCAGTGTGCTCTAGGTCAATGTTAAGACCGAATGGGCTTGTGGCTTCGATCTTGCTGGTTGATTTCAAGTTGATTTTGTCTGTGATTGTTGCTTCCTCAACAATACTGATACTGGCTTCAATGAATTTATGGGCCAAAGAGCTCTTCAAATGGGCCTTGATGGAATCAGCAGTGGCAAACATCCCAGAGCCTAAATAAGACACAACAAAGATGACTGATTGAAGTCTAAAAAGTGTAATTGGAAACCACATTATTTTAACTGAGTTAAGAATAACAATGGAGTAAATTCATGAATGATATATATTATGAAGTACCTTCCATCTTGATGGAGAGGATGTCAAGTGGGGAGGTTCCTTTCACATCAAACTTAGCTGAGTAGCTTGGTGCCTCCACAACATCCTTGCCGACAGCCATTGAAGCCTCCATGTCATACAGGTTACTCCTCATCAGAGTTGAAACTTCAGCTTTGCCAAAGAAAGGAATAGACAGAATGATGCTCTCAGGTACAACAAGCTCTGGGATAGGAATTTCCATGGAGACAATCTCCACTCCAAACTGAGGTAGAGTCACATGAGGTGTTGTCAAAGCTGGTGGGAAGTGAAGGTCTTCTGTTGACTTTCCTCCAAGAGGGAGAGGGATAGCAATGGTGAAGCGCTCATTGTTGAAGTGGTAGACAGCCTTTGCTTCACTGTTATAAACAAAAAAGATACAAATCAATATCAAGAATAACATCTTCTGAAAATTAAGATATTAATTATTGAGTTATTTCAGACTTACGCATTCAAGAAAAGTGTCTCTGGCAGTGAAATCTCAGGAATATCAGGCACTCTGAAGCTCTGTATGTAAGGGATGTCAGCAGCATACATTTCCATGTGGTTGTTTGTTGCCTAAAGAATAAGCAAAGCATGTCTTAGGCTTTCTTCACTAGACAGAGAATCAAAGAAGATCCATCAATCAAAATAATTGTAAAACCAAAGATTTGTACCTCCACAAATGCTTTGAAGATTTGACAGACTGTCATGTCAGTTCCTCCTACGTGCATGTCAAGAACATCATTGCCATACTTTTTAATCTCCTCAGCATATGGAAGTTTTTCCAAGATCTCTGAGTTCACATCTGACTTTAATTCAATCTCAATCTTGCTGGTATCTGTAAATAAAAAGTTGAGGAAAAACATTAAGGATTAGAAAACATTTCTCTAATGCTCAGGCTAGGTTTAAGTTTAAAAACAGTTCTGATTTTTCACTAAATTCTTTCCATCTTGTTAGGAAATCTGTTCACAAATGAAACTAGGATAAAGATAATTGTCACATAAGATAAATGATCTGAACCAACCAATTCTGACACAGGCCAAAGTATAAATATGCCAATATCGAACAAGTCAGGAAATATACAGTAAGTGGAAACTTTTAATACCATATTTCATTGCGATTTTCTGCTCAGAGATGGTTTCCAAGAATTTGATGACACTATTGAGCTCCAATTCCAATTCTTCATCATGCTTCAGATTAGCTGTGAAAGTGGCATCAGCATGGATTGAAGGAACAAGAAGTTGGACTTGCAGCATTCCTTCCTTCATGGCCTTCAGACTGAAAAATGTAACAGTGAGTTAGTGTACTCTCAGTAATGTGGGTGATATTAAACTTATTTTATGAGGGCTTATGGTGGATTTCTTACTTGGCACGGCCGACCAGGGAGAGCTGAGGGATGTTCTTGTTTATAAAGTCAAGAGAGATGGAGTGAGTTCCTTTGCCCTTGGTGTTTCCATCAACAACACCCAGCCTGAGTCCAGCCTCCACATCGTAGTCAGGGATCTGGATGTCAGCGGTGATGACATTCCTCCTTCTGTTGTATTTCATGACTGCTCTGGCCTCAGTGGGGTCTGCACCTGTTGTTGGCCAACAGAGTATAGCTCCACTAAACTTTTTGGGCCACTTGAGCCAGATGGGATTTTTTTTACTATATTGTCCATATTACACCTTACCTTCAGCCCTCAGAATAAACTTCACAGCATCAACCTTCTGCCGGCCCTCATCTCCCTCCCTGAGGAGCTCGTAGGCAAGAGTGGCTGTGTACTCAGTGACTTCACCAGTGGGGTGGAGTTCCACAGCAAATCTATTTAGAAAGTTCAATTGATCAGCTAAAATTCATGGATAATGTATTTAAAATTAGAACTACTTGCTAGTTTATAAAGTTTTACTCACTTGCTGTCTCCAGTGAAGGGGAAGTAAGGGGCTGTCTCCTGAGAGAAAGCATCAGTGTACTGAAGGGCAGTGCAGTATTTCATTCCAGCGAAGACGGGAGTGCACTCACTGACATCAACCTTGTCCATCACCATTGGGGGAATGGTCTTCACCTCTGATCCAGTCACTGCCACCAGGTTGTTTCTATGTGGGGAAAATTACAATAATACCGTTATAGGATAAGGTTTTGTAAAACTTTTTGTACAAGGCCAAAGTATATGTAGCTGCCCCTGGAACCACTTGGATCTTTTTTAGTTTCTTAGTACATACAGTTTAAGTTCCTCTCCAGACACATTTTAAAGCATGTAAAAAAAATCTCTGTTATGATTAATATTTCATTTTACATGGTTTCCCCACATAAACAGTTAAAAAACAACAACATCAATAACAACAACAAAAAACCCATAAAGACTCATTGAGAAATTCTGGATTTGGCGTCACGCCCGCCCACCACCACTGCTTGTGCTAGCTTAACCACTGAAAGACCAGTGTGCATACAATGACAAGCACTAGAGGAAACCTCAGAGAGATTTAGCCCTACATGTTTGAACCTCAGTGAGACCCAGACTCAGAGTTTGTTGTGCACCAAAATAAGCGACGAGCAGATGCAAGTGTAGTTAGCACCTTTTTTTATTTTGTTTGTTTTCTTCTTAGCTTGTAACTGCCAGTGGTTGACGCGGCTAATGCTAAATCCCATCTCTATGCTGACAAGTCTGCTCTGTACTGGAGGTTTCAGGTTTCCTTGCTTGCATTACAGCGACTGGCTTTTGAATTTGTTACGTATCAAATCTAGATTGCCTGGGGTATGTTTGAATCTCAGATTTTAGGGAAGTGCACAGGCACCCCCCTCCCTCCCTTCAATAAAGGAAAGTAAAAACAAGCATAGACAATGGACTCCACTTACGTCATTTTGATGAGCTTTGTAGGACTCTGTGGAGCAGGGATGGTCAGCTTGACATTGTCACGTCCCATGGAGATCTTGGCAGTGACCCCACTTTCGTGGAAAATGTTGGTGTGCATCTCTAATCCAGAGTTGACGAATTCAGGCATGTGGGAGCCAACCTGAGTTACAAACTCAATGCCAGCAGAGGGCATGAAGGAAACTTCGCTCTGTGGAAACGCAGAAAACATAGGTGATTTATTGTGTTAATTATATGCAATAGAAAACCATGCAGTTAGTTGGCTGTAAAACCCACTTTTGGAAAGAATTTTAAAGACAATTACCATGTCACGGGTAATGTGAAGTCCACCCTTGATGCCAGGGGTGAAAGTACCAGAGAGTGCAACCCTGAGGGGCACACCAGTGACAGTAGGCAGGAAGAATTCGTTGTCCATGAAGATGTAGTGGGCAAAGATTGTGTTGTCAGCCTTGGTCATCAGTGCCTTCATTATCTGTGGCAAATAAAATACACATAGGACAGTTAAATCATGAACATCTTAATTAATGCATTTTCTCTTTAAAAATAACTATCAATTGTCTTACATCAGTAGGGAACATCTTGAACATGCTGTCAATCATCATGGCAGCAGAGTAGGCCATCTCCTCCATTTCGTTGGTCCTCATATATCCCAGCTCATTTCCCAAAAGCCTCAGGTAAACCATTGCCTCAGGAGACTGAGCTGTCTTCAGTTCCCTCACCAGTTTGTTGATGTTGCGTCCAATGTCCCTCATCAAGTTCTGGGAGGCCTAAAAATAAATTTGCACAATGTATTACAAGATCATTCATTGATCACAGTGGTTTTTAGTCTTTTTAGTCATTTGTACAAAACATGGGGCTGGAGCCTATCCCCTAGTCCCCCTGCAACCCTTCAATGACAAGCAGTTATGGACAATGAATGAACGAATTGATTGGTCTGAGTACCTGTCTCCTCATCCTGTCTCTCCTCAGAGCTGGCAGCATGTTCTGCAGGATCTCATTGACTCTGAGTGGCATGTTTTCAGAGACAAAGTACATTGTCTTCAGGGCAGTGTCGGGGAAGAATCCGTTCTTTCCAAACAGGGCCTCAACGGTTGGCTCAAATCCTTTGCCCTCCATACCAATCTATAAAAATGACAAATTTTTCACAGTCACAACCTAACTTACTGAAAAATAATTTCAAAGCTTGAATTCCATTAAAAGTAGCTGAAAATGTTTACCTCCATCATATCAATGTCATAGCCAAATGCCTTCAGAGTCATTTCAAGCATGACCTCCTTGGGCAGGTAGCTGGTACTCTCAAAGATCATGTTGCCTTCCAGGGATCCCATCTTGTAGTTGCGGGAAAACTTGGTGGGGTCCATAATTTGTCCGATCTCATTACCCTGCAGAGCATCACGAATCTTCTGTCTCAGTCTGTGGAAAGAAAAAAGTGTTACAGTTTTTATAGGGATCAAATCAATGAGACAATATTTTTTTTAAAGAAAAAGTATAAATGCATAGATGTAACTGCTTTTCACTTACTCCTGGGTCTCTGGCTCAGTTGAGGACAGGATGTTGGTAATGTGGGAGATCACAAAGCTCTTGACTTGTTTGTCCTGCTCGTTGGGCAAGGCATTAACCAGCTGGGCCAGTTCAGTGGGCTGGGGGTCCTTCATAAGTACCAGGTAGGCAGCAATACGCTTCTGCATGGGGCTGGCACTGTCCAAAAGCACCTGCATGAGAATCTCTCTACCCTGTGACCAAAAGAGATTAATAAAATTAGCATATACAGTAGATATATTCCAATAATGTGTCAAAACTTTTAAATAATTTGACTTGCCTCCTCAGGGACGGTGGTCAGCCTGAACACTTGAATGGCAGCCTGCTGCACAGCCGGGGAAGCTGCAGGTTGGTTCACACACTGGATCACGGCGGCTCTGAGTGCAGGACCAGCAGGGATCACAGCTGGAGCCATGTTTCCAATAACCTAGAATGAAAACAAAAATAATCGTTCATTTAATTTCCTTCATTTGGGCAGAATCTAAGTTCAGACATGCTTTTGGAGGTCATCCAGTGGACGTCAGGTAGGTTCCCTGCATTTTACTATAATACATGGTATTTTCCATTGAGCATACATTTCTATATAACTGTTTCTACCCTTACTTTAGTGGAGGGAGTGTATCAAATAGTGCTTGCCTTTTGGCACAGTGAAACCCCAAAATAATGAACAAAAAATAAATAAATGCTCATTAATCTATTTGAATTTGGAATAAATTATCCCAATTACTGCAATCTTGTATTAAGGAGCATGAATTTTTAAACTTTTGATTTCTTTTTCAATTTGGCTTTGCTGATAAATACAAGGACAGTTTGCTTTCGTACTGAGCATTAACAGTGTCCAAGGGATTAAAACATCCATTACTAAACATATCAGCCATACCCATGAATATGGAATTAACAAATAAATTGTATATTATGGAAACAAGAATACTGTAATTTTAACTGTATACTTTATAGATATGTAAGGTAGGTGTTTGTGGTTTTGCTGCTTATGAATCTTATTAATTCCTGTCACTCATTTCCGTTTTGAGCTACTGGGTGAGATACCTACCCTCAGTGTCATGAAAGTGGTGTCCTTGTCACCAGAGCAGTCACCCAGCTGGCCAGCCATGAACTGAGCAACAGCGAAAATCTCAGGGATCAGTTTTTCCTCAGCTTTGTAGAACCTGTTGAAAAAAAAGAAAGATATTTAGAATCAGTATCTTATTTTACACAAAGAGGAAAAACTTCTGCTGAAATGTTATTCAGATCTTTAACCTGGAATAAAGTATGGTTATCTTCACTCACCTCTTGACAACATTGCTCAGGGCATACATGATAGGCTTGCTCTGCTTGTATTTGGCCATCTCGAGCATGTCATTGATCAGGAGGGCAGAGGGATTGGACACGAGTCCCATAGCAAAAACACCGGCATCAACCTCGAGGGCAGAGCTGTCGAAGGTCCTGAGGATCTGCATGATGGCGCTGCTGCACTCAGGGGTTCCGCACTGGGCCAGAACCTGGTAGGTCAGGACACGGGACACCTCAAGAGCCTCTGGAATGGCGGGACTCAGGGTCTCAGTCTTCATTCCACGGACCATGGTGACAAGCTTGTGGAAGAGGTTGGCCCTCCTCTCACCCTCGGTCTCGGGCAGAGCGGCCAGTTCTCTCAGCAGGTTCAGAGCTGCATCTTTATCCTGGACCACACTCCTGTCCTCGACAGCCTCCATGTGAAGACCCTTGACAGTTCCACCTAGAATACACAAGTATCGGAATTGTTTTTTTATACCCTAAATTCCATTTTTAATAATTAGCTCCAAATAAAAAGAACAGAGATAAGAAGAGGAACTTACTGCGGTAAAAGACTCTTTCATTGTGCGGAGAAACCTGAACCAGAGTCAGTTCTTGCTTTCCAACATTAGTGACTCCATATTCTCCCCTGCAGAGAGGCAACACAAGGATGAAAAGTACAGAAGCTTTGGACATACACTTATATAATAGAGCCCTATATAGAGTGTAGTATAAGGTTTGACTTACTTATGAGAGAAGGGGATGAGGATGTGTTTCTCAGTGCAGGAGCCAGAGGTCATGTGTTTCTTCTCATTGTCAAACTTGTAGTTGCAGGACTGTGAGCTTCTGATAAGCTGGGCCAGTGGGTAGTGCTGAGGATAGACAAAAAAATTCAGCTGCAAGATTCTTGCCATAGGATTGATATGGCGCTGTGAAAGGATATTGTTGTGCTTGGCTTGTACCAGGGTTTCCCTGCAGCCAAGTGTCTTTTTTGTTGAGGATAAAAGATTAATAAAATTGTAGCATATGTGTAGAGAATATGATTATATTGTGTTAATGGAGATGTGGGGACAATATAGTTAAGGAATTTATAATATTTTGTAGCAAGTTGTCATTAAACTGCAACAGAAAGAATCCATTGTAAGTTGTAGTCAAGTACAATCTGTTGAGTCAGTGACATTGGATCAAAACAGTGACGCTGGTGTTCTCATTAAACTTCCAAACTAGACCCACCCATGTGTTGCTCGGATCTCTTACCATGCCAGAGATAAGTGCCAAGGGGCTGGTGTGATCTCTGATGGGGACAAATTTGTCACATCTGGAGAGATCCCTGCTGAGGCTGATGTCAGTTGCAATATCCTCTCTAGCGTTGATGGAGTACTGGGTCTTGCACATGCCATGGATAGTGGGCTGGAAAAGAGTGTCAGCATAAATACAGATGCAATTTCATTGTGGTTGCACACTTTTTATTTTGTTTGAGGAAACTGGTCTCATATAAGGAACTGAGAAGTGTTTTTGAATACAGTAATAAGTAGGAGACTAACCATGTTCTTATTCTTGTCTTCCTCCAGCAGAGGCACAGCCAGGGCAGAGATGATACCCCTCTTGATGTTCAGGATGGTTGATGTCTCACGGTCCTCAGGGTACAACTTCACATTGTACACACCCTCAACCACAACCTTCAGAGGATACCTACAGAAAATGAAAGAAAAGATTGTTACCATTAAGTCCTGTCGCATATGTGTTTCGTGGCATTGTGTGTGTTCATGCTGCATGCTTCATTTAACATACTTCTCCATTTCAGCTGCAAAGGCATCAGAGCTGGGCGCAGGACCGAACACAGGGTTGCCCTCTTGGTCCATGTCGACAACCTCACTCAGGCTACAGCCAGTGGTGCGGATGATGAAACTACAAGTCTGAGGTACTTCAATTTCAACCTGTTTTAAAAGATAATTTTAGCTTTTCCTGCTAGATGTCATGTAAAAGAAAAGGATGTGCATCAAACACATATAACAGAATGCAGAATGATGAAATTTAGCTGCTAAAACACAATGACATGTACCTTGCAAGTGGCCTTAGGTCCATTCCTGACATGTGAAGCACCGCTGATTCCATTCAGGGACTCAGCTTCGTACAGGTATTCATACTTGTGGTAGGCTTTGTACCTCTGGTTTACTGGTAGAGAAGATAATAATTTTACATTAAATGTTGCAAGTATTGTGAAAAAGTGCAAACATTTGTCTCAGCAATTTGGCCATATTTTAAAAAGTATTGTATGAATAAGTCATGGAGTTTCAGTACAGAAGTGTAAGAAAAAATATTATATGTATGTCCAAGCATCAAAGTTCAGCTTACATCTACTAAAATTGTAAATTACTTGAATAGCTGCATTGCAATTAACATTAACATCATGTTCATGTTTTGTAATTAACATATGTAAATACTGGAACTCACGTAGGCAGGTTGCACCCTCCTCTTGGGCATCTGTAAGGGCAATCATAAGAAAATTAGGTGTAACGCTTTGTTTCTTCCTGCAAAAAAACAATTATCTTAATCGACAGTGTAAACTGCTTAAACAATAGCGCTCAAAAACATTTGGACAGATTTAGACTTTTGAAAATACTGTTTAAACATTTTGAGTCTTTTCTTTTGCTTTTTACTTTGCTCATATGATATCAAATGCGGGACAGTAATCCTCAACTAAGCTTATCACTGGGTAAAAAAAACAGTAGAACAAGTAAAAAAGACAAAGCTACTCGGCATTATCTTGGATGCTAGACTTAAATGGATGTAACACACTGATAATATCATAACTAAAAGAGCATTGTCACAACCAGGAAATATTCTAAGTGTGTATGAACCAAGTGGTTCAGGCTTTAGTTTTTTCACACCTTGACTACTGTTCAGTCATTTGGTAATTTGCAGCTAAGAAAGATCTAAAAAAAAAAAAACCCTCAAACTTGGTCAAAACAAAACCACCAGATTAGCTTTCCATTGTTCAGTGCGTACTGAGTTAATCAAATGCACAGAAATCTCTCATGGCTTACTGTAGAGAAAAGATTACAACGCAATTATACGATCTTCTTCAGGAATGATAAGAAACCGCTGTACTTTTCTGACCATGTGGTCTGCATCAGAAGCAGATATCTGACAGAAATCAACTGTAATTTGCAGAACCATTACAAGATGTAATCGTCAAAGTATGTAAAGCTACAATAACGAGTTTTTGATTAATTATGAAACAGTCTCAATTTAATACCTATGCCTCAATAAGACTTGTGCAAAGAGACCATGTATGAGAAGACTGTTTTTTATGTAGTTATTCTTAATGCCTGCCATCAGCTCAGATTCTGCTTGAAACACGCCTGCATTTACATTTTTCCAGCAAAGGTCACAGTGAGCAGTATGTTAACCAATTAAAGATTTTGATTTTTTTTTTATTCTGATGTCATATTTTGTGGTTGAGGGAAATACTGCTGCTTTTTTCCACAGGGGCCTCCAAAATCAACAATATATGAAGGTTCCTTGTAGTAGGTTTAAGACAATTAACTGCATGAACAAGCACTAAACGTTTTATGTTGTTTGTAGTGTCTAATAATTTGCAAATTGACTTTTGTAAGTAATGTATTGTTGCTGAATGTGGGCTATATAATGTATATTTTTTTCTATAAACTGGAGATATCTGTGTTGGACCTTAGGAAGCCGTTAGATAATGGCGATCCTAATAAACTAATAAACTAATAATACTTTGCCTGGCGGCCACTTTTGAAAAGTGACAGGAGGTCAGGGACCAGTTGATAAACAAATATTAATAATAATGATATATATTAAAAAGCTACAGTACTATATTTGACATATAGTGCATTACTGTATTACAGTAAATTTGAATAATACACAGTACTTGGACAGTAATGAAAAAATCATTTGACAGCTGTTCTGTATTTTTAAATATTCACTGAATTTTATTAAATGGCAACGCTGATGGTTTTGTTCCTTTATATCCATGTAATAATTATACAGAAGTCAAAAGCAGCATTATGTAAATTTAAAAATACTTACATGTCGAGCTCAGTGCGATCAGGAGTAGGGAAAGACAGAGCTTTGAGTCCCCCATCGTGGGTTCTGTGCAGCTCTCTCCTCTGTGCTCCTTTGGTGAGTACTCAGGCGAGACTGAGGTCTCAACCTCCTCGTGGTCCTTTTATACCAAAGGTGTTCCATATGGAGGGAAGGTGGGAGTAACACACAGTTCTGTCTCAGCTCCAAAGTTCACTCTATACGTACGTGTGGAGGGACAAAGGCAACTAGTTTCATAAAGCTTTCCTTGAAATCAATTGCCAAGTTTCAGAATCTGTAGTTTTGCACAGAAATGTGTGGACGCATTCAAGTAGCATTTTGCATAAGATAATTTAACTTTAGAAATATAATAATATGATAATACAATATTGTATTAACAATATGACAATATAACAACAATAATATCCTGTTCTTGCTTTTTAGGTCACACATACATTACTGTTGTGAGTTTCTTAATACTTCCATGTTTTTTAAAGAGGTTTAATATAATGACGGCTGAAGAAATTCCTTTGTGTAGTTTATGCAAAAAATGCACATACAGCAGCACTTTTCAGTTGACTAGTTCATTTTTTTTGCATGAAATACTTTTCAGTCTCATAATATAACGGCTTCTATAAACCATGTTCATGTTAAACATACCCTAATCTTAATAGTTAATCATCAATATTAAAGAATATTCTGCGCCTTTCATGTTCATCAGTATTACCTGGTGTATAAAGTTGAGAGCCATACATTACATAATCATATAGTGTGTGCTCATTTAAAAGCACAGCCCAGAAACTGTTGAGTTGTGTTCCCTTTCCATATGATAAGAAGTTGTAACACTGAACTTGAACAGTTTGTTATCAAGCTCTTGTCAAAGGAGCATTGGACTACAGTCTCTGTCTGCTGTGTAGACATGATGTACAGTAGCATGTAACTTTAGGTTACGTACATTCTCTGAACTGGTTATCTCTTTGTAGCAGAAACACCCTTGTCATAAGTTACTTAAAGCCATACTCAAGAGGGTTTTTTGCAAAAAAAAAAAAAAAAAAAAAAAAGGTAAATGAGATGTTAATAATATACAACAGAATGTAGCTGTAAACCCCAATCTGCAATTTCAAGACCTTTTTCGCTTAACAACTGGCCAAAATTAAAGCCGCAGGTAGCAAAGAGCAGGTTTCAGGCTTGGTGAACAAAGTCACTTCAGCTAGTTTAATTCTGTGTAATGAAGGAGTGAGACCTATCACATACTTTTATCAGCATCACAAAGTTTACAGTTTTTCAATAATCACACACTCAAAGTTGCATCATTTGTCCCCTCCTTCATCAGATTTAAACAAAACTCAGTGTGTATGTTCAGGAGATAGTGCAGAATGAGTTTAATAAGGATTACTCAAAGGCATCTTGAGTTATTAGCAAATATGTGATAGGCCACTTACACAAATCACTTTGGCACTCCCTAAATCATACACAACTAAAGTGGTAAAATTCTGTCCACTAGATTTGGAGGTGCATGTTTTTGGTATTTGTGGTGCCCCCTATGGGTTGGGCTCAAAATGGTTTAGCAGACCCAAACATCGAGTCCATCAAGTTTTATGCTGATCAGACACATAGAAAATGAGTAGAGGCCATTTTCCTGCTAAGCCCTGCTCTTTGTGATTTTTTCTAGAAACTAAATAAGATATCATTTAAGGTGGGCCAGTTGTATAAGTGGGTGGGCCCAGGCCCGTTAGGCCCACCCATAACGCCGCACCTGATGGATGGATGGATAGATGCATACATAAATAAATCAGTGAATAAATGAATAAAAACAGTGTTCCATTGCTAAAAAAAATGCGAACACAAATCAGTGTTAATTGTTTATTCAGGTCCAAATGCTCTGTAATCATGGTAATGGGGTCCTTTCATGAGAGGGTCCTGCAAGGACCCCAAAGACGGACCACACTCATTCCAGCCCAGGCATCAGACATGCACAAGTGTGAAAACTTTATGCTAAATGCTAAAAAATGAACACTTGAATAAACATCAGTGTGATGAGAACCTACAATGACAGAAAGACACTGATGATGAAAAAAATAAACATAAAGATCAGAAACAAAACAAAATCATTTTACACTCTTTATCTCTAATTGCTCTGTTCCACTGTCACACAGACCTTCAGTGGTAATATCTTCAGTGGGAGTTCATCCAAAGCGTTAATGTATGGAAACATCCTGTCAGTGAAAGTGTGTGTGAAGGTGTGTATGTGTGTGTTAGTATCAGGATCAGAGAACGACAGCTTTCCTCTGTTCAAGTCCAGATTCACTCTGATCCTCTGGAGCTTCTTCTGCACTCTGAGATCAGTGGATGGACCTGATAGAGACTGTGCTGAGTATTTACCTTCATAGAACCCTATTCTCCATAATCCAGACTGTATGAATCCCTTCCTCTGGACAGACTCTGCACACACACCCAGAATCCAGTATGTACTGTCTCCAACCTCGACGTCCCAGCTGTGAGTCCCTGAGTTAAAGCCCTCAGAGCCGAGAACACACCAGTATCCATCAAACCTCTCTGGATTATCAGGAAGCTGCTGTTTCTCTCCTTGTCTCACACTGGTCAGATCTTCAGACAGGATGAGGACTGGATCAGCAGTGTTTGTGTCTAGAATGACAGGAGTGTAGGAGACCATGTCTTTCATCTTGTTCCAGATGTTGAAGGTCAGGTTGCCCAGGTGTTTGGCCCGGTCTATCAGAGCTCCTGAGAGCAGCTGTGAAGCGTCCAGCAGGGGGCGCTGCTGGACTCTTTCCACTGCAGCCTTGTAGTTGTGCAAGAATGACATGTCTTCAGCTCTCAGCTGCTCCTCTGTGTCTCTGACTATGTGTGAAACAGCTGCCATCTCTCTGCTCAGAGCCTCCATCTTCTCCTTCATCATCTGACTCTTCTGCTCCTCTTCCTCCCTCAGTGCAGCCAGTCTGGCCTCCTCTTCCTCTTCTAGAAACTGGTGAAGCTTCTTAAACTGCTCCTTAATCTGCCTCTCTGTGTGTCGGGCCTGGGCCTTCATGTGTTCTGCTGTTTGATCAAACTGATCTTTAACTTTTTTAAAATCCTTTAACCTCTCCTTTAAGGGCTCCAGAGTTTCCTGAAGTTCCTTCTTGTGTTGTCGTGCAGCTTCATCGATGGGTCTGAATCTGTGGTTGGTGTGTTTTTCTGAATCTCTGCAGACGAGACACACTGGCTGCTGATGGTCCAGGCAGAAGAGTTTGAGTTTCTCAGAGTGCAGACTGCAGAGAGACTCTGAAGATCTCTGATCTGTCTGATGTAAGAAGGTCTCACACAGGTTCTTTAACACCAGGTTACAAGGTGGAGCTTCCTTTGAAGATCTTCTCTTACAAACTGGACACTCATGTGTTTGTTTCTCTTTCCACTAGCTCTGCAGACAGTCTTTACAGAAGCAGTGGCTACATGACAGAACAACAGGATCTTTGAAGACGTCTTGACAGACCGGACAGCAGAGATCCTCCTCTGATCTGGAAGCCATTTTGTCTCTGAGTGAAGCTGAAAACACAGCAGGCAGACAGTACAGTCAGAAATGACTCCCTCCTCGACTGACTTCACTGAAATTTAGTTTTAGTCAAACTCACCTTCAGTGTGTTGAGTGTCAGCAGGTTGTAGTTTTCCTCTTTTCTCTTCTGCAGCTGAACTCACTCAGAGGAAGTTGTTGGTTTGGTCTGAAGGTGAATTTGATCATTTATTTTTCAGTCTGTGCGTCTCTCTTGAATTGAAGAAAAACAAACTGTTTCCTGGTTTGTCACAGGTGAGTCGGTGAAGGGTGGAGCTTTTTTGTCAGTTGAATGCTGCTGCACACAAGGGTGTGTTTCACTCCAAGGCACTGACTAATTTGTTCCTCTGATTCAGAGGGAGGAGGGAGAGGGAGGAAGAGGCGAGAGAGAGGGAGGGGGACAGACTGCGTTTTTCTTGAAATTGGGAAAAAGAAACTGTTTCCTGGTTTGTCGCAGGTGAATCAGGTGAAGGGTAAAGTTTTGTCAGACCTCCTCTGTTGAATGCTGTTGGTTCACATTGTAAAATGTGATGAAACCTGTTATTTTTCACTTTGAACTGATGGTGACGTCACACAAAAGGTCTAAAACAATTATCAGATAGTTAATTTTTAACTGAAGTCATAGACAGACAGACAGGAGGGCAGAATGTGTCCACCAGGGGGCCTCCAAGAGAACTTGAAATGTTCCACAAGAGGGTTATATTAGGCCAAGAACATGTCAGTGGTCATCATACAGAAACTAAATATTCTGTTAACAGACTGGCTGCTGATACTACAGGTTGAATTAATTCCTGCTGCCTCTGTCAGAGCTGCTGTCACGTTCATGTTCACTGTAACAGACATGAACTGCAGTTTGATGCTCAGTAAAATTAGACAGGTCACATTCATCTCCTCTGTGTCAACTGAGAGGCCTGCATGTCAGTGGATCTCATCAGTGGATGGATTAGATCAACAGATTCTGCAGAAAATGATTCAGCAATCATTGCGCTGCTAAAGTAGAATATGACGATAAACTAAAAGACAAGAGGAAGACAAGAAGGCTATTCCTCCATCGCTGCCCAAAGAAAGGTGAGAGAAAGAAGACAGAGCAGAAGTCAGGGTTCACATCACTCCTGTTCTAAAGCCTGATAAAGAAGATTTGCAGCTCCACATCAAGATTCAAACAACAGTGAAACTGAACTGACCTTCAAACTGCTTGATCTTTTTGTGAAGCATTCTTTATTTTCTTCTATACATTCTCTTTATACGTCTATGATTATATATATATTATGATTATATTTGAAAGAATTGAAATAAAGAGACAAAACTGTTGTGTTATTATTATTGTACATAGTGTAATATTGCAGTGTTTAGCATCAGTATTTAAAAATGTATAATTAAAAAATGAAACATTGCATATAGTTAGTGATATTAAATTATAAACACAAATTCTGACTGTTCACATAAAAGGAATCTGACTCTGTTTTTTCATTGCTTCAGGATAAACGGCTAAGAACAAGGACAACAATGCTTAACAAGTAAAGATAAACCCTGTGTTGTGTAATGACAATAAATGAACTTGTTACCTTGATAAAGAGTAGAACTCTACATGCTGTATTTACACAAGGAAACAAATAAGTGCATACTGTCTTATAATTATATAAAAGAAACACTGGTGAGAAACAGTTAAATTATAAAGTATATAAAGTCTGTAACTTGAAGAAAACGTGAATCAGTTGTGATGACGTCGGCTGTGAATTAATCAGTGTGCTCCAATCCCCTTTGTTCTCTGGAAGTTTGATGTTATGCAGTTCTGTGCACCGATCAATATCCAGCAACACTGAGCAGCTCAATGTGCTGTCATTTGTTGGGTTGTTTACTGTCAGACAGATTTGATCAAACACATCCAAACAGTACTGATGAAGCAGATTGGCTCACTTTTTGAATGTTAAGCCCTTAATAAATAATATGTTAAAAATTTACAGCACAATCTGTGTTCAAACACACAGACCTATAACTGTCACCAACAGGCATGAGACCATATATAATGTCGCCTGGGTTGACACTCTACATTTACACCAGTAGATGGCAATGAAAACAGTGATCTGTCTGTTTGCTCTGGAAGGGCAGTACGTTCAAATAAAAACATGGTGGCCTCCTTTTCTTCTGGATCATAAGTCAGCACTGTCATATTGGAGTGGGCCTGCAGTCAAATACAGGTGAACACTGGTTTTACAGGGTTTTTTTTTTTTTTACATTTCTCTATTCATTGTAACAATGCCTGTAACAAGCATAAGATGCTAATAAACATTAATGTATTAATAAGACTGTAGAAGTGCTAGCATCATAAACACCTATATTGTTAGATAATAAGATATTTAAAATCACTTATAAGAAACTTGTTAACAGTTCATAGATTGCTTAATAATGTTAATAATGAGTTTATTATTGTTTATAATAGCATTACAAACACATTTTTTTTAAGTTTAACTAATTTACCTGTTATGTCATTGTTAGATAAGATGTATTGAGTCCTTATTACAGCGGCCTGGGTTTGAATTCAGGCCAGGACATTCCCTCTTGCTCTCCCCGCAGTCCTGTCTCTCTTCAGCTGTCACTGTCTAATAAAGGCATAAAGCCTGACAACCACAGAGGTGAAATCATATATTGATTTGAGAACTGAACACGGCATTATTCTCAATACAGACTTTTTAAAATATTCAGAATGTTGTTCGTTCATTTATCAAAGAAAATGAGTTGAGTTCTGGAATATTTGAGGTACAGGATATATTAATATATCAGCTACACGTTTTTGCTTATAATAGGCTAATATGGCTAATAATTACTCTGTAACTGTGTAGATGCACTTAGGAAATATGTAGAAGCCCCCAGCTGCTGGAGAAGATCCCAGATCTGATCTCCCATCCACACCTCTCTGTGAAGTATGTTAGTTCTGCCAATCATCTGTGATCTCTGTATAACTGATAGTAACTGCTATGTTATCATTATTATTATTATCATTATTATTATTAGTAGTAGTAGTATTTACCCTTTGTTACTAATAAAATGAAGTTAATTAAATAAAGCATTTGTACGGTGCTACTTCATATGCAGTAGAATGAGAAAAGGACTTAATGCAGTGGTATAACAATATGGATGTTCTCACTCAGGGAACCAAAATGGCGAGGACTGGACTGGTTATAATCCAGGCCACAGAGCAGGTCAGATAATACAGTCATAAGGATAATTGCATAAAAGATCATGTATTTGTTTTATAGCCTAGAATGTTATAACCCATCCAATCATGTTATTTTCATCAGTTTCCAAATATATGCCAAAACAAGTATATTATATATTATTATACTATAAACGTCAAACACTTTTTTAGCTTTTTGTTGTTTGTTTGTGTGTGTGTGTGTGTGTGTGTGTGTGTGTGTGTGTGTGTGTGT
>CM034604.1:38194296-38209327 GCA_020091685.1 Lutjanus erythropterus | reverse complement strand
CCGGTTCCCAGTGTTTCAATTCCTTGGAATTGTTTGCCAATTTTGCAGAAACTGGTCAGAATTCACTTAAAATGTTTTGGAGATTCTGCAGTGTTGTTTCACTGTGAAACTCCAGGGTTAGGGTTAGGTGAAGGAAATTTTTCTCAATGATTTCCTTGAGTGAGTCGTAGGGATAGGGTTAGGGTTAGGGACTAAAAAACTAAACCTGACCTTCAATCAGCATGAGGGTAAGTAGATTCATTCTCAGTAAATTATTACAGGCACTGTGGAGTTAGAGTGGACACTTATTAAATTGAACTTGAACAACCTCTGTGTATTGGTGCAGCCACCCTGTGCACAGGTTAACATCGGTATATACATGCACTTTGTACCTTGCACTGTTTGATGGTGTGCCAAAGAGAAAAAGGTAACAGCGCAGGAACCTGTTTGCGTGAGTGCACATCAGAATACGTGTAAGCTTGTCACGCCCCATGGGCTGTACATATTCTCTACTGAAACCCACTAAAGACATATCTGAAAAACACTCACAGAGCATTTATCAGCACACTAGCTGAAGTCATGGGGATCTTAGATCTTTTCCTCCAGTCTTGCAGTTCTAACTCCCTGCTGGGGGCTCTGGTGGTCTTGCTGGTCCTCTGCCTTGTTTCCTCCTCCAGCTTCAGCTCCAAACAAAACAGTAGGGATCCTCCAGGACCAAAGCCACTGCCCCTACTTGGTAACCTGCTGCAGCTGGACCTCAAGAGACCCTTCAAATCATTTCAGGAGGTGAGGCAGTGCTTGACAGAGCTGGCTGGCCCATTAGGCAATATAGGCAAATGCTAAGGGCGCCGTAACCTCCAGCAAAATCAATATAATTATATTAAAACTAGTTATTTCTATTAACTCTTAAAATAGAAAAGCCAACATAGATTCAAATGTAAAGCAATTCCCAATTAATATTACTACAATATCAAATAAGTCCCCCCCCCTCCTCTGGCTGGTCGGTACCTGCTCGCTATCTGTGAGGGCAAACTTATTGATGTGACCCAGAGAACTTTGTAAACATGTCAAAACGACCTAAACTGTCCGGAGCACAGGGAAGAAAAAAAAGAAAAGAAGAGGAGGAAAAACGGGAGAAAGAAAGAGGTAAAGTAAAGATACAGTAATGAAATAAAGCATCTGCAGCAACAGTTTTGTATATTTTCCACAGCTCCTAATTATAACAACTCTGTGCTGCTGTGACACTGCTGCAAATGAAGCAGCGGAAGAAGTATGCTGTCAGAAAATTACTGATCGACTAAATGTGATCTGAATGCTGCCGTTTGTCTCCAACATGAAAACTGCACGTTAAAAAATAAAACTTCATACAGGAGATTTAAACATGACGCTGTCAGTCTGACACTATCTCCTGATGACAGAGATGTGGAGATCACATACTTTTTTGGCCAAAGCAACGTAAAATGAGTGTAAGTGATTTAAGATTTTCCGTGATAAATGATGAATTTTCTAATCAGTGATCTGTGCAATGCAAAACAGACACTGGTAAAAAAAAAAAAAAAAAAAAGTATTCAAAGTGTCTGTAGTTGCTTCATCATTATTTTAGTGTGAGGATTATATACCATGTAAATTTAAAGTGAACCTGGAGCAAACGGGAAAAAAAACATTATATGGATTACATTATATGGATATGGATTCGTTCAGTGATTTTATGAACATACAGCTCAGCTACTTTTCATTTTTAACGTCTTCCCTCAGTTTTTAGCAGGTAATTAGTAGCTGTATTGGAACACATTTTTAAAGTAGCCCCACTCAGGCTGCGCAAGAGTAACTGTCTTGCAGTTTGTTCTTTCTGCTTCTAAGGCAGCTGCTGCTTTATTCTGAATCTGTTACACAAATATAACTAATGACATTATGTACCCGTTATCAGTTTTCCAAGATATATGGATCAGTGTTCACCATCTACTTGGGACCCAGGAAACATGTGGTCCTGGCAGGATACAAGACAGTGAAGGAGGCATTTGTGGACCACGCTGATGTGTTTGCAGACAGAGCCACAATTCCAGTTATCCATGAATTTCATCAGGGACATGGTGAGGACAGAAAAATATGTTTTGATGTATTCTGTAATCCTGACAGCCTTAAACCCCCAGTTTAGTATTTAACTTTTTCTTTTTTTTTTAATTAATTCAACTCAGGTATTACGTGGGCCAATGGGGATTCATGGAAAGAGATGAAGCGCTTCGCCCTGATGAACCTGAAAAACTTTGGAATGGGCAAGAAAGCATGTGAGGACAAGATAATTGAGGAATGTGGCCCCCTCACTGAAGTATTAAAGAAATTCAATGGTAAATGTCTTTATCTTATAATCTATAAGTAATGTGAGCAACATTTTCCATGAAAAAAGTGGTTTAAATTTTTACATTCTATATTACATTCCCTTTAAATGCATGAGAGTTAAAGTAACAAGTCTGTTTTGAAAATATAAGGAGTAGAGAGCGCAGATTCTTATGTTAAAATGTATGGAGTAAAAGTAAAAAAGTTGTCTGAAAATAAATAAGTACACATACATGAAAAATCTAAAGTACAGTAACAAAGTATTTGCACTTAGTTACTTCCCACTTCTAATTTATTTTTTGTTTTTCTCTTGATGCAGGAGAAGCTTTTGATTCAACCCAACCATTATACTATGCAGTCTCTAATATTGTCTGCTCTATGGTCTATGGCAGCAGATTTGAATATAATGATCCAGTCCTTACATCTTTATTAGACTCCACCAGCAGACGCCTTCTACTTCTGGGCACCATTTCAATACAGGTAAAAAATTTTGTGAAGCTACTCATTTCAGGATATAATAGCACAAAATGTTGCACCTGCAAAGAAGAAGTATTGTCATTTTTCACTGTAGCTTTGAGGATACATGTGCACCGTCAGCAAACATACTTCTAGGGATAATATTCAACCCCAAAAATAAAATTACTCAGCAGCTTCCCTTTACCATGGTGTCCCTAGGGGCCCAGTTCTTTGACCATTACTGTTCATCTTTTACATTCTTGCCCTTGAACATATAGTTCATCAACACGGCCTCAACTCTATATCCACAACAAGCCCTCAGACACTTTACCCCCATCCACTCCGATCGAATGCTTAACTAATATCAGTGCCTGGATGCATTGCAACTATGTCAAGATTAATCAGGACAAATCTGAGGTTGTTCTCAAAGATTCCCATCTAAATCTATCCATTCCGGGTTTCATCACATTCCCAAAAATCCTGGTGTAACTCTGGATTCTACCCTCTTGTTAACACATCACCAGAACAGTCTCTTCCACCTGCACCTTCCTCTTAAATGTAATTTTAAAAACTAATACATACCTGTATATATTTTTTGACAGCTGTACAACTTATTTCCGTGGATTGGCAGATGGATTGTTACCAAGAAAGAATACAAAAAATTGGAAGATGCCATCAGGAAACACAACATGGAGATGTTCAGTCATTTGAAGAAGACTCTCAATCCACAGATGTGCAGAGGTTTTGTGGATGCCTTTTTGGTCCAAAAGCAAAAGTTGGAGGTTACAAAACAAATTTTATATTTTGGTTTATGTATCTGAGGTATAGTGGGAATGTTTAAATGTTGCTATGCATGTACACAGCAACCAGCTGTGTGGTGTTCTTGCAGCCACGTTCATGAGCATACAAGTTGGGGCGTCCCTGTAGTTTAGTCAGTAGAGCCTGCATACCATATACTGAGGCTATCAGACCTTATTTATATGTGGTAACAGATTCTTTATGTATCAAATATGACATTTTATTGCTTCTAACATTCTCTGTCATCACTCACTTTACATGTCAATAGAATCGACATCAAAGCACAGCTAATGACTGCTGGGTAACAAAGTATTTACCAAGCAACGCAAGTGTGCAGGCCTTAAGTAAACAAAGGACCAGGCGAGGCCAGCGTATAAGATTTATGGTCCATAGGACCAGGTGGTCTACTGCAGCTCCCCTTAGCCTCCTGGAGCAGTGATGGCTCAGCAGTGAGGCGACTGCTCACATGAACAGTGGGGATGACATCAAAGCTAACAAAACTGAGATTTATTCAACTCTTATTGGTATGTCAGGTATGGAATTAATCTGCAGATGATGTGGTTTAAGATGAAACTAAACATTTCCATTGGATGTCAGTTTTTGAGTAATGACAAGAACCAAAAAATGGCTTGCAACTGACTAGGAACGCCTTGTTTTTAACCTGATGGTTGTTGATGGGAGGAGTCATCTGGAGTGGGTATAAAACAGAGCAGTCAATAAAATAAGTGTTTCAAGGTTTTTCAAAAAGTGTGCATCACCACAACCATGGTGCTTCAGAGTCATAAATGTGGACAAAAATATTAGGCTGATTGGTTCAGTAGTGTGTGATTTTAACTGTAGTTAGTAGCTCCAGCCCTAGTGGTTAAGCACTTTCTCTGACAAATTCAACTTACAGCATGATCTGAATGAATGAGTGAAAACCTAAGAAGCACTGCAATGACAAGTCTATTCACACAGGAATCTGGAAATACCAACAGCCACTTTCACGATGAAAATCTTTTGATCTCAGTTGTGAATCTGTTTGCTGGTGGCACTGATACAACAGCAACCACACTGAAAAGTGGACTTCGACTTATGGCTCATTATCCAAAGATCCAAGGTAGGGAGATTAAGATATCCAAAACTTTCACAGAAAAACAAAAAGTCAAAGCCACACTTTATGCAGAAATTATCTTCATAAAAACAAAAGCTTTTCATCTCCCAGACCAGGTCCAGGAGGAGCTGAGCAGGGTGATAGGAAGACGTCAAGTGCAGGTCGAGGACAGGAAGAACCTGCCCTACACCAACGCTGTCATCCATGAGATACAGAGACTTGCCAACATCGCTCCCGTAGCACTTCCTCACAAAACTACCCAAGATATAACCTTCCAGGGTCACTTCATTAAGAAGGTCCAACTGAATAAAATGCCCAGTATATTCCATGCTCATCTTCATGCTCTAAAACAAATTGTGACAAATGTTATATTTAAATATTTTCAGTTTGAAGAGAATACTATCATATCATATTGAAAAGCTTTTCAATTTTTATCTTGTCTACAGGGGACCACAGTTTATCCTCTCATGACATCTGTCCTGTTTGATGAGAGCGAGTGGGAGAGGCCCCACGACCTTTATCCTGCCCACTTCCTGGACAAGGATGGGAAGTTTTTCAAGCGAGACGCCTTCATGCCTTTTTTTGCAGGTTTGCGAGCCGAGGCATTACCTCTTGTCAATGTTCACTCTACTGGAAGATGACCAGAAGCTTTTCCTTTGTTCTCTCTTGCAGGTCGGAGAGCTTGTCCTGGAGAAGGTCTGGCCAAGATGGAGCTCTTCATCTTCTTCTCCACCCTCCTGCAGCACTTTCGTTTCTGTCTTCCAGCTGGAGTTTCAGAGGATGACCTGGATCTCACTCCACATGGCTTCCTCCTTAACACCGTACCTCATAAACTGCATGCTGTCCCTCGCATGTGAGGAGGAGGGCTTGGAAATTTAAGTTGTTTAACCACTCCTCTCTCCCAGAGGAGCTGCATAATGATGATGATGATAATAATGAATTAATACAATAAATGAACCGTAAATATCATGCAGATATGTAACTGCTTATGTTTTACACTGAAGCACCTTGAATTTGTGTTATATTTTATAACTTTTGCAGGTGTTTTGTAAAATAAAAAATTTCCACATGAAGCTGCTTTGGAAACATCCTGTTGTCTCCATATATTGTGTGCTCTCGCACTTTCACTTCTCGAACAAGGAGATCTGTCTCCCCACATTATAAATCTTTTCACTTTGTTTCCTCCTGGTAAATCTGCCGTCATGCTGACACAGCTTGCGCTCCTGGTGCACCCGCTTCTCAAAGGTGATGAAAGCCAACTTTCTGATCGGTTTATTGCAACTTACCGGTGAATTAATGGAGGCACCTGGTTGCAGCTTTAGCTTTATCCTGCTTTGTGCTGGTGGCACAGCAGGACAGAGCGGGACACCCCTGCCACCCTGGTGCAAGATGGCGAAGGTGGATTTTGACACACCTTGAATAAATTAAATCCATTGTGCCTCGCGCTTTCCACTTGCACTTTACGTCAGCGTAAGACGGCCCAAAGTTTGCAGTTACACTATTAACCCACCAGCTGGCTCTAAAACCACACATATGCAAGACAAATTGATGACACAGTACGCTTTAATTGATCACATAAACTATATATTACTAAGTTAATCATTTCTTAATAGTAATCAATAGAACTAGTGTTGTTCCCTGTGCTTCCCTGCAATGCCTGCCCATTTCTCCTAATACTGATGCACATTGTACTTTGTATAATAAAGTTGACCTTTACCTTTATAAATGCATTCCGAGACAACTACTAATTACTTGTTAAAAATGTCAGTAACCTTATCCAAGCATCACAGTATTAAACTAATGTAACTTGATTACTTTCAGTTACTTTGATTACCTCAGTAATAAATATGGTGAAATTGTATATAATGTTTTATGTTTGTTAGGTTTATTCGTTATTTGTTCAGCTATTCCTTCCTTTGTTATGTGCGAATTAACTATTAATAGCTTTAATCATGCACATTTAAATGTTCTTTGTTAAGTATGCTACTCAGACTTCACATCCCAACTTCAAGTAAACTGCAACAAACTTGAGAATCGCTTGACTAACACTGATAAAAACTCGACTTGACTCTGACTTGGTATTCGTGACTTGAGACCTGACTGAGACAGATGACTTGGTTTTGCATTTTGCAGTTTTCTTCATATTGATTAGGTTTGTTTTGTTTTTGAAAAATGATTGCTTTTTCACTTCTTTCTTCATGTTTTCACCTCTTTTATTGTTAAATTTCAACCACAAATCCAGTTTCTTTATGTTCATCTGGCATTCAGTCACTAAACTGGGTTACTGCTAACAGGAAAAAGCAAAAACCAACGTGTCACGTTAAGTAAACTGGGTAAATTGTTAATCCAGTGTTTTTTGTACTGTCAGTAGAACATTTCAGACAGGCATACTTTTGTGATGCTGTTTAGCACAACTAAAAAATGACAATTCAATATAACAAGTTTTTATTTTTGGAACACATTTCAAGCAGAATGTCAGAATATAAAAGCATTAAACAATTATTGTTCAGTAAAAGTATGTCCATTCCATTAATATGTATCCATGTCTGACTGTATTACAGAGTGTACAGGTCTGAAAAGTGATGCCAATGTGGAAGTGCTTTAAATCTGCATTGTTTCTAATGACCAACAGGGTGCGTCTCCGCTGCCTAATAGGTTTATGGTCTCTAATCACTGGTTTCAAGTTTTCTAAACAGCATGATACTCATTATTATTAATAACACACAATTTATGTGGTAAAGGGTTGAGGGTGAAGCCCACACGTGGAGTCAGATCCAGGTCATCCTCTGAAACTCCAGGTGGAGGGGTGAAGCGAAAGTGCTGCAGGAGGGTGGTGAAGAAGATGAAGAGCTCCATCTTGGCCAGACTCTCTCCGAGACAAACCCTGCGACCTGCGAGAGACAACGAAGGAAAATGTTCATGTCATCTGCAAGTAAGTGAACAAGAAGTGATGGGTAAATTCACCAACCTGCTGAAAAGGGCATGAAGGCTTCAGGCTTGACAAACTTCCCATCTTTGTCCAGAAAGTGAGCAGGATGAAAGGTGTGTGGCCTCTCCCACTCAGTCTCATCATGCAGAACAGATGTCAAGAAAGGAAACACTGTAGTCCCCTGTAGACAATACAGAAAATACATTTTTTTCTATATGCTAATAGTATTGCTGTCAAACCATATAAAATATTTCATGGAGCACAGAAATGAATTACTGGTAGTGAATATGAATCAAGCTACTTGTCTTGATAACATCCCATGTCCATCGTATGGAGCAATGACATAAACCAAAGATGGATGATGCTCTACTGCTGCCCAAAACTACAGCCAAAATATCCCCGATAAGAGCACCACTATCCTGTGCTGGTGATGGTTTTTGACCAAAGTTTGTGTAGCAGTGACCAGCGTGGGAGCTGCAAGTTAGAGTTCCCACCCACACAGCTGACCAACTCAGTTGCAAGTAGAGCTCAGCTGTCAGTCCTGAAATCCTGTTTTTTTAATCATCCAATAAGTAACTGAAACCAAACTGATCAGAAACACCTGAACAAACATCAGCATGATAAGAACTAAAATGTAATCAATTTAATTTATTTAACATGTATTTTGATGTCTTAGTCTGGTCCATGTCCCACCTATTAACATTGCAAAACCGAGATTTATGACCTGTACTGCACCCTGCCACCAGGGGGCGATCAACACACATGGAAGTGTTTTTTTCCTCCATTTATATCTAAAATTCACATTTACATGTGAATACCTATAATTTCATATTTACTTTTTGCTCTGTGCTTAGACAAGTTGTTTATGACATCATGTCCCTTTCATGCAGGTGTAAACTCAGGTCTCATATCTGAACACATGTCTGAACTATTCTTATACTAATTAATTCTTTCTAATCTGTTTTATTCAGACTAACCTTCTTAATGAAGTGACCCTGGAGGGTGAAGTCTTGGGTGGTTCTGTGAGGAACCGCCATGGGTATGATGCTGGCCAGCCTCTGTGTCTCGTGGATGACAGCGTTGATGAAGTGCAGGTTCTTCCTGTCATCGACCCGAGCCTGACGACTTCCTATCACTCTGACCAGTTCCTCCTGGACCTGGTCTGAGAGATGAAACGAAAAAGTGATTTTTGTGTCGGTCAAACACATTGTTGATTGGACTGTAGTCGGGGTCTTCAGCTCCTTACCCTGTATTTTTGGATACTTGGCCATTAACAAAAGACCCCATCTCAGTGTAGTTGAGGTTGTATCAGTGCCAGCAGAAAAGAGATTAAGAACTGTTTCCAAGAGGTTTTCATCATGAAAGTGACTCTTGGTTCCAGATTCCTGCAGGTAAAGATGGATCAGTGCAGTTATTCAAACAAATCTGACCCACTTTGATCTGTTACATTACTACATATTTCAGCATGGATGTGTTAGGAGAGCTATAGGCTACGCCGTGTTATGAGATGCTTCCCCCCATTCATTCCAGCTGACTCCAACACACACACGGATGCACGCACACACATGCAATAAAGGCGCTATAGTTTAGTGATTTATATTGAGTGGAACCACTGGATCTAGTCTGTGTGAACCTTTGCACCACATCACATTCAACCACAAAATGGGACTTTATTGTGTCCATGTACGGCAATCTGTTAAAAATTTTCCAACCACCCTATGTCGGCCCATAAACCCACCTCCTCTAGTCCTCACAAGTCTAATCTGGGAGATATGTGACGTACGCTACATACCTTTACTACGTCCAATAAACAAACTAACCTCACGAAACACCTATTTTTCTAAACAGACAAATCCAACCGCTGACCTTCTGAATTCAAGTTTCTCCTTTCAACCAAACTAAGACGAGCTTAACTGGCTCATTATCTCATCGTTAAACACACTTCATTGAAACTCAACAGACAAATGTAACACTCACCAAAACCATCTTTGTTAGATTTTCCAGGCTTCCAACAATCTCCAGCTCTGGTTTGATCAAAATAATCTCTTAAATAGATGTTTAAGGAGTCTGGCTCTGCAGGCTTTGCTCTCACTCTTCACCCACCTCAGAATTATTGGCTCTGTGCTGCTGCACGAGAGCTCATCACTCTGCAGACCATTTCATTAGCAAAATAAACTAACAAATCACCCACATAATTTATTACATCTCATTCTAGGATCACAACAGCAATCAGTATAATACCAATTTTGATAGGTGATGATACGCTCCTACCTCCATCGCTTGCTTTTGAAGCAGAAAGGCATCCACAAAGCCTCTGGGCATCTGTGGATTGAAGGTCTCTTTCAAACGATCCAACAGCTGCCAGTTATATTTCCTGGAGGCAGCATACCGCTCTTGGAATTCCCTCTTGTTAGCGATCCATCTACCAGTCCATGGGAACAGGTTGTATATCTGTTGTAGCAGTATATATCAGTGTGTAAAATGACAAACTTTTATCAGATAAGAGAAAATTTACAAGGGTTTCTTTCATCCTATTGCATTATATATAATAAAATCACCTGTATTGAAGGGGAGCCGGCAAGCTGTATATTTCTGTTCACTCGATCTACCTGGGACGTAAAACCTGGGTCATCATATTTAAATCTGCTGCCATATACAATGGAGGAGATAATATTAGAGACTGCATAGTTTACTGGTTGAGTTGTATCAAAAGGCTCTCCTGCAAAGAAGGAAAAAATATCACAAGGATTTATAATTTTGCAACCAATATGTTGCTTATCATACAGTTAACATACGGTTAAAATGAGACGCTTACCTTTAAATTTCCTTAACACATCAATGAAGTAGTCACACTCCTCAATGATTTTGTCCTCACACACCTTCTTGCCCATCCCGAAGTCTCTCAGGTTGCTCAAGGCAAAGCGCCTCATCTCTTTCCATGAATCTCCATTAGACCATAAAATCCCTGAGATTAAGCATTTCAACAAAACATGTTAACTAAATATCTGATTATGACTAAAGGCCAGTAAAAACGGTTGACATGAGGAGAATGATAGGAAAAAGATCAGTTTTTCCTCTTTTCTTACCGTGTCCTTGACTGCATTCTCCCATAAGTTGAATAGGATCTCTCTCTCCAAACACCTCAGCATGATTGATCAGTGCCTCCTTAACTGTCTTGTATCCGGCCAGAACCACTACTTTCTTAGGTCCAAAATAGACAGTGAACACCGATCCATATTTCTTGGAAAACTATGAACAGAGACATTATGTCATGACACCTTCTAATATAAGAAGTATAAAGTAAATATAAGTAGATAAATTACAATAAAACTTCCTCACCTCCAGTAATGTCCTGTAGGGTCTGCTGAGGTCAAGCTGCAGCAGGTTCCCCAATAGGGGAAGTGGTTTTGGTCCTGGAGGAGCCGTCATGTCCTCCTGGGAGCTGAAGCTGGAGGAGGAGATGAGGTAAACCAGTAGCAGGACCACTAGTGCCCCCAGCATGGCGCCAGCACTGGAGGACTGGAGAAAAAGATCTAATATCCCCATGTCTTTAAAAGAAAATTTGTCCTTGCGAGCATATTGATAAAGTGCGTTTTCCTTTCTGTTGCCTTTGGTTCAGTGAGTGATTTTGATAAGTAGTGATGTGTAGCTGACAGTGAGGGAAACAAGCCAGCTAGAAGGCAGAACAGACGTCTGGTCAAAGTTCACCTACAAAAAGCACTACAAAAGTAGTAAACCACCTTTAAGGACGATGCTTTGTTTAGTTTGAGTTCAGCTCGACGCCATTAATCATTAATCATTACATCCTGCTGCATGAATTACTTAACCTCAACTGTTCAGTATGTACATTATTGATCTGCCTTCTGTGTATGAATAATGTGGCATTTTAATGCATGCTGGTGTTATTACTCTTGGTAGAGCAGCAGAAGAGGCTGAACTCAAACTATCAGAGAACATGCTGAAGGTCACATCCTCGGTCAACTAAAGTCTACAACTGAAAGCATCAAAAACAGTTTGTATGTGTTTTCTAGGTCACAGTGCTGATGTTACGTATTATATTCTTATCTCAGGACAGAGACTACAAGTTGTCTGAGAATACAAATATTTTGGAGCTCACATTGAGTCAAAGTATTGTATACTATAAAAGTATAGTTTGCTTAGGTGGGAAAACCCCATTAAATATATATAAATGTCTTTGTAGTTCGTAGGATTATCCATGGCTTAGCTTCTCCTGCTCTGGCCGGATTCATCAACTTTAAATCTACTGCAAACAAAACTACTGTAGGTGCAGTTAAGAAGTAACTGCACAATCCCCCTTAGAAAAACTGAATTTAGCCTGGCAGTCTTTTGCTTTTGAGCCTCACATTATTATAATTCAGTACTGCAATCAACCAGAGACTCTCCAGTCTACTATTCATTTAAGTACAATGTCAAAAAGTGGTTTATGAAGAACCAATGATGACTGTAACTATATTATCTGCAAATGGATATTATCTACTCTTGTTTAATTATATTGTATACAATGGGTTTATTACCATTGTGTATATCGTCACTTTTGGGCTTTTTTCACAGACAAAAGGATTGCAGATGAAAAGTCACCTTTTGGCGAACTCAGGTACATTTCCATTTGTTTGAATGTTGATTAATGCACGTGTTCCTTTTCAAATAAATAAACTGAAAATTGAAATTCAGTTTAAATTGAAAAAGTCAACTTTGTTGTCGTTTGTTACCAGAATGGGAAAATAACTGCACTCAGAGGTTGAAGTGAAAAATTGGTTACAGTTTTACCTGGACAGGAAAAGTCGACCATGGACAATTATGCACAGGAGTGACATAGTATTATATTGTGGCCATTGTGTATATAAATACTGGCCCTGACCAGTGTGCTGCTATGGTGTACTGTAGAGTGCGTATATTGAATTTTGTCAGCACAACACAATTGTGAAATATGTTATACCGTAATCACTTTAAAGATCCACAGTATGTCACTGTTGTCAACCATTCAGCTTTGTTAACAAGATTGTGCTCCACCTGAAGGTATATACAAAAGTACTTAGTGTTTTCACCTATAGTCCTCTTTAATAAACAACCCAAACTCAGTACTCTTTAAGTCTCTGCAAGGTAAAAATAAATATATAAAAATATAAAAGTATGCTGTTAACCACTCAGCCGAATTTGAATGATTAAAAAAATCACCAAGGTTAGTTAATTAGGTCTTAAATTCATTTTTAAAAAAACTAGCTACTTTCTCTGCTCTGAAATGTTGTGTGTGTGTCCAGTCTGCTGTCTCAAGTGTCAAACATATGACCGTACAGTATGACCTCAAACACAGATGCTCCGTCTTGCAGCTTTATCGGACTTGTACAGACACGTTTGAGCAACAAGAACCAGAGGACGGTGATCCAGATCTTTGTCTCAGTTTTTTTTTCCTTCTGTGTCAGATTGTTGCAGCTGAAGTAAGCAATAACTGCCAGTTGATTTTGACTGAAAGAGTTGCTGATGGTACATTTGTGACTGACCATTGTGGTGGGTGGGAGTTGGAAGAGCGACGTTATTCATGTGTCGGTTCATGGGGGTTATGTAGTGTCGGGGGACTATGGGCCTTATCTTGCGTTGATCTGAAGTATTCAGTGCACAAGGTGCAGTGGTTTGAATTTATTATAGGTGTGTCTGACCTGAGGAATTGGCTTTCCTGAGTTGTGCCATGCGTGTGCAGTGGTTATTTAGTTTCCCTAATGTACAGATCTGTGCATTCCTCGCTACATGGGACTGCGTACCATACATCATCCCACTTGTGTGTGGGTGGTCTGTCCCTTGCCACAATTGGAGACACAGGTGAGCCCATAGCTCAGCCATGCTTCTGCCGTTAGAAACCCTCATTGTACTGATAGTAGGTAGTGGTCAATCAGAGGTCAAACACAGCGTATATGTGGTCTGTGGTGAGAGTAGTCCTGTCGGACAGTATGTGGTGCTGTAGCAGTCGTTTCCTCACTGTTGTTTTTTTTGAAACACATTTGCAGCAGAATGTCTGAATATAAAAAGCATTAATGAATGTAAAAGCATTAAAGAATTCTGTCCAGTATGTCCCGCGTGTGCACAGGCCTCACGAAACTGAGATCATTTTATCAAACTAGACACTGCAGATCATATGTTAATCAATATTCTGTTTCTGCGTTGCCTATTTCAGAAAAACATTTTGGTGCACGGTTTAGTCGTAATATAAGAAACTTTGTGGTCATATTTCTTGCCAAACAGATGAGCCAAAACCAAACACCACCTAAGTTGTAGTACATCACCCACCAGCTCCAAGCTCGTGTCAGTATTGTGTATATTCTCGTTGCAAAAAGACAAGATCAATACCCCTGTGATGCCAAAATCAAGGCCTCAAAATGGTAGCCTTTTGTATGATGCAATGATTCCTGTGTCATTAATCTGATTGTTATCACTACATTTGTGTCACTGTGAGGGTTGTTCACTCCTCATTCAACTCTTTAACCCAACAAATTTCAAAAGCACTGTGACCTTTGCACATTGGCAGCCTCAACAGCTGGTCAAGGCTGGCAACATGTGCAAAGAGGATGTGCAGTCAATCAACGCATTGCTGAGTCTTTGTCTTAGAGCAGAAATCGGTGTAGTAATATACACCAAAAATGACACTACAATACACATTCTAAGAGCTTCATTGAATACAGGAATATGAAATACCGATGCACTGCTCTACTACTTAAAAAATTCTGACAGAGATCCCAAAATAATTTCATAGCTGCAGAAATGGATGTATTGACTATTCAAGGGCTTATACTTGATGAAGCAAGCGTGTATTGACAAGTTTACGTCCTCTACTGACCCACAGTGTTGACAAAACTCTGAGGGTAGAAGTAACCCAACACTGCGCTGCAGAGACAACACAAACTGGGTCATTACACTCAGCATTTTTTAATGAGTATGCTATAGAGATTTTCTTCATTAGACCGTTTCAATTTTCCTTTATTTCAATTTTCCTTTATTTTCTCTTACAGGGGAGTTGCACGGGTTGTTCTTGCTGTTTGTATATCCTTATGCATAGTCTTGGGAGTGTACTTAGTCACCGCAAGTTTTTTGACTGTGTTTATCCTAAAGTTAAAAGGGAACAGTGTGTTTGTCTTGATGTATGTGGACCCCACAATCTCTACTGGAGAACCTACCCACTGGTTAAGGGTGTGAGAGACAGAGCTTATAGGCTTATGTTCATAGATAAACTTTGGTCAATGATTTAAATTTTTAATGGCAAGATACTCACAAGACACGCACACAAGAGGCTGTAAAGATTACAATACACATTCTCATTTACAACAGGACACTGCATGGAATATAAGATGGTACAAATTAGACTGAGTTATAATCATGAAACTGGGCCAAGCAGCATTTGGAAGCCCTACTGCTCACCAGTGGTGGACAGTAAT
>CM034604.1:38164972-38193796 GCA_020091685.1 Lutjanus erythropterus | reverse complement strand
TCTAAATGAATTTATTTTTTATGTTTTAACGTGTTATATCATGGCATTACAATACATAGAGATATAAGCTAAAAAGATTAATCTACCTAATCAAAAAACATGTTTATTGGCTCCAAATTGGAGGGGGGAAGAGAAGTCAACATTGTTTGCCCCATAATGTCAGTTAATTAGAACATGACATGTAACATGATTCATTCTCAGAGTTAGACAAGGGCTGGATTAGACATCTCTACTGCATTTATTTGGCATTTATTAGGCAGAAGACCTAAAGTATATAAATGTAAGTACAACAATCAATATACCACGGGGCAGGTCTGTAAGTACATTTACAGACAGCAGCAACAGACACACATAACCGACATAGCAGAGGAGCTTTAACAACAAAACCAGCTGAGCTGCTGTTGTATGAAGTTCTGCAACAAGTAATGTGATGTCCCACATCAGCCTGTCAGGCTCCAAATCAGGCTTAATGTTCACATGATTTCTCTCGATTGTCCCTCAACAGCAGTTGTTTGCTACCACATTTAAAATCTCAGATAAAATTACAAATGAAAGCCCTAAGTATGCAACAACACTGGATTCATACTTTCATCCGAAACACCTCTGGGTTACATAACCTACTGGCAGAAGTAGCTGCATATGACGGACAGGTAATAAAGTTGGCAGCTGTAGCAAAGTTCAAGCTGCTGCAAATGTTATGTTCATTCTAGAGTTTATTAACATAAATGTTGTACTTCTGCCTCAACAACTGTTAAAAACACACAATAACACACTAAAGGTTCTCCTTGTTGCATTTAGTATTGCTTGAAATATGACCAGTGTCTTTTGACCGCTGAGGTTTTACCTTAAGGTGTGCTTTTTTCAGAGGTAGAAAATGTCTAATTTTCGTGAAGAATATTGAGCCCAGGAGCTCTCTACCTGCATGCCACTGTAGATTACTAAACTACAATGCAGTAGCGTATCACTTTTTTCTTCTGGTCCAAACTAAATGAACTGAACTACGGGTGTCAAAACGACCAATGGCAATTGCCACCCTTTGCCTAACTATAATATATTCATTCTGTCCCTGTATAGGAGCAGTTTCTGTTTATGGATCATGTTTATAAATCATCTGAACATTTCAGTGTTAACATTGAGTTTCCAGCTATGTTTAATGTTGTATAAATGTCACCAAAGCATTCACAACTGAAATGCAGCTGCAGTTTTTAAAAACAGTAAAATATCTGATTTATCTGTCAATCCTTGCACCAAGTCAATTTACTCGATAAATTAAGTTAATAGGTCACTTAATTTGAAAATAAATAATTTCAAAGAAATATGAACTATGGGATTATTTGTATCTGTTTATCTAATAAATAATGTTAATTATTAATAGTTAGTTTAGTAGTTTATTAACTGAACTCTGTCTCCTGTCATGCAGTAAGTGGCGGTAACACTTGACAATTTGGTACACAAAAATGTGCATGTAGTTACTGAGTGAGGAAGAAATCAGGAACTACATGAGAACAGTCCAAACCAGTGGCACTTACTTTGTTTATATTTATATTAACCCTTATTCCCAGACAGGAACCTACACCCTGAAAACCAGCCTGTCACTGGGGAAGCTTCTGCTGCTCAAGGTGGAGAAAGATCCATGGTCTTTTCTACCAGAAAATGAGTGGTACTGCACCAAAATCGTGGTGACAACTCCAGAGGGAGATGTCGTTCTTTTCCCATGTCACAGATGGATCTCAAGGGGAGAACTGGTGGAGCTGAGAGGAGGGGAAAGGTCTGCTTCAAATTCCCTCCAAAATTAATTACAAATAATTATTAAGATATTTTGGCAATATCTGCTAGTTTTGTAATAACAAATCTGAATTTTATGTTTTTTTAATGTCTCAGCCACGAAGGTTTTTGAGGATGAACATTCCTGTTGATTGACCACCGGAAAAAGAGGTGACACTTAAAAGGGCTTTACCAGTAAGTTTTTATGTGTGCAGTACAGGCACAGTTTCTAGAGGTGCACCTCTGGGGTTGTTGGAGGTTTATCTGGAAAAATGTCAATGAGCTTTTTGGGAACATTGTTTGCTTGTCTGTCTTTTTAGATGGAAGATCATGGCAGAAGGACTACCCTACATCAACAGTTTTAATGATGTGTCTGAGCTCCGTCTGAAGTCCGCCTCTCCAAAGCCAGATCATCAGAAGTGCTTAATACAAAAAGGATGACGTGGGTCTACATAGAATTATACAACAGACACCACAGGGTTCTAATATCATATTGAGGCAAAATGTACATTTGAAGCATTAATATCAGTATGTCATTTAATCTTTTGCACTTTCTCTTTTGCTTTACCCTGTCTTTCTTCAGTGGTATTGAACTCAAGATTAAGGGCTACTTGGATCTGCTGAAAAATGGGAAGCACTGAAGACATGAAAAAATCTTCTGGTTCAAAACGACAACGATGTCAGGTAGATTTTTTTCCCAAGTTTTCCAGTTCTGCAGCATAACTCACCACAACAATGTCAAAAGACATTAAGATGTAAAAATTCCAATTGCTATTTTTCCAGAGTATGTTAAAGAACACTGGAAGGAAGATGACTTCTATGGATACCAGTTTCTGAACTCAGTCAACCCCACTGTGATCAAACGCTGCTCAAGCTTCCCAAACTTTCGGTCACAGAGGAGATGGTCAAGCCATTCTTGGAAAGGGAAGCTCTCTGCAAAATGAAATGGAGGTAGGAAGAAGGATGAATTAAATGGGTGATAATCTTTGCTTTGGGAGATGATTTTAATGTTAAAGAGTGTACTTGCATCACAGTGGAAATCCTAAATTTATTACACGTATGTGACACCTTTGAAAGTCTTAAACACTTCCATCTTTCATTCCCAAACAGAAAGGCAACATCTTCCTCACGACCAGAAGAAGATGGATGGAATACCAGCTAGACTCTATAATGGTGAACCTCTGCATTTGACTGCTGGACTCTGTTTGTTCTATTAAACCCACAAAATAAACTGGTGCCAATAGCAATCCAGGTATTTCACTGATAAGTAAATCACTGTAAACATTTATACTGTAAACATTTAAGTACAATCACTGGTCCAGTCACATAATCACAGAACATTAGTGTGTTTTCAGAAGTCCTGTTACATTATTTATACAAAACTGAAATGTGTTTTTCTAATATTCCAGCTGTATCAACAACCCTCTGAGGAGAACCCCATCTTTCTGCCCAGTGACCGGAGACAGACTGGCTGCTGGCAAAGATGTATATTAAAAATATAGATGCTATGGATCATCAAGCAGTCCATCACCTCATGAACACTCACTTTCTGGCAGAAGTCTATATGATCGCCACTCTGCATAACTTCCTGTGATTCATCCTCTCTACAAGGTATAACAGTGCTGGTGCACTTTTTCTTTCTTTTTTCCATTTTGATTCTTTCTTTTTTTTTTTTTAAAGAAAGTCAATTGTAGAGAGACAGAAAATGAGGGTAAAGAGAAATAAGGAAGACATGCAATAAAAGTTGCCTGTCAAATCTCAAGGAAGGATGCTGTGATTGCATTGTCAGCACCTTAAAACTCTAAGCTACCAGAGCATTGACATATTTTGTATCTGCATATTATTGTATATCTTTTCTGTTGATCGCAGCACAATACTATACAAAACAATAAGCCTTGAACTTGAAGATTGCACTCAGTAGAGTGTAGATCTCTGCCAGGCTCTCCTTTCAAGCTCCATTATAATCATAAAACCCACAACACACAGTTCTGATCATGGTGTCCTCCATCTTGTTTTGTTGTTGTCATAGTAATGGTTGTTCTACGTCACACAGAGGTTGCTCTACCTACCACTGACTGGCTTACATAACTTAAGGGTTCCTATTGACAGTGCAAATGCAAACAGGAGAAAGTTCCTGAAGGTGTTTAGGTCTTGGGAACTTCCTGAGAGGTGTCACGCAGAGGCTCTGATCACTATTAAGCTGTTGTGTGTGTGTTCGTCTTATTGTCAGCCTGTTGTTAGCTAAAATGAGATTCTTTGACTTTTAATATTTTGCCCTCCATCTTTACAGCTGCTGTTTCCACATTTCCGGTTCACTCTCGACATAAACACTGGAGGCCGTGCGGTTCTTTTGGAACTGATGGAGCTTTAAGTATTGTAAGGCCTTTTAGCTTATATATTACTGAACTCAGAAGATTACAGTTATGTCACCAAAGCTTCTGTCTTAATGGTAAATGTTTGTGTGTTATTTATTATTAGAGCACACTTGGATTCGATGGAATGAAAGATCATGAGAAGGTCTCTCTGAGATGACCTACAGCTCCTCTGTCTGCCAGAGAACATCACTGCACGAGGACTGGAGTCCATCCCCAACTTCTACTACAGAGATGACGGCCTGGCTGTGGAACATCATCAACAGGTTAATGTTAAATAAAGATTGCAAGTGTGATCTATTTAAGCATTAGTTTTCCCTCTTTTTCATATAGAAATGTGATTACTCAAAATTCAAAATCTACTGTTTTGTGTTCGCCAGCTTTGTGGGGAATAGTGGAGTACTACTATCCCTCAGACTCTGAGGTCTGTAAAGACAGCGAGCTGCAGGACTGGATCAGTGACATTTTCACACATGGCCTCTTAGAAACAAAGCTTCAGGTATTTAACCCATACTCTGAAGTTATCTGGAAACAAAACCTGAATATCAGACTATAATATTTTATCATTTTCCAAGCATGCAGTCAATGTTAGTGATCAACTAATAATGATTGTGCTGCTAACAGGATTTCCAGCATGCTTTCATACTGTGGAGGAAGTGATCAAGTTCAGCACCATGGTGATCTTCACAGTGACGGCTCAACATGCTGCGTCAACAGTGGGCAGGTGAGCCAACCGATGAGCAGTTTTTAGTTTTCAAACAAACTTGATAAACAATTCAAATATATGTAACAAATGGCAGATCTGGAATCTGTTCTATCCATTGTTATTTTCCTGCAGTCAATAATGGACATTGACTTGACATTGCATTTCCTTCCATCAAAGTTGGGCCCACACCCCACAATATATTACTTTGTGTAATAAATTTTAAATGATAAATGTAGCGACTAACATTGATGTTTTCTCATAATTTAGTATGACCACTACTCCTGGCCGCCCAATGCCTCGCTCCTGCTGCACAAACCTCCTCCAACCACTAAGGGACAGTCAAGCGTCCAACACAATTTGGAGACCCTCCCAAATGTTGGCGAGACAGTCCTTCTTGGCAACTGCTTGGCTGCTTTCCAACAACTACGCTGACATGGTAAGTTTAGTGTTTATGGACCACACAAACACTGGCTGATTATGACCCATCCATACTTTCAAATTGCTTTTAAAAACTGTATTACAAGCAAAATGTTACGTCAGTCTGATCTACTGTTTCATTTTGTCGTTTTGGCAGGTTCCTTGGGTCAGTACCCTGAAGAGCGATTTGATGAGCCTGCCCCTAAGCAGATGATTAAGCAATTTCAAGCAGAGTTGTCCTACCTCAGTGAAGAGATTACAGCAAGAAACTCACAGCTTGAAGTACCCTACACATATCTGAACCCCACTGAGATAGAGAACAGTGTAGCTGTTTAAAACAAATAGAAGAGCCAGGCTGCATTAGGTGATTAGATCCATCTATTTCTCTTAGATACACCTGTCTTGCATGCCGGCAGGTATGTTATACTGTTTGGTGAGCAGCAACTTCACTGATTGACACAGGGTAACAGCTTAAACATGACTCTCAATTTGAACGTTTCCAACATTAGTAAGGTTTTGCTGATTCAGACTTTTACAAGTGCATGACTGTCATTTTTCCATATTATCTACTGTACTTTGACAGCATAAGTGCTCAATCACATCAGGCGATTAAACAGATTTTTGCGTATCCATTTTATACATTGCTATAAGAACATGAGGACAGAGATCTGATAAAGCTGTGTGGTACTCATAAATGTATGTATTTGGGGTTTATTACTTATAACAGAAAAGTATTCTTATCAGTATCAAAATAAAGGTGAACTAATGCATGAATTACCTCTGTGTCACTTTTCTTTTAACAACACTCTGTCAACTGAGGACAATAATTGTTGAAGTTTTGAAAGTGGAATTCTTTTGCCTTGCTTGATATACGACTTCAGGTGCTCAGCAGTCTCTCTTCTTGTATTTTGTGCTTCATAATGCACCACACATTTTCAATGGCAGACAGGTCTGGACTGCAGGAGGCGGTCTAACACCTGAAGTCTTTACTACAAAGCCATGCGGTTGTTACACATGCAGAATGTGTCTTGGCATTGACTTCCTGAAATAAGTATCTCTGAAAACTGCAACATATGTTGGTCCAAAACCTGTATGTACCTTTCAGCATTAATGGGGTCTTCACAGTTACCCATGATGCCATGTGCACAAATAAACCCCCATACCATCACAGGTGCTGGCTTTTGAAGTTAGTGTCCCAACAACAATCTGAAATGTGGACTTGTCAGGTTAAAGCATGCTTCCTTCAGTCCATCTCAGATGAATCCCAGAGAGGTCAGCAGTGTTTCTGAATGTTTTTGATGTATGGCTAAGTTTACTGACAGTTTTTCTAAAGTGTTCCTGGGCCCATTATGCTGGCCTCCTCTTCGTGAAGTGAAGCAGTTTTTCCAGCTAGTTAAACAATCAAATGTGCTCAGTAAAACTCTCAGACCGAGGAAGTTGCGTTGACTTTAAGTTTACTGAGAACTTAACTGTGAAACTGAAGCACAAATATAATAGAAAATGTTCAGTAATGTTTTGATTACACTATCTCGAAATCAAAATAATCATCAAAATGCATACAAATGCCATAAAAAATAAACACTCATAATCCATCAAAAAACTTATATGGATATGGCCTTCAATAGCTCCCATGAACAGATTTTTCATGTTAGAATAAACGGCAGCATTAAGACTGCATTTAGTCGATCAGCAATTTTCTGACATCATTCTTCTTCTCCTGCTTTATTTGTAGCAACAATGCTGCTTTGCCGTAATGTATTTTGTATGTTTTCCACAGCTCATAATTATAACAACTTGATGATTTTGACTTAAGTAAGTGGCGCTATCGCTTCATTTCATGTGAAGAAGAGTCAAATGGCGCAGCAAACGCCCCTTTTATGTGGCTGCGTGGGTGGGTTAACAAAGCAAGTTCATAACCACTATCGTGACACCCGTTATCTCTGATTGCGGTTTGAGGCGTGATCCAGATCATGCAAGAAAGCCTGGCTGTGTTGAGCTTGCTTTGTAGTACACCCTCTGGTGTCTCTGGTCTTCCTTAATCTGACGGCTAGAGCACTAGGGTTTTGTGGACAAGAACAACCGTTCTTAGTATTTTAGCAACCTTGGACTGCATTTTAGTGTTTACCATTTTATTAAGTGATTTTATAATTTAACAGTAGTTTATTTGACTGTTTATTTTTAATTGTAATAAATTATTTTAATTGGCCTATCTTCCTGCTTGGTTTTAACTCTGCTTCCCCAATTGAAGTAGAACCTGTGAGCCTGTTCAGGGTCCTAGGCTCTGTAAATTTCAGTGACATTGTCAATTTTAACTCAATTAAATTTCTAAATGTTTACATTGATTTTGGAGCCACAGCATTTAAGCTGCTGGGCCTGGCCACTCTCCTACAGTCCATGATGTGTTTCAAGTATATACTTGGTTATGCATAACAAAAAGAAAAAGCAAACAGCAGTTTGAATATTTTCTTTAGTTAGCTATACATTAGACACAAACTCTAAAATCTAATACTCTAACATAAATGGCTATCTGACCATTGTTTTGTCTGTGCTTTTGTCAGCATTGAATTGTGTTTTTATTTTGTGTTTAATTTTGAAATGCATAAGAAGAATCCTTTGAAACAACCTTTCTATCAAGAACCAGCATTAACTTCTTCAGCAATTTGAGCAACAATTGCCTCTCATCTGTTAGATGGACCACACATGCCAGCCTTAGCTCCCCACAGCCATCAATGAGCCTTGGCAGCCCATGACCCTGTTGCCGGTTCACCACTGTTCCTTGGACCACTTTTAATAGAAACTGACCACTGCAGACCGGGAACACCCCAAAAGAGCTGCAGTTTTGGAGAGATGCTCTGACCCAGTTGTCTAGCCATCACGATTGTGCCCTTGTCCAACTCATAAATAGTTACAGCTATTATTTTCCATCCATCAACTTTGAGGACAAAATGCTAATTTGCTGCCTAATATATCCCACCCACTAACAGGTGCCATGATGAAGAGATAATCAGTGTTATTCACTTCACCTGTCAGTGGTCATAATGTTATGCCTGATGGTGTATTTGTGCTGTCCGCGTTCTAGGAAGCTGTAGCTGCCTGGTGAATATATAGTTGTATGAAAAAGTTTGGGCACCTGACAATTTCCATCATTTTCATTTATAAATCATTGGGTGTTTGTATCAGCAACTTCATTTTGATCTATCAAATAACTGATGGACACAGTAATATTTCAGTGGTGAATGAGGTTTATTGGATTAACAGTAAATGTGCAATATGAATCAAAACAAAATTAGACACGTGCATAAATTTGGGCACCCCAACAGAAAAATCCTGTCAATATTTGTTTGAGCCTCTTTGAAAAATAACAGCCACCAGGCGCTTCCTATAGCCTGTAATAGGAGTGTCTGGATTCTAGATGAAGGTATTTTGGACCATTCTTCCTTACAAAACATCTCTAGTTCAGTCAGGTTTGATGGTTTCCGAGCATGGACAGCCAGCTTCAAATTATCCACAGATTTTCAATGATATTCAAGCCTGGGGACTGGGATGGCCATTCCAGAACATTGTATTTGTTCCTCTGCATGAATGCCTGAGAAGATTTTGAGCAGTGTTTTGGGTCGTTGTCTTGTTGAAATATCCAGCCCGGCGTAACTTCAACTTTGTGATGGATTCTTGAACATTATTCTCAAGAATTTGCTGGTATTGAGTGGAATCCATGCAACCCTCAACAGATTCCCAGTACCAGCACTCGCCACACAGCCCCACAGCATGATGGAACCTCCACCAAATTTTACTGTGGGTAACAAGTTTTTTCTTGGAATGCTGTGTTCTTCTGCCGCATCCATAGCAGAAGCTTGTTATGCCCAATAACTCAATCTTTGTTTCATCACTCACAGCACCTTATTCCAAAATGAAGCTGGCTTGTCCAAATGTGCTTCTGCATACCTCAAGTGACTCCGTTTGTAGCGTGTGCTCAGAAAAGGCTTCTTCGCATCACTCTCCCGTACAGCTTTTCCTTGTGCAAAGCACGCTGAATTGTTGAGCGATGCACATCCACCATCTGATGCAAGATGATATTGAAGGTCTTTGGAGGTGGTCTGTGGGTTGTTTTGACCATTCTCACCATCCTTCGCCTTTGCCTCTCTGATATTTTTAGTGTCCTGCCACTTCTGGCCTTAACAAGAACTGTGCCTGTAGCCTTCCATTTCCTCACTATGTTCCTCACAGTGAAACTGACAGCTGAAATTTCTGAGATAGCTTTTTAGCCTTCCCTAAATCATAATGCTCAGTAATCTTTGTTTTCAGGTCATTCGAGAGTTGTTTGAAGCCCCATGTCGCCACTCTTCATTGGAGAGTCAAAGAAAAACACCTTGAAATTGGCCACCTTAAATACCTTTTCTCATGTTTGGATATACCTGTGTGTGAGTTCAATGCTGAATGAGCTCATTAGACCAATTTTGTATTCCAATAAGTAGTTACAGGTATTCAAATCAGTGAAATGACAAAGGTGCCCAAATTTTTGCACAGCCTATTTCTAACCTCTGATTTAATTACATACAATTGAATATCGCCACACTTAAAGTTTTTGTCTCAAAACACCCCAGTACTCATTTGATTAGGAAATGAATGGCATGCCACTTTGATCAAAGTAAATTATTATGCAGCCTCAGAGGTGCCCAAACAATTTCATAAAACTGTAGTACCTTATCTTAATATATTGGAAGGTATTCTATCTGAATTTGCATGGTGTTACTGTGTTCTTTCCAGTATAGACAAATGACACAGTTTGCATTTTACACTAAATGATCTGTTAAAGGGTGGCTGGGAACAAGATGTGGAGACATTAAAGAGGATCAGAACTGAGAATAGCAGGCACTGAATAAATCCAACAGGTAGGTGTTGCAGGTATTCGAACCAGTATCACTATTGCTTGCCATTGAGTATTGACATTTCATTTTCCTCTCAGTCCAGAGAACTGCTACTGAATGACCATGGCTGAGTACAAACTAGAAATGACAACAGGTGACATGGAATATGCAGGAACATTTGACCACATTCTAGTCACCTTGTTTGGAACAAGAGGAGAGTGAGCAAACTGAGCTGGACAACTTTGGTGTAGATTTTCAAACTGGGACTGTAAGTTGAAGCCAATTGTTGACCATTGTTCACATCACTGCATGAAAAGTACATGTTCAGCGATACAATATCTTAGACATTTTTAAAGACATTACAGTGGTGTTAACATCTCATTATGAGTCTCATGTGTAAATGACATACTGTAGCCTAAATGAGAATCTGTGAACAAACTTTAAAACTGTTAAAAATATTTTGCAGTAGATGATGTGCGCTCTCTTCCATCTGAAGAGTGCTGTGGTTTTGATCAGTGTGGGGAACAGTGATGCTCTGTGTTACCTGCTCACAGTGACATGATGTCTCTGTGGGTCAGACTCGTGTCTCTGTACTCTGTCAGACTCTTTTGCATAAATGATTTGCAGCAGTGTTTCTCATCTTTCTTATAAAACCCAAACTTATTCACACTTGCAAGTTGTGAAAATTTGGTGGTGAGACACTGGTGCAATGTCACTTCTGTCGCTGTTTTCAGCGGTCTATTTTGATGAAATGAAGAGGAGACAGGAGAGGAGGAGGCGCTTGTTTAGTAGCAGGCGTCCAGAGAGCAGTGCAGGCAGAGGCAGGAGGAGAGGAAAGGAGAAAAATACAGCGGCGGCTCCTGATGCCAAAACTGAAACACATGTGTGTCCTAATGAGATGTATTGATATGCAAGTGATGCATCGATTTTTTTCGATTCCTGTTTAGCATTTTAGCGATACAGGCTGTCTGAACGATGCACTCGTATCTTACACATTAAAGTCGGATGCATCTGATGCATGAGGTGAGTCGAACCCCTAGTTCAGTCATTTTGGGGCTTAATGCAAATGTGAGATCTCCACATCCCTTGTTCTCCCCTTTTTCAATCCTTGAGAAAATAAGGGCAGCATCAACTTTGAAGACAAAGTGTTCACTTGCTGCCTAATATATCCCACCCACTAACAGGTGCCATGATGAAGAGATAATCAGTGTTATTCACTTCACCTGTCAGTGGTCATAATGTTATGCCTGATCAGTGTATATTCATTCTGTCCTGTATAGGAGCAGTCTCTGTTTGTGGTTCATGTTTATAAATCATCTGAACATTTCAGTGTTTACACTGAGTTTCTAGCTATGTTAAATGTTGTATAAATGTCACCAAAGCATTCACAACTGAAATGCAGCTGCAGTTTTTAAATACAGCAAAATATCTGATTTATCTGTCAATCCTTGCACCAAGTCAATTTTCGATAAATTAAGTTAATAGGTTAAATTTGAAAGTAAAGAATTTCAAAGAAAGATGAATTATGGGACTTTTGATTTGTATCCATTCATCTAATAAATAATGTTAATTACTAATAGTTGTTTATTAACTGACCTCTGTCTCTGTCATGCAGTAAGTGGCGGTAACACTTGACAATTTGGTACACAAAAATGTGCATGTAGTTACTGAGTGAGGAAGAAATCAGGGACTACATGAGAACCTTCAAACCAGTGGCACTTACTTTGTTTATATTTATATTAACCCTTATTCCCAGACAGGAACCTACACCCTGAAAAACCAGCCTGTCACTGGGAAGCTTCTGCTGCTCAAGGTGGTCAAAGATCCATGGTCTTTTCTAGAAAATGAGTGGTACTGCACAAAATCGTGGTGACAACTCCAGAGGAGATGTTGTTCTTTTCCCATGTCACAGATGGATCTCAAGGGGAGAACTGGTGGAGCTGAGAGGGGGGAAAGGTCTGCTCAAATTCCCTCCAAAATTAATTACAAATAATTATTAAGATATTTTGGCAATATCTGTTAGTTTTGTAATAACAAATCTGAATTTTATGTTTTTTATGTCTCCACGAAAGGTTTTGAGGATGAACATTCCTGTTGATTGACCGGAAAAAAGAGGTGACACTTAAGGGCCTTTACCAGTAAGTTTTTATGTGCAGTACAGGCACAGTTTCTAGAGGTGCACCTCTGGGGTTGTTGGAGGTTTATCTGGAAAAATGTCAATGAGCTTTTTGGGACATTGTTTGCTTGTCTGTCTTTTTAGATGGAAGATCATGGCAGAAGGACTACCTACATCAGCAGTTTCAAAGATGTGTCTGAGCTCCCGTCTGAAGTCCGCCTCTCAAAGCCAGATCATCAGAAGTGCTTAATACAAAAATGACGATGGTCTACATAGAATTATACAACAGACACCACAGGGTTCTAATATCATACTGAGGCAAAATGTACATTTGAAGCATTAATATCAGTATGTCATTTAATCCTTTGCACTTTCTCTTTTGCTTTACCTGTCTTTCTTCAGTGGTATTGAACTCAAGATTAAGGGGCTACTTGGATCTGCTGAAAAATGGGAAAGCACTGAAGACATGAAAAAATCTTTTGGTTCAAGCGACAACGATGTCAGGTAGATTTTTTTCCCAATTTTCCAGTTCTGCAGCATAACTCACCACAACAATGTCAAAAAGACATTAAGATGTAAAAATTTCAATTGCTATTTTTCAGAGTATGTTAAAGAACACTGGAAGGAAGATGACTTCTATGGATACCAGTTTCTGAACTCCAGTCCCCCACTGTGATCAAGCGCTGCTCAGAGCTTCCCCAAACTTTCCGGTCACAGATGGTCAAGCCGTTCCTGGAAAGGGAAGCTCTCTGCAAAATGAAATGAAGAGTGGAAGAAGGATGAATTAAATGGGTGATAATCTTTGCTTTGGGAGATGATTTTAATGTTAAAGAGTGTACTTGTATCACAGTGGAAATCCTAAATTTATTACACATTATGTGACACTTTTTAACATCTTAAACACTTCCATCTTTCATTCCCAAACAGAAGGCAACATCTTCCTCTACGACCAGAAGAAGATGGATGGAATACCAGCTAGACTCTATAATGGTGAACCTCTGCATGTGACTGCTGGACTCTGTTTGTTCTACGTAAACCCACAAAATAAACTGGTGCCAATAGCAATCCAGGTATTTCACTGATACAGTAAATCACTGTCAACATTTATGTAAACATTTAAGTACAATCACTGGTCCGTCACATAATCACAGAACATTAGTGTGTTTTCAGAAGTCCTGTTACATTATTTTATACAAAACTGAAATGTGTTTTCTAATATTCCAGCTGTATCAACAACCCTCTGAGGAGAACCCCATCTTTCTGCCCAGTGACCCGGAGACAGACTGGCTGCTGGCAGATGTATATTAAAAATGTAGATGCTATGGATCATCAAGCAGTCCATCACCTCATGAACACTCACTTTCTGGCAGAAGTCTATGATCGCCACTCTCCGCAACTTCCTGTGATTCATCCCTCTACAAGGTATAACAGTGCTGATGTACTTTTTCTTTCTTTTTAAAGAAAGTCAGTTATAGAGGAGACAGAAAATGAGGGTAAAAATAAGGAAGACATGCAATAAAAGTTGCCTGTCAAATCTTAAGGAAGGATGCTGTGATTGCATTGTCAGCACCTTAAAACTCTAAGCTACCAGAGCATTGACATATTTTGTATCTGCATATTATTGTATATCTTTTCTGTTGATCTCAGCACAATACTATACAAAACAATAAGCCTTGAACTTGAATTGCACTCAGTAGAGTGTAGATCTCTGCCAGGCTCTCCTTTCAAGCTCCATTATAATCATAAAACCCACAACACACAGTTCTGATCATGGTGTCCTCCATCTTGTTTTGTTGTTGTCCAGTAATGGTTGTTCTCGTCACACAGAGGTTGCTCTACCTACCACTGACTGGCTTACATAACTTAAGGGTTCCTACTGACAGTGCAAATGCAAACAGGAGAAAGTTCCTGAAGGTGTTTAGGTCTTGGGAACTTCCTGAGAGGTGTCACGCAGAGCTCTGATCACTATTAAGCTGTTGTGTGTGTGTTTGTCTTATTGTCAGCCTGTTGTTAGCTAAAATGAGATTCTTACTTTGACTTTTAATATTTTGCCTTCCATCTTTACAGCTGCTGTTTCCACATTTCCGTTCCTCTCGACATAAACACTGGAGGCGTGCAGTTCTTTCGGAACTAACGGAGGTTTCACTATTGTAAGGCCTTTTAGCTTATATATTTCTGAACTCAGAAGATTACAGTTATGTCACCAAAGTTTCTGTCTTAATGGTAAATGTTTGTGTGTTATTTATTATTAGAGCACACTTGGATTCGATGGAATGAAAGAGCTCATGAAAGGTCTCTCTGAGATGACCTACAGCTCCTCTGTCTGCCAGAGAACATCACTGCGAGGACTGAGTCCATCCCCAACTTCTACTACAGAGAATCCTGAAGCTGTGGAACATCATCAACAGGTTAATGTTAAATAAAGATTGCAAGTGTGATCTATTTAAGCATCAGTTTTCCCTCTTTTTCATATAGAAATGTGATTACTCAAAATTCAAAATCTACTGTTTGTGTTCGCCAGCTTTGTGAGGGAATAGTGGTACTACTATCCCTCAGACTCTGAGGTCTGTAAAGACAGCGAGCTGCAGGACTGGATCAGTGACATTTTCACACATGGCCTCTGGAAACAAAGCTTCAGGTATTTAACCCATACTCTGAAGTTATCTGGAAACAAAACCTGAATATCAGACTATAATATTTTAACATTTTCCAAGCATGCAGTCAATGTTAGTGATCAACTAATAATGATTGTGCTGCTAACAGGATTTCCAGCATGCTTTCATACTGTGGAGGAAGTGATCAAGTTCAGCACCATGGTGATCTTCACAGTGTGACAACATGCTGTCCGTCAACAGTGGGCAGGTGAGCCAACCGATGAACAGTTTTTGTCCATGCATTGACTTGATATTGCATTTCCTTTCCATCAAAGTTGGGCCCACACCCCACAATATATTACTTTGTGTAATAAATTTTAAATGATAAATGTAGCGACTAACATTGATGTTTTCTCATAATTTAGTATGACCACTACTCCTGGCCGCCCAATGCCTCGCTCTTGCTGAACAAACTCCTCCAACCACTAAGGGACAGTCAATCAACACAATTTTGGAGACCCTCCCAAATGTTGGCGAGACAGTCAACTTCTTGGCAACTGCTTGGCTGCTTTCCAACAACTACGCTGACATGGTAAGTTTAGTGTTTATGGACCCACACAAACACTGGGCTGATTATGACCCATCCATACTTTCAAATTGCTTTTAAAAACTGTATTACAAGCAAAATGTTACGTCAGTCTGATCTACTATTTCATTTTGTCGTTTGGCAGGTTCCTTGGGTCAGTACCCTGAAGAAGCGATTTGATGAGCCTACCCCTAAGCAGATGATTAAGCAATTTCAAGCAGAGTTGTCCTACCTCAGTGAAGAGATTACAGCAAAAACTCACAGCTTGAAGTACCCTACACATATCTGAACCCCACTGAGATAGAGAGCAGTGTAGCTGTTTAAAAAAATAGAAGGAGCCAGGCTGCATTAGGTGATTAGATCCATCTATTTCTCTTAGATACACCTTCTTGCATGCTGGCAGGTATGTTATACTGTTTGGTGAACAGCAACTTCACTGATTGACATAGGGGTAACAGCTTAAACATGACTCTGGCCCTTTATTAGGCTATAGCCTCAAAGAGCAAACATTTAAGGGGATAACTTTAATTTGAACGTTTAAAACATTAGTAAGGTTTTGATGGTTCAGACTTTTCCAAGTGCATGACTTTCATTTTTCCATATTATCTACTCTATTTTGACAGCATAAGTGCTCAATCACAACCGATTAAACTGAGATTTTTTTACGTATTCATTTTATACATTGCTATGAATACTAAGAACATGAGGACAGATTGATCTGATAAAGCTGTGTGGTACTCATAAATGTATGTAATTGGGGGTTTTATTACTTATAACAGAAAAGTATTCTTAACAGTATCAAAATAAAGTTGAACTAATGCATGAATTACCTCTGTGTCACTTTTCTTTTAACAATACTCTCTCAACTGAGGACAATAATTGTTGAAGTTTTGAAAGTGGAATTCTTTCTCCTTGCTTGATATACGACTTCAGGTGCTCAGCAGTCTCTCTTCTTGTATTATGTGCTTCATAATGCACCACGCATTTTCAATGGTAGACAGGTCTGGACTGCAGGGAGGCCGGTCTAACACCTGAAGTCTTTTACTACGAAGCCACGCTGTTGTTACACACGCAGAATGTGTCTGAAATAAGTAGAGATATCTCTGAAAACTGCAACATATGTTGCTCCAAAACCTGTATGTACCTTTCAGCATTAATGGGTCTTCACAGATGTGACAGTTACCCATGATGCCATGCTCACAAATAAACACCCATACCATCACAAGTGCTGGGTTTTGAAGTTAGTCCAGGTAACAATCTGGATGGTCCTTTTCCTCTTTAGCCCAGAGGTCACAATGTCCCAACAACAATATGAAATGTGGACTTGTCAGGCCAAAGCATGCTTGCTTCAGTCCATCTCAGATGAATCCCAGAGAGGTCAGCAGTGTTTCTGAATGTTTTAGATGTGTGGCTAAGTTCACTGACAAAGTTTTTCTAAAGTGTTTTCATGCAGTACAGACACAGTATGTAGAGTTTCAGTTATGCTCTCAGAGGTTTATCTGGAGAAATTTCCATGTGCTTTTTCGCACATCATGTAGGTGCAAGGCAATCAGAAACAGTTTCAAAGAAAAAAGGTAATGCCTGCCCACTCACATACATTACATCTACATTTGAAGTGTATGCTGTTTAATCATGTATTCTGTTTTCCCTTTTTGCTTTACCCTGTCTTACTTTAGTGGTATTGAACTTAACAGGTTACTTGGATCTGCTGAAAAATGGGAAATCACTGAAGACATGAAAAGATCTACTTGTACGAAACAACAAGGTTAGATTTCTTTTCCACTTAGCCAGTTCTGCGGCATAACTCACCACAACAAGCATTTGGCAGACACACTACAATCAATTAACTATGACAACACTTATTTTGAGTGCATTGACAAGTGATCTTACAATCTTACCAGAAATGGCAGATTTATATGACTGTTTTAGTGTATAGAATTCAATATTTCCTGTTTGAACTTTATTGTAAGGTTGTAAGGTTCCATCCTCTGGATAATTTTGCTGAGTAAACAAAAGTTAACACAGTGGGGCCCTCATGCATGCCATAGATACAAGGAAAGCACATGAGAAACTATGTCAAAAAAAAAACAAACTACCCGATACAACAGTTTAGTATGGTCGGACTTAAAGAAAAGATGGTATATTGTATCTTAAATTTATTACATGAACTGAGCATGGAAGAGTATAAGAAGGCGATAATCTTTGCATTAATCTTTGTTGATGTCTTTAACACTTCTTTCTTTCATTCCCAAACAGAAAGGCAACATCTTCATCTATGACCAGAGGAAAATGGATGCAATACCAGCTAGAGTCTATAATGGTGAACATCTGCATGTGACTGCTGGACTATTTGTTCTACTTGAACCTACAAAACAAACCGATGCTAATAGCAATCCAGGTATTTCACTGATACAGTAAATCACTGACAGTATTTACACTGTAAACATCAGAATCACTGGTCCTGTCACAATCATATTACATTCCACAGTACAGTATTATGTTTTCAGTCTTATTCTAGTATTATATTTAAATATTCAATGCGTTTTTCAAATTTTCAAGCTACATCAACAACCTTCTGAGGAGAACCCCCATCTATCTGCCCAGTGACCCAGAGACAGACTGGCTGCTGGCAAAGCTATTTATTAAAAATGCTGATTCCTTGGATCATCAAGCAGTCCATCACCTCATGAACACACTTCCCGACAGAAGTCTCTGCTGTCACCACTCTTAGCAGCTTCCCTGTGATTCATCCCCTCTACAAGGTATAATGGGACAGCACAGATCACAGTGCTCGTGCACTTCTGTTCTCTTGCCTTCATCTAAAATGATGCTTTTTACTGCTGGATTTTTCAGGTGTTTTTATGGGTGTTTTATATCTATTTTAGAGAGTGAATAGGACAGAGTTTAAAAAAAACCCAAAACAATCTCACGTGACAGGGTGTCTGTTTTTGTTCACATGATCGCCAGTGTTATGTTTTTGATGCAATATGAGCAATTATCTATTGTTTTACATTGATGAAAAAAAGAAGAAGAAAACCTGTTTTTACTTTCTTTTTTTTCTTTTTTTGTTGTCTGTGGCTTCCTGTGGTGATTAACGTGCCCAGGAGGTGTTGCCTGTTTTTTACTGAAATGAACATCTTACTTTAAACTTTTAATATTCTTTCCTCTATCTGTACAGCTGCTGTTTCCACACTTCCAGGACAGTCTCTACATAAACATTTTAGCCCACAAAGCTCTTCTTGGACCTGGTGGGGCTTTAAATATAGAATGTTTCTTTAGCATACATATTTCTGAATTTTCAGACTATTACAATTATATTGCACCATTGAAAATCTAAGTTTTAACCTTTGTTTTGTTTTGTTTTACATTGTAGACTTTTTCAACTTAAGAAATGTCTGAAAGTAAATATGTGCATTATTAATCATTACAGTTCACTTAGATTCAGTGGGATGGAAGAGCTCATAAGGTCTCTCTCTGAGATGACCTACAGCTCCCTCTGTCTGCCAGAGAACATCACTGCACGAGGACTGGAGTCCATCCCCAACTTCTAAAACAAAGATGATGGCCTGAAGCTGTGGAACATCATCAGCAGGTTACCTTTGAATAAAATACAAGTCAGACGTACAAACATACAATACAAATTGTGATTATCTGAAATTTAAAATGAAACACTGTTTTGTGTTTGCCAGCTTTGTGAAGGCTTATGGAGTACTATTATCCTTCAGGCAGGAAAGTCTGTAAAGACACTGAGGTGCAGGATTGGATCAGTGGCATTTTCACACATGGCTTCTTGGGAAACCAAGCCTCAGGTATTTGACCCATACTCTGAAGTTATTTACAGAAACTGTACATGACATTTCAGTCAATAGGAAAGATGTCTGTTTCTTTACCTAATATTCATGTAATATTAACAGTTGTTGCATGATCTTCAAAGGTCAGACTATACATGAAAGGAATGTGCTGACACTGAGCTGGCAATTGTCAGAAAACTTCCTATTTACACTGTACTTAAATGTACATAAAGAAATATGTGGCATTTACCTCCTTAGTATCACTGGTCCTGTTATTACAGTAGTAACAGACTCAGAGGACTGTGCATTCTTGGCAGAGGTATGCAGTTGTATACTTTTCTAGTACTTTGTTATAAATTTTCAGTCGATTATTTTGACGTTAAATGTGTAGGTACTGTACAGTTAACATAAACTAACTCTAAATGCAGAGACATTACTGAATTAAGTCTCAGGGGGGTGGTAATGTACCAAGTGACTGATTCCTAATATTCACCAATGTGTTTTTCTCATTTCTCGCAAGCCATTTAAAGGGACAGTTCACCCTGAAATAAAAACTTACTTTAGAATCTGGTGGAACTGCTTTCTTTTTCAATAAAAAAGGAGGAAAGGAACCTGGTCATGATTTTTGGATTCTAATGTAGTTCTGGTAGATTCTACTACACAAAAGTAGTTCCTACATAAAACTGCTCACAAAAAGGTCTGTGGATTATCTTGAGTAACCGGGTCATGATTTTTTAATGCATCTGAAAGAAAATAGGAAAGCTGTCTGTTTCTTTACTTAATATTTACGTAATAAACAGACTTGGGGAGTAACAAATTACATGTAATGAGATTATGTAATCAGGATTTATTTTTTATGCATTTTTCATGCATAGTGTGCACACATTACAAAACTTTACAGTTCTCACAACACCACTCTGGTCTCAAGATTAGTACAGTAGAAATGCATGATTAATAACTAATATCAAAATAAAGGTGAACTAAGTAGAGGTGTGTGTTTTTAACTCTATGTCTTCCTTCCATATAGTTTTACTACATTACTTATTAACTTCAAGAACAGTGACTTCACAAGAAGCAATCAGAGTTTAAATTCCTCAAAATTTCCACAAAGTTTGAGTTAAAGTGCCTAAGTATGTGAACAATATAGTCCTTGTGACGAATATATTAAATGATATAACCATGGTGTGTGTGAAGTACCCAGTGGCAATCGGGGGTCCCTCCTAACTAGTGCTCCAATATTATGCTGAAGTCTTACATTCAATACGCAAAATATAAGGTTTTCATGGACGCAAGCCAAGGCAATGAATTAAGCTACACAGGCTTTGCATACACAACACCAAGGCTAATATCGCCAACAATAAGTCCACTCACACAACTACACAACCATGTAATAATTATGGCCTGCAGCAGAATCCACACAGCTCATGTCTGTGTGCCTCTAAACCGACATACTCAAACCTGACACATGTCCACTTGTAGTAACCTTATGCACTGCGGGTTCAAGTTATACTGTCTGTTATACATTGATGCATTGTGTGTATTAACAATTTAATATTGTTATATGCATGGTGCTAAATGCAGGAGACCTCAGGGAGACTCAAGTATCAATCAAGGGGTCTCTGACCCCCTGAGATCTCCTGTATTTAGCAGCATGCATATAACAATATTAAATTGTTAATACACACAATGCATAAATGTGTAAGAAGCTGCATTTTGTAGTTGCAGCTTGCAGATTGAAGTGCAGCTAATTAATGGGGAAGGAAAGAGGTTCCCCTTAATATTCAGTGTCCAAAATATAGTGTGCTGTTCGCTAAACCTCTGCTTCAATGGATGCATGCCTGTACACGTGAATACAACAGCTGTGCACACCTGTTGATCACTGGCATGTCCAGTCAAGTAAAATGCAGTGTATTTCAAATGCAGCATCACCAGTGCACATTAAAAATCACTCACTGCTCTCAATCACAAACACATTTGGATGGATGTGTGTCAGTGTATCAGCCTGGAGGATGACCTGAGTTTGACCCAGTCAGTTCCTTTTTTGCCTTTATTAGCTAGAGACAGCAGAAGAGTGACAGGAAAGGGGTAGAGAGGGGGTAGAATCACACCTGGGCTGCTGCAGTGAGGACTCAGCCTTAGGACACAGTGCATGTGCTCTACAAGATTAGATTTGTCACTACACTGTGACAATGTGAACAACCACGTAATGTTGTACTGGGTTGTATATTATCTCCGGTACATGGTCCTTATTGCTTTGCATACAGTAGCAAGAAATTTAGAATACTCTAGTACTCCTAAAATTACTAAATTAGTAAAAGTATATTGACTTATATCAGTGCAGAGTATTGATTTTGTATTTTTCACTAGCTTTTATGTCTATTTTGGTTTTTATGTTTTATTTTCCAGTAAATTTTAGTTAACTGGAATGCACAAACTCACTGCAGAAGTTTAGTTTTTATTGTTTAGAAATGTTTAGTTTTAGTTTAGTTTTTATTGGTTGCAGTTTTGTATTATATGGGGGTTATTTGTCAGGTGAAAGGTTTAATAAGTTCAGAATAGATACAATACAAACACTCACAAGACATTGTGAAGCCAACTGCTCAGAGTCGCTTAACATCCCAAACTTAATAAACATGCGTCCTCTACCTTGTTTACAACTTTCATCAAATTTACAAAGACTAAAACAGACATTTTGTGTTGATTTTTATTCAATTTTAGTAATACATCCCCCACCCCCACCCCACAAGAGTGTAGTTTTTATTTTTATTTAAGCTGACATTTTTTTTTCCAGTACAAGTTTTTTTGTTTACACCTGTGCAGAGCATGGGATGGTGAGGCCAACTGACTGATGTTGTCCGGTATTTCTGACAGAGTGGGACCTCATTCTTTCGACCCCGTCTTTGCAACAAACTGCACCGTCCAAAACACGGTCTGTTATTTTTAGACGACACGACACCATACACGCTGCTGGCCACACGGACTGGATATAAGAGCTATAACATGGGCCATAATAATAAATCCAGGCCGCCATACTGAACGACTAAGAGCTGCAACGATGTTATTCAGATTCGGTGTTATTCTCACTCCGGAGTCCTCGGACGTGGAGGTCTTCGTTTTGGGTTCTCGTGAGGAAATGGGTCACTGGGACCCGAGCAGAGCCGTTCAGATGAGAGCCTCACAGAAGCTCGTGTCGCCACAAGAACCGTGTCTGTGGATCGGCGACGTGCGGCTGGCAGAGCCGATCAGAGACACGCTGTGGTTCAAGTTCGTCAAAAGAGTCAGAGGCACTTTTATCTGGGAAGGTACACATCCGCACTGTGCAACGTATCCTGCACGAGGATGTTGCTTTTGACACGTCACACATATTTCATGTATATCCAATCGAATGTAACGTTTCAAGGCAAAGTAAGAAAATATCTCCGCCATATTTGGTTCATGTTTTGTAATGTATACCAACCACCACTTGATGGCAGTAAAGTCACACTTGTCATTTATTCAATGTTCACTGGCTCATCGATACTGGAGCTATTAAAGTTATTTTTTGGTAGTTTTTATTTCGTTTTTAGTTTTATTTTTTAAATTCTGTTCAGTTTCAATTAGTTTCCAGAGTGTTTTTTTCTTTCGTTTCAGTTTAGTTTTTCTTGTTTCAAATGTTTGGTTTAGTTTTTATTAGTTTCAGTATTACTTATAGTGTTTTTTATTATTAGGAGGAGGACAAATAAGTTCAGCATAAATATTGCAATACAAACACAACATTTTGTTAAGGTAATTTATAAGTCTCAGTCAGCGTATGTACTGTGTGTGTGTGTTGTCTAATTTGACCAAACTTACAAATACTAAAGCTAAAGCTATTTCCCGTATTTGTTTTTATTATTTTTATTTCAGTTAACTAAAAGGTTTTGAACACCTAGTTTTAGTTTTTAGTTTAGTGTGTGTTAACTGTAATGACTCAAGGGGACTCAAGGGTGTGCAAGGGTGGCAGAGATTTTCAACTTGAATTTTTTGTTCATCAAGACCCGATTTTTTTTTTCGGGCAGTGTAGCTACTACAAATGAAACATCCACACACAAAAGAACATTTTAACATTATGTAAGAAGACATACTGTACCACTGTATTGGCCTTTCTTTCCCTCCTCTATTCTGTTTTCTTCTTTGCGCCCCTGAAGGCTTGGAATGTTTCATTATGAAATATAATGTGAAAATAGGTAAGTGCCCAGCAATCTCTGGCACTTACTGGGTTTGAGCTATCTGTGACGTGTTTCACTCTTTGTTTGTTACCTCAAGGCAGAAAATGTCAGCAAGTTTGTATTTTGTATTTTTACTTGCCAGAAAGTGGCAACCAAGGCAACCACCTATATGCTATACCCTATGCTGTTAACTGGCCCTGCCTGAGAGAAAAATATAGACAACATCTGCCTATACTTGGGAAGAAGGAAGGAAAGAAGTCTTTAAGTCCTGTCCCACTCACTGTCCCAAAACATCCTAAGATGGGTTTTTGGTCACTAACCTGCAGAAAGGTTGTCTTCTTTGTCACCAGGCAGCGGTCCGAGCCATGACAGATGCTGTTCATATGATGACAGGAATATGGTGGACGGGGTGTACTGCCATCCGATTGGTCACTGGATAGAGGAAACAGGACACACAGATGAGATGAAACACACCACTGACTTTTACTTCAGTGTGGCTGGTCAGAGGGCAATTCATTTCTCCAGGTAATTCAGTCCAATAAATACCACCTGCATGATGTTGTATGGAAATGCTGTGAGTGTCTGAATTTCATGAATCAAGTAAAATATGACAGTCAACTTGAATTTAGGGGTTAGAGGTGGGCAGTAGTGTTGCAAACTCCATGAATTTTCCTTGATCGTGGAATAGTAGATTTAGTATAGTGGAAAACCTTGAATTGATTAATTGATTAATCATTAATAACTAATAAGATACAAAACAAACATTTTTCTAAATTTTTACTTAAATGACTCAAAACCTTGAATTGATTATTTAAGTAGCTGACGATTAATAGTTTAATAGATTTAATTGTTTCCAACTAATGGATTAATCAACAAATTGTTGCAGCTCTAATTTTTGAAAATACAATTTTATTGTCTTCAAACAATTCAGACATGACACCCCATATAATATATAATACAATGTAAGTATCTGTGCCAAGCCAAGAAATAGCCAGGCTGGCTGTTTCCCCCTGGTGACTTTATTAAGCTAAGTTAACTGAGATACTGAAGGTAGCGTCATATTAACCGTACAATCATAAGAGTGGTGTAGATCTTCTCACCTAACTCTCAGCCACTAAAACAGATTTTCCACAATGCAGGTTTTCAGTTGTGATTTTCAGTCATTGGGACATTCATATAATAAACCTGCAAACTGCTAAAGTGCACTTTTTTTAGCCCAAGATCAATCATTCTCCTTTCACTATAATGAAATGTGATGCTTGTCGAAAGTTTGCAGCCTTTGTGATGTGAAATCCAATGTGCGTATTGCACCACATTTAATAATACTAAAAACTTAATGAAGTCCCCTGGGGTCTATGAATTTCCGTGCTGAAGAGTGATGTCTCTTGAACGACAGTGGATCCCATCAGCTCCTCTTCTCTTTTCTTCGTTATAGTTTTCAAGCATAGTCAATCTTTTTTAGTAAGGCTTGCCTATTAATCTACATTGTCAATGCAAGATAAAATGCTGCTTCGTCCTGATATCATATCTGTCAGAGAAAATTCTTTGTCAGTGCTTCATTGTCCTGCAAAGAGGGCAAGGCAGCCATGTCACCCTACCCTTTCAAGACCAAAGTCTAAAAATTTTACTTTCCTCTCTTACAGGGCAGACAAAAGCCTCAGTCACCCTCCTATGCCTGATTACTCCTTTGTTTCTTAACCTTGCTCTCTCCCATTTAATTATAATTGGTGTCTGTCACTTGAAAACAACCGTCCTTTCAAAAGGTAGACCACTAGCTATCACCTTGTTGAAGACCTTGACAGCCGGGGCTAAACTCAGTCATTTGCTCCTTCTTGGGTACATGTTGAGGACTCTAATCCTGCTAAAAATGAGAACACAGTTTTTGCTCTGTTGAGGGGTCGGTCTGTCAGTCAGTCCGCCACTTTAGGCCAAACTGAAATATCTCGACAATCTCCTATTTCATGAATTGCCATAAAATTTTGTACAAGAGGGCAAATTTAACTGATTTTGGTGATCCCCTGACTTTTCCTCTAGTGCAGGGGTCATCAGTGTTTTTTAGGCCATGGATCCTTAGTTGATAGGAGAGATGGAGCAGAGTCCCCCTATTCCATAAGCGACATTGCAACATTACTGTTATGTTGTGTTTCAATAATATGTAGCTAATGAGTTAACCATTTTGGACCGGTGCCGCTCAGTGATTTAGTAGGTGAGCTAGCTTACATGACTGCATGATGATTTAAGGGTGGCCTTTTGTCAGTGTTGTGTAATTTATTTTTTTTAATGATTAGGCCAACCTACCTCTGCTCTGGATTCATGTTAAATGTGCAATNCTTATCAATATCAAAATAAAGGTGAACTAATGCATGAATTACCTCTGTGTCACTTGTGACCTACTTCCATATAATTTTACTCAAACACCAATACCAAAATAAGTTGTAGCGTTGTGTAATACTTGACCAGAATGCAAAAATATGTACTGTTCAAACTGGTAAACTTTGTTTTTTTGTAAATATACGTTCATCAGGAATTGATGCAGCAACATGTTCTAAAAAATGTTGGGACAGGGGCAGGTTTATCACTGTGATGAATCACCTTTTCTTACAACACTCAGTAAATGTTTGGAAACTGAGGACAATAATTGTTTAAGTTTTGAAAATGAAATTCTTTCTCCTTGCTTGACTTCAGGTGCGGAAGAAAGTGAATTCGCCACTTGCACACATCTCCCAGCTGAGACTGGAGAGGGCAGGAGGAGGTGGGAGTGGGGCAGACGATATCGTCAATCCCTGATGGATGGGCTGATGATGATCATTTGGAAAATTTTAACATATTGCCCAACTCTAGTGTAAATATTATACAATAAACATATAAGAGATAAGAGATAATGAGCATATGAATGTTCATATGCTCATGTCTGACATCAGATGTTCAGGTGCACAATGAATTTCAAACACAATAACCCTCCTACAGTTCATGATGTGTTTGTGACGTGAATAGTTATACTTAACAAAAAAAAAAAGCCAGACAGCAGTTAGAATATTTTTTTAGTTTGCTATACATTAGATACAAACTCAGAAAATCTGACCTAAATGGCTATCTGTGCATTGTTTGTTTTTTCCGTGCTTTTGTCAGCATTGAATTGTGTTTTTATTTTAACTGCATAAGAAGAGAACAAGTAGAAAAAAAAACAGCAGTTTGAGAGCCATGCACTACAGCTACTGGTCGGACAATAAAAACCTGAAGCGCAACTTTTGTCAGAGTAACGTGAAAGGGGGAAGGGAGTCTCAAAAAGGTAGAGTGGAGGGATCAGACAGAGGCAGAAAGCAAGATTGAGACCACAGCGAAGGAAACCCAGATAAGGTAAGGAGGGACAACACACAGTGTCATTACTGTTTTCTTTTGCAGAGTATTGGAGCATTTATTCTACAATTTACAGATGGCTTTTTTTCTTTTTCTTGATGGATTCCACAGAATGACCATGGCTCAGTACAAGCTAGAAGTGACAACAGGTGACACAGAATATGCTGGAACACAGGATCACCTATATGTCACCTTATTTGGAACTAAAGGGCAGAGTGAGCGAACTGAGTTGGACAACTTTGGCATTGACTTCTCTACTGGCACAGTAAGTTGAACCCAGTTGGAGAAAGAAGCGGGTGATATGACCTAAAATTAATTCTCTAAATGAATTTATTTTTTATGTTTTAACGTGTTATATCATGGCATTACAATACATAGAGATATAAGCTAAAAAGATTAATCTACCTAATCAAAAAACATGTTTATTGGCTCCAAATTGGAGGGGGGAAGAGAAGTCAACATTGTTTGCCCCATAATGTCAGTTAATTAGAACATGACATGTAACATGATTCATTCTCAGAGTTAGACAAGGGCTGGATTAGACATCTCTACTGCATTTATTTGGCATTTATTAGGCAGAAGACCTAAAGTATATAAATGTAAGTACAACAATCAATATACCACGGGGCAGGTCTGTAAGTACATTTACAGACAGCAGCAACAGACACACATAACCGACATAGCAGAGGAGCTTTAACAACAAAACCAGCTGAGCTGCTGTTGTATGAAGTTCTGCAACAAGTAATGTGATGTCCCACATCAGCCTGTCAGGCTCCAAATCAGGCTTAATGTTCACATGATTTCTCTCGATTGTCCCTCAACAGCAGTTGTTTGCTACCACATTTAAAATCTCAGATAAAATTACAAATGAAAGCCCTAAGTATGCAACAACACTGGATTCATACTTTCATCCGAAACACCTCTGGGTTACATAACCTACTGGCAGAAGTAGCTGCATATGACGGACAGGTAATAAAGTTGGCAGCTGTAGCAAAGTTCAAGCTGCTGCAAATGTTATGTTCATTCTAGAGTTTATTAACATAAATGTTGTACTTCTGCCTCAACAACTGTTAAAAACACACAATAACACACTAAAGGTTCTCCTTGTTGCATTTAGTATTGCTTGAAATATGACCAGTGTCTTTTGACCGCTGAGGTTTTACCTTAAGGTGTGCTTTTTTCAGAGGTAGAAAATGTCTAATTTTCGTGAAGAATATTGAGCCCAGGAGCTCTCTACCTGCATGCCACTGTAGATTACTAAACTACAATGCAGTAGCGTATCACTTTTTTCTTCTGGTCCAAACTAAATGAACTGAACTACGGGTGTCAAAACGACCAATGGCAATTGCCACCCTTTGCCTAACTATAATATATTCATTCTGTCCCTGTATAGGAGCAGTTTCTGTTTATGGATCATGTTTATAAATCATCTGAACATTTCAGTGTTAACATTGAGTTTCCAGCTATGTTTAATGTTGTATAAATGTCACCAAAGCATTCACAACTGAAATGCAGCTGCAGTTTTTAAAAACAGTAAAATATCTGATTTATCTGTCAATCCTTGCACCAAGTCAATTTACTCGATAAATTAAGTTAATAGGTCACTTAATTTGAAAATAAATAATTTCAAAGAAATATGAACTATGGGATTATTTGTATCTGTTTATCTAATAAATAATGTTAATTATTAATAGTTAGTTTAGTAGTTTATTAACTGAACTCTGTCTCCTGTCATGCAGTAAGTGGCGGTAACACTTGACAATTTGGTACACAAAAATGTGCATGTAGTTACTGAGTGAGGAAGAAATCAGGAACTACATGAGAACAGTCCAAACCAGTGGCACTTACTTTGTTTATATTTATATTAACCCTTATTCCCAGACAGGAACCTACACCCTGAAAACCAGCCTGTCACTGGGGAAGCTTCTGCTGCTCAAGGTGGAGAAAGATCCATGGTCTTTTCTACCAGAAAATGAGTGGTACTGCACCAAAATCGTGGTGACAACTCCAGAGGGAGATGTCGTTCTTTTCCCATGTCACAGATGGATCTCAAGGGGAGAACTGGTGGA
>CM034604.1:38135639-38164472 GCA_020091685.1 Lutjanus erythropterus | reverse complement strand
GTGTCTCTGACGTCCTCTGACCTTCCTGTCTGATCTGGACGTGGACAGCAGCAGGTCGGGATGATGTTGGACAGACTTTCTGTTTTTCAGGACATTACAGAAAACAATAACACTTGTGACTTTTATTTTGACGAGACCAAGTGTTTGAAGCTTCCTCTTCGTGGGACGACGTGAGAAATCAGAATCTGTGACAAAATAAAACGGGGAAACTGTTTCCTGTCTGATGTTGATGCTTGTTTTTCTTTGATTTTGAAAATCTTCTATAAAGTGTAATTTTGTGCAGATAAATGTATAAAACGTTTGATTAAATTACTTTAGAAAATTAATCAATCTTATTGGATGTTTTTTGTTGATTCAGTACATAATAACTAATAAAAATTCATAACTTACATCAGTGTTTCCCAAACTTTTTTCTGGGACTCACGTTTCTAAAACGACGAATCGTCGTGATCCGATTCACAACAGGAAGGATGAATTATTAATAAACGCTTAAACGAAGGTTCCTGATCATTTTTACTGCCATTTCCACATGGACATATATTATTATCTTCACACATTAAATACTTCAATAAAAACTAAATGTATTTAGACTGAGGCTCAATCAAACAAACATAAAAAAAAGTTCACAACTCAGAGATTTGAGTCGACGTACTTTAACAACTTTACTCAGTTTTTGAAATACAATTTTAAGTTTTTAAAACTCAGATTCAAGTTCATCTGAAGAAGAAAAGTGAATTTTCTCAATAAAACATTATTAGTTGGTTAAACTCACAGATTTGGACTCAAAATCAAATCTGTAGAAGAAAGTTGCCTCAAAATGTAGAATTTTGATTTTAGAGTTGAGGACACGTCACAGAATCAACAGACTCATCAGTAAAACGATACACACATTTTAAAATCCTTTATAAAAGATCTACTGCAGATATAAATCTTATTTTTAAATCATTGAATTCTCATTCATCTTATTTTTATTAACAGTAAAGTCGGAGTCAGTTGGTAAATGAGGCATTCGAGTGTTTGATCCTCATTTCTACACTCAGATTATAAATAAAAGAACATTAGTGTTTTATTATTCGCACAGCGTCGCTCGCTGCAGAAACTGGAACATGAAAATTCACCAAAATCAGCAGGTTTGATGTAAGACAGCAACACTGACAGCCACTGACCTGAAGGTGGCGCTGTAATGATAAAGTTTATGTTTTTGGTTTGGTTTAAACTTTCCTCATTTTAATCGTTAATTTTTTCTCTGTTAGTCATTGATCGGTTTGGATTTAAGGAGCCAATCAGTTTTTATTGAATCTGTAATAATTCATTATCAACGTATTAAAGCAGACTGTTTCACCTCCAGGGGGCGCCACAAATTCAACTAAGTTTATATCTCATCATCAGCTGCATGAATTTCTACAAAAATCATTTTGCATGATCTCAGTTCATGACTGTCAATGAATTTTGGTAATAATTGAATAAAGTGGGCGGGACTTATTACAACAAATCTAAATTTGTAGACATTTAACAATTCAAACTTGTAAAAATCAGCCGTCCGTCCTACAGAGCTGAACTTTCGTCTCCTGTTTGTCTCACTGCAGCCTGTGGTCGGTTCAACTGTCCATCATGTTTTTATAAATATGACAAATTAATTCAACTTCTGTATCTTCACACGTCTTCATTCAAATACGACCAGAATCATCACAGACGTTGTGAAGAAGGTCGAGATCAATAGATCAGTAGATCAATAGATCAACAAATCAACAGATCAGTAGATCAACAGATCAATAGATCAACAGATCAATAGATCAACAGATCAAACAGTGAGTCTGCAGTCAGACTTTTTCTTTCTCTCTGTGTTTGATGAAACACCTGAAACCAGCAGAATGATGTTCAGATGCTTCAGTCTGTCTCTCTGTCCTCTCAGGAGTCGGTCCTCGTCGTCCTTCACGTCGGTGTTTGTTTCTTATGATCACTGGTCGTCCTTCATGGACGCTCACAGCTGTTTTTATGATCATATTGTTGTACAATAACTTAATATTTCTGATCATTTGTTTTGACTGCAGGACGTCTGAGATTAAATACCTGCTTCATAAATCAAACACCTTCACTTCAGACTGGGATCAAACTAAATAATAAACAGAGTAAAGATGTAGTTTAATTACTTTTCATTCTGAGTCAAACACAAACGGCTGGATTCTTTCATCTCTTTTAATTTCTTTACACTTTTAAAATGAGTTTTCTTCAGACTCATCAGACTTTAAATCCTCCTGTTGAGTCTCACACTGTGATCAGTGTCGCCTCCTGGTGGTGAAACTTTTTCTCAGGTGGAAACAAACTATATATTAAAACTGAAATATTGAACTTTTTCACTTCACTAAATGTCAAAGTTGTAAAAGCTGAGTTGTGATTGGATGAACTCAGACTGTAATTAAATGATCCGATTCAAAAAAGTCAGAGAGCATCAACATTTAACATCCAGATTTTATTTCTTTGAGTTGAAACAGCAGGTTGAGTTGAGCTGCAGAGACGAGACGAGACACGAACACCACGGTACTTTGACTCATCATGTCACAACACTGATTTACACTTTATTTAAAATGAATCTCTCATTTATTCTTGTTGAATTAAAAGCTGCAAACGTTAAATTTACAACAGTTTATTTTGAGCTTTTATTATTGATTCATCTGCTGTTTATCTTCCCAATCAATTAATAATTTATCTGTAAAATATAAAACTGAAAAATTATTTTCAGCATTTTCCAGGTTCACATCTTGTTTTGTCCGACTGACGGTTCAAAACATCAGAATATTCACTTAACTGTCAAATAAAACTGAGACAAACTGCAAATTCTCACGTTTGAGAACCTGAAACAATTCAATCAATTATCAAAATAAGTGCTGATTGATTTTATTCTGAGTCATTAATTGATGAGTCAACCCAAACTTCAGAATAAAAGCCTCCAGTTGTCAGAATCAGACAGTTTGTTCGACTCACTTTAAATAAAATAACTTTAAACACAAACACTGTACACACAGAGAATTCATAAAAACAATACTGATCAACGTCTCCAAACACACTGAACTTATTGAACGTTTCACTTTTTCACTGATCAAATGTTCTTTTACAAAAAGAAAAGAAACAAAATCAAACTAAAACAAATAAGATTCATGACGTTAATATTTACTTTTCTGTTTGTTTCATGTTGATTGATAAAAATCAATAAAAGTGTTTTCAAAGTCAATAAAAACATTTAAAACAAAATGAGTCAGTGAGAAGAAAAACGTGAACGCAGCTGATTTTTTCCTCCTCAAATAAACAGTCGGTGTTAGAAAGTCAGAACATCACAGAACCTCCAGAACATCACAGAACCTCCAGAACATCACAGAACCTCCAGAACATCACAGAGAGACGTCTGTCTGAGGAACACAGTGAGTTTCTGTTGGAGAAACATTTTTATAACAAATCCTCTAGAAACGTTAAAGAAGTGGAACTTTTTCACAGAGTCAACAGCCAGGGAACACAAACTCTAATTTTAGCCTAAATAAAGACCCAGAATCCTCTCTGATCGTCTCATCTGATGTTTTAGTTTGTGCATTAAAATATCATTAATATGTTTGTGTTTGTACGTTTGTCAAAAGTTTCTTTTTTGAATTTTGATTCATGTCTTTTGATCAGTAACTGTGACTGCAGAGAACAGATGTTTTCATTTAAACAGACTGACGTGGTGAAACGTTCAAAACACCAAACAGTTAAAATGACACAAATATTCTGTGACACGTTGATAAGAATCTCATTATTAAAGATCAAGTTTCTCTGCAGTCTCACAGCTGTTTCCATGACGACATTACAGACGCCACAAATCAGAGCGTTGCTTTCTAAACATGAAATGTTTCTTTTTCAGTCTCATTTAAACGTGATATTTTCTCTGTTTGGAACCAAAGTTCTTCACAAACATCAAACGTTCTCTCGTCCTTCACTGTTGACTCTCCTTCAGTCTGACTGAAGTCTGACTTGTTCCACGGCCCGACAACTTTTATTTTTCAATCATGTTACTGATATTAAACAAATAATAATGAGACAAATAACTTCTGGAGGTGACGAGTCATAACAACAACAACAACAACAACAACAACTACAATAACAACAACAACACCAACAACAACAATAACAACAACACCAACATGCAGCAGCTTCTAGTGTCAATTTAGTTTCTACTAAACTACTAAACTTCATCTACTGACTACAGCTGAGAGCATGCAGCAACACAACCACTGAACTACTGATCAATAATCAATAATCAACTGATATGCAGCTGATAAGTACAGGAGTCCACCAGCAGCCGCTCTTCACTTCCTAAACACGTCAGAGACTCATTAATGACAAAACACTTTGTTTTAAATCCAGAATGTTTCAAATTTAGACAAACGTTTTCATGACTCATCAGATGTTTTCATGACTCGACAAAACCTTGTAACAACTCGCCAGATGTTTTAACGACTTGACTAAACGTTGTAATGACTCGTCATATTTTGCAGCTCGAAGTTTGAGCGGATTTCGGACAAGTTGTGACTTAAAAGCTTCTGATTGGTTGAGGAGGTTGAAAGGCGGCTCCTGGTTGGACACTCAGTGCTCTCTTTATCTCCACGTGTCACGATGATGTCACAGGATGCTCTCTCGCTCTTCGCCAAAGGTGACGGTGTCGGAGGACACGGTGCAGATCTCCGGCGGGTCTCCGGGCTTCAGGCCTCTCTTCAGGTGGACGACTCGGACGTTCTCGTTGTTCGGGCCGGGCCTGGTGGCGGTGGAAGTGGCAGTGGAGCTTGGGGACATGATGACGTCACTGGAGGAGGACGAGGACGAGGTGGCGTTGGAGGAGGAGGTGGAGCCCTCTGGTGGCTGGCGGGGCCGGTTGGCCTGCTGGGCATTGGTGTTGTTGTTGAGCGTCACGTTGCTCGGCGTGCGGTTCAGGTTGAAGCTCTTGGACGACGGCCAGCTCTCCTCGGGGCTGCTGGCGAGCAGACTGCACTGGTCCTCTGAGCAGATCGACATGCGGGCGACGGTCGGGTCCTGCAGGCCGCTGAGGCTGCTGGGAAGTCCTCGCTTCCTGGCCAGGCTCTCCTCATCCAGCTCAATCAGGTTGGCCCGCTCCAGCTGCGACAGGTCCGCCTCCTCGTCCTGCAGCGAGTGGTTCGGCGAGCTCTCGTTGGACCGCACGCCCGAGTCCGACGAGTCCTTCTTGTCCAACATGGCGTCTGACAGGTAGTCCTTCCCCTTCAGCGCCAGCGAGCCGCCAGGCAGTTTGGGATCGACCGCCTTCTTGCCATCTTTGAGCAGCGGAGCATTATCGGACTCTTCGGACTCCTCGTCATCGCTGGTCAGCTTCTGGTAGCGCAGACCGCCGCCCGCCTTCAGCTTCAGGTCTGCGGCGCCCTGGAACAGCCCGCCTCTTTCTGCTGACGTCTTACGTGTCAGCAGGGACTTGGAAGATCCGTGGTCGCCCTTCTCATCCTCCTCGGTGATCGGGTCCAGGCCGTCACCGTTGGAGGCGAAGTCGGGGTTGTCTGCCGCCGGTTTGCCACCACTCCTCTTGTTGAAGGACTTGCGTCCGTCCTGCTCACTGCCATCTTTGCTCTTGTCCTCTGATGATGATGTCATGAACTGTCCAGGCTGTGGCTGGACAGGCCTCTCTCCCCCGCCGCCGCCCATCTCCAGCTGAGCCATCTGGGCGATGTACTCCTGGTAGGCGTTGCGGTACTCAGCCTGCTGTTTGTCCGTCAGCTTGCCAATGTCGTTGGACGACTCCTGCGAGTTCAGACTGGTCATACTGGCGGTTCTGTGGGCGCCACCCTGAGGACAGACAGAGGACAGAACAACAGTTTGTCTGCGGTGTCACAGAAGGAACCTTCTGACTTTCTGATCACAACATGAACACTGAGTGCTTTGGTGTTTTACCATCCACTGCATGTTTCCGTGTCGCGTCGGATCATCCAGTCCCACGGTGCTCAGCTCCTCGAAGCTCAGGTTGAAGCTGTACATCGGTGAGGTGTCCGTGTTGCCGGCGCCGGCGTGGGGCGGGGCCACCGCTCGCCTTCCCGCCTCACTGTGACCGCCCACGACGCTGCCTTGCTCGCTGGCAGCTTCCTCGTGCAGCACCTGGCTCTCTATATGACGCATGTCCAGAACCTGAAGACAGACGGAGGAGACGAGTTCAGTGTCAGAGTCTGATTTTATCTGAGGTCAGGAGTCTAAAATAAAACCTGGATATTTGTTTTTACAAATATTACGCATCTTTTCTTTCAGTCATTTAAACTGAATATGGACTGGTCTGTAGGACAACCTAGCCAACTTCAACCCAAGCTAACTAAGTTTAGCTAGCTAACTGCGCTGCATAGATCTGGTGTTCAAAAATGTCAACAGATTAATTGATAAAGAAAATTTAAAAAGTCTTGAAAAATAGATCCAAAAATTGGTGCAAACGTGGAGCACATGAGTGTTTATCTTTAAGGGAAAAAAGTCTGAATTCTCTGGATGTGCAGATATTTAGTGTTTTAGCTGGTTCTGATGCTAACATGCTTCATGCTAACATGCTTCATGCTAACATGCTTCATGCGTCCTGTGGACTGACCGTGGCTCTGAACAGCTGCCAGTCTCCAAAGTTCATGTTCATCTCCTTCTTCAACTCGTCGATGTTACACTGAGACAAAACTCTGCCGTTAACGTTCGCCTGAAACGAGATGCAGAGAATCGTTAAAACTCGCCTCGTCTCATTTCGTCACTTCCTGCCTGTCACAGGTGACCGCTCACCTTCCTGATGGTGGCGCTGTACTGTCCCATCATGCTCTGGTCGATGCCTTCGATCTGACGCACGCGCTCACAGACGGCCTCCGTCGTCATGGAGCTGAGCAGGATGGCGGGAGCGCCCGACACCACGGAGGCCGAACCCTGAACACAAACACACACAGGTTTGATTCCCAGGAAACACAAGAACACTTCATGCTTTAATGTTTAAAATGTAGTTTCAAACGTTTCAGCTGAAACAGAACCAACAGCAGGCTGAACTTTATTAGTGATGTCAGTCCTAAAACTAAACTTAGTATCAACTCCTGCAAAACATTTTACACAATTAAAGACACACAAATTCTTCCCAGAATCCCCTCTGTTGGAGTCTGAAACTGAACTGTGTTCAAACAGGAAATCACACCGCAAAATAATATTAATAATGTATATTCATCATTTATTTTCTGTTTCCAAGGCTTCTTATGAAAATGTAACTACAGCTTATGAATATTTTCATAGTCGATTACATTTTTTTATTTATCAATTAATTAATTAGTTGTTTCGTCTAAAAATGAAAATGTCAGAAAATGTTGATCATTTCATTTAAAAATTATTTCTTCTTCTGTTTTTTGTTTTTTTTTGATGATCATTGAAAATCAGGTGCAGACGTGGAGCACAAAGACGCTCCACAACTCTTCAACTGATTTTTAAATTGATGAGATTGTGACAGGATTCATTTTTCACTTTTTTTTTTTTTTTTGACATTTTATGGACCAAACAACTATTTATTAATTAATCAGGAAAGTCATCACCAGTTAATTAATTCAATCTTTCATCAAATCTTCTTTAAACTAAATTTAGACTTTTGGATGAAACAATGATAAATAGAATAATACTAATAATATTACAGTCATTTCTTCTTTATCTACACCTGTGCTGAAATATCAGTTATAAACATGATGAATAGACATTAAACAGTCTGGAACAATTCAGCACAGCATCAATTTTAAAATGTGTATTTTCTGAATAAATCTGTAAACTTCTTGAACTTAAGATGATATTTGATTTAGAAAACAAATCCAACTGGTGCACTGATGAACATATTTTGTTAAAGGGTAAAAGAAAAAGAATGAAAATGATTCAAACATGTTTATATTTCTCACAGTAAGGTCATGACTTAATAATAATGATAATAATAATAATATGCAGGACTGAGCAGTCAGAGTTTTTGTGACTGTGATTTTTACAGTGTGGAGGCGGGGACAAGGTGGACACCTGTGTGATGGGGAGGGGAGTGGAGGGGCGGCAGGTGCGAGGAGGTCAAAGGTCAAACCAGAAGTCTTCATTCTGAGCAGATCAAACATGTCCTACTCTACTGAGGCTACAGGCTAGGACAGGCAGGGTGCATGCTGGGAGTTGTAGTAGGCAGAGCAGTTCAGACGGAGTTAGGCTGCAGTCCAACAGTCTGTTTGTTTAGGACGGACTGAGTAACAGAGTGAAATGTCCAGCAGGGAGGACATACTGCCGTCCAACGATCCTCGAGGCAGCAGCATTTAAAGCAACACACCGTTCAACCGTTCAGATGTCATGTAAACACAGAGAATCTATCAAAACTACAGATCTGATGACACGTTAGCTACTGTGAGACACCAGCTAACGTTAGCATTCAGCATAATTTACATGATACAACAAAAACGATGTAAATTAATTCAGAAAAATATCAGTGCATATCTTGGAAACATTGATTTAAGCCTGGGAGTGAAACACACCAGATGTGATAAAGCTAACATAGGCTAATGTTAGCATTAGCTGTCCAGCTGTCTCTGGTTCAGTCAGTAACGTTCTGTCACGTTCTGCTCACTAGAACACAGATTTCTGTGTCGTGTTCTTTCAGACTGCAGCAACACTAAAGTGGTACGAGTCTGAGGAGGAAAAATGTTATTTTGTTCTAAGCTAAATACTGCTAACACTGGTTTAGCTGCGTAGCTTACATACAAGAAATGTGTCCGATTCTCTACATTCATCTGACATCAGAGTGTGATGTCAGAAGAAAATGGTGAAGGACTGACGAGGGACGTAGATCATCATGTGAGTTATTGTTGCCTATTAATCATTTTCCATCCTCTCTTTTGAACGTGTCAGATGTTTTTTACCAGATGATGTTTTTAATTCAACATGGCTGAAACTGGAGACTTTGTTGTGTTCAGTAGATTTGTAGTTCTAACATGTGATAGAGACTGACCAACCATCCTCAACGTCACAACCGTTTAGTTTCACTTTTATGACCTTAATGTTTATTTCAGTTCCAGCCTCAGTGATGAAGATGAAGATTTCTTACATCCTGCTTCAAACTACACGGTGAATCTAACTCATGTCTTTTCCTAATTCCTGACGAGTTCTCATCTTTAATTGTACATCGTTCTTTGACCTCCTTACGTTTTCCAGAAAAGTTGTGGGAAAGTGTTCAGGAAGACTATTTGACTGCAGCCTGATGTCTGAGTGTGAGAGGGGGGGGGGTAGAGATCAATACCTGCTTTCTTTTCAAAGATGAAACCTTATGCAGACAGACAGACAGACAGACAGACAGACAGACAGACAGACAGGTGAGGAATGAAACACCACTGGAGAAAAAACAGATGAGTGACTGACAGGCAGGACAGAGAGTGGAAATGATCACTGACAGGATTTTACTCTGATTTTAGTGTCAGGGCCTCAGAAGAAGAAGAATGCAGCCCCACAAACCACAGAAGAAGAGATGACTGGAGTCCAGCATCATCAACAGCAGAAGAAGAAGTAAGAGACACAGAAACTAAAAGCTGGAAGGTTTTAAAATTCTTGGAAGACAAAATCTGTGGCTGCACATTCATGCTGAAAAGGATGTTCAAATGATGAGAGACTAATTCAAAATGTGTTTTTCCAGCTCAAAATTTAATTATGAGGACTTTAAATGACAAAATTTTGTCTTAGTATTAACCTGAAAAATAAGATGGATCACTGAAGTGATATTTAAAGGGAAGAATCGAAACATTTGATGTTTCAGCTTCTTAAATGTGAATATTTTGCCTTTTTTTCACCAAATGTGATAATAAACTGAATATTTATGGGTTTTAGATATTTGTTTGGACAAAACAAGACAGGTGAAGACGTCGCCTTGGACCCTGAGACAAAACATCAATAAATCTACTGATACACAAAATAACCGATGAGAATAATTTGTTATTTTTTGACTTGGTATGTCATAACTGTGATGCAGTATTAGGGATGTAACCATACTTAACAATCAAGGTACAATAAAAACGTTAGCAATATGATATTTATTATGATATTAAAAACAAAAGAAGTTACACAACAACACAAACACACTCACAGACCAACAACTCCTGTGTTCACTGAGATAAAATCACTGATTTTATGAATGGAGTTTAGTTGGTTTGTACAGAAGTGAGATTTGTCTAATGAAACAGCAGTTTAATAACTACCGTATTTTTCGGACTATAAGTCGCACCAGTCAAAAAATGCATCATGAAGAAGAAAAAACATATATAAGGACTATAAGTCGCATTTTTTTGGAAATTTATTTTAACCGTTGTCCGTGCTCTGATAGAGGCGGATCGCGTTGCATGAAGCGTAACACCAAGAAGGTCCTCCCGCAAAGTCATTCATATTCGCTTGCCTTGGCAACTACCAGGCGTGAGACATACTGCACGGTGACAAGCCTCTCCCGGCAGCACGTTGTTCAAGCACCCATCTGTGAACTCGTTCCTCCAGCTGTGGCCATCTTGCTTTTAGCCCGCGATTAGCTTTCTTTGTTTTCTTCATTGCAGTAAGAGTAACCTCTGCTTTTCACCAGTCCCTCACAAGTTTCTCACTCAGTCCAAACTTTCTTTCTGCTGCTCGTTTACCGTTTTCAGCTGCATATTTCACTACGTGCAGCTTGTAATCTGCAGAATATGATTTTCTTTTGGGGGTCATTTGTGTTCAGTCTTTCTCAGTGGTCTTTAAGTTAATGTTTAAATTAATTTTCAGTGGTACAGGAGTAGCAGATACCGGTGGTCGTCACAAGCCCAGAGTGCCCTCTCGCTGCTGTAGGTAATGTTTACTCCTTGGTCATGTCGGTCAGCGTGAAATAACATTTAAGAACAGGTGAAATTATATATTTTAATTTATACAAGTCACACCTGAGTATAAGTCGCAGGACCAGCCAAACTATGAAAAAAAGTGTGACTTATAGTCCGGAAAATACGGTAATTTATAATAATATAAGTAATTCAGCTTTAGTTCTCTGTTCTCTCTTTAATCCACCTGCTTCATGAACACATCAGAGTCAACAGTAAAATAAAAACATCCATATTATCACATGAAAACAAACACGATGAGCTTTAATCCCTCAGTCACAACATGTTGGTTTGTTTTACTCACAGGTGCAGCTGAGGCGTCCCGACTGAAGGAGGTTTTGGGTGGTGGGCGTGGGTGGAGGTGTGATGGGTAGGAGGAGGCCATGAGTGGGCGTGGCAGCTGGTAAAGGTGATGGGGGAAATATGGCTGAGGGGGGGAGGGGCAGAAAATCAAAATAATGTTGGTGGAGATGATTCAAACAAGAAGAAGGAGGCAACTTAAACAAACAAACACCAACAGTGATGAGACAGTGAATCAGTGCTGTCACATGATGAGACAGTGAATCAGTGCTGTCACATGATGAGACAGTGAATCAGTGCTGTCACATGACTAAACCACTGAAGTCTCTGTAACCCAACCAGCTACTCTGAGAATCACTTCATCTGACCGGAGTCATTTTAAAGAAGAAAAGTCCAATTTCTCTGATTCTTACATGTGAATATTTTCTAGTTTCTGAGGACGTCATCTGTGGGAAACACTGATCAACATTTTATGAATCAAAGAACTGATCAAAAAGATCAATCAGATGACTAATCAAAAGAGTAGAAAGAGAGCTGATTTCTGATCTGGACACAGATCATGATGTCATCATGATGTCATCTTGATGCAGCTACACCTACTTCGAGTCTTTGTGCTAAGCTAAGCTAATCATCTGGTGGAGCCTCAACAGGATTTCATTAATGTTCTTGTTCTAAAATGTTCCTCTGATATTCTTCTTAGCTGTTTGCTCACTTTTCTTTAACAACTGTGGTTTGTTTCTGTGACTTCAAAAACTGAAAATGACAACATTTGATCAATTTGTCAATTAATCCTTAATTATGAACTTGTTAACAGTTATTAATGATTTTTTAAATTATCTCTATTTTCAGGCCTTTTCCTCTGCTAACAAATAACAAAGGCAAAATAAAGTTTGTGGAAATCTTAATAAAGCAACAACAAATATTCAGTAAAGGTTTAATAATAATGTAATACTCAATAACGCTATAAATGTGTTTAAAATGCTGTTATTAACAATTATAAGACGCTCATAAGGCTTTAATTAACATTCTTATGCAGTCTAAGTTTCTTATAAGACCGTTTATGAGTGTCTCATAATCTAACAATGTTATGATATATCAATGTTAATAAGCATCTTATTAAGGCCTTATTACCTATTAACTAACACTCATTACAAGCACCTTCATATAAAGTGTGAGTAATGATTATTTTCTGATATCAGCTGCTGTGAACTTTGACTCCAGATGAGTTTGATCAAACTTTTGTTGGGACAGAAACAGTCTGAGATCTGATTGGCTGATTGATGATCAGGTGACTAACAGCAGCGATTCAGAGCCAATCAGAGAGGGAGAACAGAGCTCATCTGACAGAACGTGAAATAAATCAAACTGAAGCATAAACACAGGAAACAGGTGAGTAGGATGCTGATGACATCACAGCCTTACCTACCATCAGCCAACCACAGGAGTCGATGACACGTCAGGGAAGATATTCTGACTCACCTGTCATCTGTCAGTGACAGTGACATCATTGGCTGTGGGCGGAGCCTTTACTCACCCTGTTGTAGAAGGGGTGTTGCGGCCCGGCCATGCCACTGTAGTAGCTGCTGTGAGGCTGCGGCGAGACCACACCCCCTGCCGGCGGGTTGAACGGTCCACTGAAGGAGGCTGACGGCGAGCACGCCGACGACACCTGAGAGTATACTGAGGTGGGGCGGGGCTGGGCCTCCTGCAGGGGGAGGGCTGGGTACGAGACCCCGCCCATATTCATCTGCTCCCGGGCTGCTCGAACATCTGGATCAGAGAGAGAGGCAACATCTGGATCAGAGAGGGGTAACAACTGGATCAGAGAGAGAGGCAACATCTGGATCAGAGAGAGAGGCAACATCCGGATCAGAGAGGGGCAACATCCGGATCAGAGAGAGGGGCAACATCTGGATCAGAGAGAGAGGCAACATCTGGATCAGAGAGAGGGGAAACATCTGGATCAGAGAGAGGGGCAACATCTGGATCAGAGAGAGGGGCAACATCTGGATCAGAGAGAGAGGAAACATCTGGATCAGAGAGAGAGGAAACATCTGGATCAGAGAGAGGGGCAACATCCGGATCAGAGAGGGGCAACATCCGGATCAGAGAGAGGGGTAACATCTGGATCAGAGAGAGGGGCAACATCTGGATCAGAGAGAGAGGCAACATCCGGATCAGAGAGGGGCAACATCTGGATCAGAGAGAGGGGTAACATCTGGATCAGAGAGAGAGGCAACATCTGGATCAGAGAGAGGGGCAACATCTGGATCAGAGAGGGGTAACATCTGGATCAGAGAGAGGGGCAACATCTGGATCAGAGAGGGGTAACATCTGGATCAGAGAGAGAGGCAACATCTGGATCAGAGAGAGGGGCAACATCTGGATCAGAGAGAGGGGCAACATCTGGATCAGAGAGAGGGGCAACATCTGGATCAGAGAGAGAGGCAACATCTGGATCAGAGAGAGAGGAAACATCTGGATCAGACAGAGAGGTCTGCAGATCAGAGACGTCCAGATGTGCGGGCTGTAGTTGTGTTATTACCTGCGATGATCTCCCTCAGTTTGGGGTCCAGGTTGACGGTGCAGGGCAGGAATGTCCGGATGTCTCTGGCCGTCAGGACGGGCGTTCGAGACGACAGGAAGACCTCGAAGCTGCGAATGTCTCCGTCAATCTCTAGCAGAGGCTCCACGTCTTTGGTGGTCGGGATGTTCTTGGACACTCTGAGAGACAAAAACACGTCTGATGTTCTGATCAGGTATCAGCGAATCAATACACACACACACACACACACACACACCTCTCATAGATGGTCTTGAGCGTGGCCTGGTCCGGGACTCCGTCAGTCTCCTCCAGGTACAGGATGAGCCAGGACGTCCTGTAGGGCCACTGCTCCGTCAGGTTGATCCAGGATGCCAGGCGGTCCCAGTTAAAGCTGATCTGATTGGCTCTCAGCAGACGACCTGCACACACACACAGGAAGAGGACGAATCAGGTGTGACTGAAAGGGCCGGAGTGTCAGCAGGGTGGGAGGATTACTTCAAAGATGTAATCTATTACAGTTACTAATTACCTGTTAAAACATGTAGTCAGTAACCTAATCCAAGTATCACAATATTAAAGTAATATATCTTGATTACTTCCTGTTATTTTTGAATTTCCTCTACGGTTAGCGGTCAGTGTGTGTAGCTAACATTAGCGTGATGTGTGAACACTGCACATGGTAATATATCGCTCTTTAATTCAAAATGTATTTTGAAGTTGTAATCTTGCCAATGATCACAATTTTTACTACATGTAACTATAATCTGATTACATCCTATTTTTTATAACTTTAATTGAACAGTCACCTTGTTTTAATCAGGTAAACCTGTTACATGTAATCCATTACTCCCTGAGTCTGACTGAATATGTAATGTAATCTTCATCAGAATGTCTCCAGTAGTGATCAGTCCTGTTGATCAGCTGTGTTATTGATCAGTGATCAGATCACCTGTGACAGACACGATGTTTAGCAGCCTCCTCATGGTCTGCGGGCTGATGTCACTGAACCAATCCTCCGTCACCATCAGCTTCGTCAGGTCAAACGACATCTGACGAGTCACCGAGCGCTGCACCTGACGCCGCCGGTACGTGTCCTGAACACACAGGTCACATGATCAGACTGTCACCAGTCAACATCCATCCATTGACTGGACAACACACACACACACACACACACACACACACACACACACACTCACCCTGCGGTTCAGCGTCGTCTTGCTGCCAAACTTGGTTAATTCTCCCAGACTGTGCTGAGACAGTTTCCTGTCCAACTCCTCGTGCCAACCTGCAGACAGACAGACAGACAGACAGTCTGTCCTCTGAAGGACATTTCTACTGACTGTTTCTGTGCAAAGCTAACTGAAGCTCACCTTTTCTTCACCATAGAGTTTCCTTCTCTGTCTGTCTCACATTCTGACGTCCTGTCTACATTTCATCACTTCCTGTTCCGTCTTTTTACAGTTTGTTATGTCTTTCACATCATTTTCTTGTTAAGCATTGTAATGTCTTGGTGCATCATATGCATCTTATTACACCTCTTACATCATTTTCATCTTTTCATCAACGTTTTGTTAAGTCATTTTCATTGTTATGTGTTTCATGTTATTTTCATCTTGTTATGGTCCCAGACACCGTATCAGTAGTTATTATTGTCTCAGAGACAGTGGGACATCACTTATTTTGAGTTCTGTCTGAAGGTTTTTTCCAGAATCCTCAAAGACTCATTTAACCATCTGAATGAAAAATATTCTGTCTGCTGAACGATATAAAAGATTTTTTGATCCGTTTCCAAAGCTGTGACTCGTTGGTACTCTGACATCTGTTGTCACAGACATTAGAGATGATAACAATTAATCAATGATCAATTGTTTACAGTTTGAAACTGTCACAGAAGTAAAAGAATCAAGTTACCATTCTACCATTCAACTTGGGGACCCTTCAGGGGCCTTGACCCTCATGTTGGGAACCACTAGTGTAATACATTCCAAACTCTGACTCATCCAAGAAACACTTCCTGTTCTGTAGTGTATACAGCGATCCTATCTGTCGTCATGGTTACCGTCTGTGTTGGCGGCGTCCCCGTTGGCCGGTGCAGCGGCGCACATCTTCCTGGCGCTGGACAGTCCTCTGCTGTTGAGGAAGACGGGCAGGTGGACGATGTTCCTCATGTAGTCGTGTCCGTTGATGTTGGAGTCTCGGAGGACGCTGTTCAGGTTCTGGTTGATGGCTTTGATGATGATGTGCGGGTCGCTGGCGAAGATGGAGATGAACGGACCTTTGGAGAACAACACCCGCACCTGCAGGACAGACAGAGACGAAGGACGTCATACTGGTACCTGTTCTGTAGGTCAGTAGATATGTGAGACAGATCTACGCCTCTGATTCTAAATATCAATGAAATTAAAAGATTTGTTATTCAGAATGTCTCCTGACCGTGTCGAGCATCTGCAGAACTTTGTCCTGTTCACACGAGTCCAGTCCGTCAATAACAACCGCCAGCCTCGTCTGATGCTGCGTGAAGCCATCGATGGTCTTCGCCATCCTCGCCATCAGCTCCACCTCGTTCTTCAGCACCTGCAGGACGACAACAGCGCTCACATGATGCTGTTTGTCCCGCTGACGCACACGTGACTGTTACGTTAGCTGTGTGACCTCTAACAAGGCTGGTCTCTGTAGCTAACGTTAGCGGCTGCTCTATGAAGTTAAAAACAGCAGAACGTCCCTTTACGGCCTCACCTTCATGAAGCCCTCGCTCTTCAGCTTGTGCATCCTGTTGGCGGCGCTGTGGAGCCTCTTCCTCTGTGAGTTGAGTACCGAGTCGGTCACCTGCCACCACGTCCTGCAGTTCAGCAGCAGGGCCAGACCCACCACGCTGCCGATGGCGATCAGCACGGCGTTCACCGTCCGGTTCTCGCTGTCCACCCTGAAGACAGCCAGCAGCGCCATGCCAGTGAGCAGGCAGGCCAGCACCAGGACGAAGATGATGAAGGACGGGACGCAGCACGTCTTCTTCCACTTCCTCTTCCCTGAGACGGCGAGCAGAGAGGAAGAAGAGCTCGGTCAGTGTGTGTGTGTGTGTGTGTGCATGTGTGTGCGTGTGTGTGCATGTGTCAGTGTGTGTGTGTGTGTGTGTGTGTGTGTGTGCATGTGTCAGTGTGTGTGTGTGTGTGTGTGTGTGCGTGTGTGTGCATGTGTCAGTGTGTGTGTGTGTGTGTGTGCGTGTGTGTGCGTGTGTGTGCATGTGTCAGTGTGTGTGTGTGTGTGTGTGTGTGTGTGTGCTTGTGTGTGCATGTGTCAGTGTGTGTGTGTGTGTGTGTGTGTGTGTGTGTGTGTGTGTGTGTGTGTGTCAGTATGTCAGTGTGTGTGTGTGTGTGTGTGTGTGTGTGTCAGTATGTCAGTGTGTGTGTGTGTGTGTGTGTGTGTGTGTGTTACCCTGTGTCTCCTCAGTCTTGAACACTCTGAACAGACGGGTGGCGAGGAAACCAAACTCTCTCTCGCAGGCGTCTGACAGCGTGGCGATCATCTCGGCCATCGACGTCTCTCCACCGACACTCGACAGACGGTTGTAGTCTGTGAACAGGAACCTGCAGGGAGATGTGATGACATCACCGTGACATCAGCATGTAAGTTACCTAAAGTCTTGTGATGGTTACTGACAAAATGTACTCCAATACAGTTACTGATTACTGGTTAAAAAACATGTAATCACTTTTTGTTTACAAAATCTATCAGTAGTCTGATTACATCTTTTTTCTGCAACTGTAATGGAATACAGTTACCATTAGTTTTGTATCCCACTTATGTAATCCATTACATGTAATCTGTAACTTCCCAGCCTGAGTACCTGACAGGCAGAGCTCTGGTGCTCTGCTCCGGCAGCTCCGGCGGGTTCACAAACATCAGCTTCAGCAGCAGCTCCAGATACCCGATGTGACGGGCCAGACGGGTGCTGAGAAGCCACGCCCAGTTCCAGCTCTCGCCCTCCCGACGCCCGCCGAAGTACACCACCACTGAGAGGGGGGGGTCAGAGGAATGTTATTAACAGCCCACAGGAGCAGAGGACAGACAGTGGACAGTCGCAGCAGGTCATAACTCACCAAAGAACAGGTAGAGCAGCGCCAGCAGGCTGAGGGAGACGGCCATGGCGAGTTTGGGATCCACGGTGAAGCCGAGAACAACAGCGATGGAACCGCAGAGCAGCAGAGACAGAAAGACGACGAGCCAGGAGAACTGGAACAACGGCTCGATCTGCTGACCGGCGAACGTCTTCATCTCATCTGAGGACGATCAGGAACATCATTTATGTGAGTGTAAGGGTTCCAACAGGGTTCCTCCTGAAGGGCTGGGGTTCTACCCAGAACTGTTTGTTTCTGAAGAACCCTTTTATGAAGAAAGGGTTTTGTCAGGGGTTCTTTGTACGACTATGGGTTCCATTACAGATCCATTTCATCCATCTTTCTTTTTGGAAGAAAGGGTTCTTGGTAGAACCTCCTGTGTGAGTTGTAGATAAAACCACACCAAATATAAAAGGGTTCTCTGTACAAATCCCTGGGTGTGTTCTAGATAAAACCTTTGGAATATAAAAAGGCTCTTAGTAGAACCCCCTGAGTGTGTTCCAGATAAAACTCTCTCATTATAAAACGGTTCTCAATAGAACACCCTGGGAGATTGCTAGACAAAACTCTTTGAATATAAAAAGGAGTGGTTCTGGGTGGAACAATTACGCTGTAGGTTCCCTGATAGGGGGTTCTGAGTGAAACCTTTCACAAATGATTCTAGGTATAATACTTTATGTGGGGGACTCAGTAGAACGTTATATAAGGTTCTACCAGGAAGTAGAACCCTCTGTGTGTGTACTCACCCTCCAGCTTCTTGAGCAGGAAGGACTTGCCGCTGCCCCACTGAGCGTACAGACCCACGCAGATGGGCGGCTGCATGGTGGGTTCACTCAAGATGTCGGCCAGAGCAGAGCTGTACAGATCATAACCCAACATGTCTCCGTCCGTCTCCGTGGGGGACAGGTGACCTGCACGCGCAGAACAGGTGTGGATTAAAGAACAATTACAGCTGGAAAACCATCTGAAGCGCCACAGAACCATCCGGTCAAGTCTGAAGAACGTACGTGCTCCGAAGATCTGAGTGAGGATGCTCTTCTGGTGGCTGCAGTCGATGTTGTACGGCGTCTCTCCGGCCTTGTTGGGTCGGTATAGCAGGCGGCCATCTTTGGGGTTCCTGAGGAGGAGCTCAGCCAGGCGCCGGCTTCGCCCACGGATGGCGATGTGAAGGGGCGTGTCTCCTTTCTGAAGAAACAGAAAGTTGTAGTTGGTGTTAAAATAAAAAATCCCTCTGGCCCGTTTCCGTCTCCGGTTCATCCGACTCTGCAACTGTATGAAGTGAAATAAACCTTCTTTCTGACTGAGTCTTTATGGTTCTCACCTTGTCGACGGCCGACACTTTGGCTCCTTTATCGAGCAGCAGTTCCACAATCTCGATGTTCCTCATCTTGGTGGCTTTGATCAGAGGAGTCTCTCCGTCCTGAGACACAAAGAACACAAAGTCTCACACATCTGGACATGTGGACACATCTGGAGCAAAGTGTGTGTGAGGTGTGTGTCTCACCTTGGTGCAGGTCTCAGTGTCGGGGTTACACTGCAGGATGTCTCTCACCATGGTGGCGTTTCCTTTCTCCACGGCCCAGTACAGAGCCGTTTTATTCTCCTGGAAACATGACAGAGTGAGACATCATCAGTTTTCTGACAGCAGAGTGAGACCTCACCACTACAGTCCAGCTCTGGTCCGGTCTCTGTCCGGTCTCACCTGTCCTCTGATGTCGATGTCGGCGTATTTATGCAGCAGAGCTCTGACGATCTCCACGTGACCCCCCCTGACTGCTCCGATCAGCACCGTGTCGCCGCTCTGTAACACAGAGGACAGTCTTTAGACCTCCGCTCTTTGACCTGTCTGTCTGTCTGTCTGAGGTCCTGCTGTCGTAAGACTCAGTCTCACCCGGTCGGGGATGTTGACATAGGTCCCTGCGTCCAGCAGGTCCTGGACGATCTCGGTGTATCCCTCCTTGGCGGCGATCATCAGCGCCGTATTTCCGTCTTTGTCGGTCATGTTGACGTTGGGGTTCCTCTTCAGCAGCTCCTTCACCACCTCGGTGTAGCCGCCCTTCACGGCCACGATCAGAGCCGTCATCGAGTTCTGAGGAGACAGCAGAGACACGTCCAGACGTCCACCGTGTCTTATTTTGCCTGCAGATTCATGAGTCACACTGAACTATACCTAAAACTGTCAGTGCTTGGTTTGGTTTATTAATAATCAATGATCAATTAATCAATGATCAATTAATAAATAATCGTTGAGAGTTTGATCATCACATAAAATTTAACCAATCTACTATCAAAAAACATCAGATATATAGTGGATATTGTTTTGATGAGTTCCCTTTGCATGTTCTCTGATATGTGTTTAATATGTAGAACCTTTATATGTTTCACAGGCTACAAATAAGGGTTCCAACAAGGATTCCAGAACCATCTGCTCCTGAAGAACCCTGTTTAGAAGAAAGGGTTTGTCAAAGGTTCTTTGTAAGACTAAGGATTCTGTTTTCATCCAAAGAACCTTTTATAAGAAGAGAGAGTTCTTTAAAGATTGTCGAAGTGCTTGAAAAACTCTTTCATCAAGGGTTCTTTGTACCATCATATAAAAGGGTTCTCTGTAGAACCCCCTCTGGGTGTGTTCTAGTTAAAACCCTTGGAATACAAAAAGGTTGTCTAATCGGCAGCAATCACATAAATATGACAGAGTGAGGTCATACCGCCCCCTCCTGGTCGACGTCAGCTCCGTTCTCCAGCAGGTGCATCACACAGTCAAAGTGTCCTTTCCTGGACGCCCAGATCAGAGGAGTGGTCCCATACTGTCTCACACACACACAGAGAGAGAGACACACACAGAGAGAGACACACAGACACAGAGAGACACACACAGAGAGAGACACACACACACAGAGACACAGAGAGACACACACAGAGAGACACAGAGAGACACACACACAGAGAGACACACACAGAGACACACACACAGAGAGACACAGAGAGACACACACAGAGACACACGCACACAGAGACACAGAGAGACACACACAGAGAGACACAGAGAGACACACACACAGAGAGACACAGAGAGACACACAGAGAGAGACACACACAGAGACACACACAGAGAGACACAGAGAGACACACACAGAGAGACACAGAGAGACATACAGAGAGACACACACACAGAGACACACACAGAGAGACACAGAGAGAGACACACACACAGAGACACACACAGAGAGACACACAGAGAGACACACACAGAGAGACACACACACACAGAGAGACACAGAGAGAGAGAGACACACACACACACACACACACACACACAGACACAGAGAGACACACACAGAGACACACACGGAGAGACACACAGAGAGAGACACACACAGAGACACACACAGACAGAGACACACAGAGAGACACACACACACACACACACACACACACAGAGTGAATTCAACATTTTAACATGAACAATCAGCTCAACTTTTATTTTGAAATGTCTGAAATGATGAGCTTTATAACTTCCTGTCTGGTGTGAAAATGTGGTGATTGTTGTTGTTGTTGTTGTTGTTGTTGTTGTTGTTGTTGTCCTTTGATCTCCTCACCTTGTCAGAACAGTTGACTTTGGCTCCGTTCTGCAGCAATAATTTGACGATGTCGGCATGTCCTCGACCTGCAGCCCAGATGATCGGATACACACTGTACTGCTGTGAGACACACACACACACACACACACACACACACACACACACAGGAGGCGTCAGTACAATCAGCTCAGAGATCAGAACAGTGACAAATAAAACGGTTTTCTCTTGTTTAAATTGATTATGACTGAAGAACAGGAGATTTTTCAGTTTTTTGGGTCAGGATCGAGTTTGTTGTTGTAATACACTCTGAAATTCTTGGAATTTTGTCAGCTGTTTTTGGGATTGTTGTATCTTAAAGTGTCTAATTTCATAATAACTTCTCTAAAAAATTGTGATGCAAGCTGCAATGTTTTTAGGCAAGTGAAAACTGCAAAAGAAAGCTGTGATTTTTTTGTATAATTCATTCAAATCAACTTATTCAACTTGTTCCACAGAGACACAGTCTCTCAGTGACCTCACCAAAAAGAGAATTACAAACAAAATATGAAACTCAGTCAAAACAGCAAACACACAATTATGAAATAAAAAAGTGCATAGAGCACTAATAAATGTCAATAACAATGACAAATAAACAAATATACATAAATGTAAAAAAAAGTAGTGAATAATAAAAACACTAAGCTGGTTCGTGTATGATGCTGTGATTGGTGGAACTCACAGGAAGCAACAATGATTGGTCAAATCAGCAGAAAAGTTGCAGAGTTTAGACAAAATTGACAAAAATTGTTTTGTTTTAGCGTCAGTGAAACAAACCTTCCTTCATATTTAACCAACATGTGGTTGATGTTGATGTTTCTGTTCTGACTTACAGACGCAGCTGCAGTGAGTCACATTTATGTCAGAAATGTAAAGTAAGTGTGTCATCACCTGAGAGCAGGACGCGTGTGTGTGTGTGTGTGTGTGTGTGTGTGTGTGTGTGTGTGTGTGTGTGTGTGTGTGTTACCTGTCCTGTAGTGTTGGGGTTGGCTCCGTGCTCCAGCAGTAGCTCAGTGACCTCCACACGACCTTTGTACGCCGCCCACATCAGAGCCGTCCAGCCTCCCTGATACACATGATCACAATAATTACCAATAAATATCAGATACAAAAATATCTGATGTGACAGATTATGTCCAAACATTTCACTTGAATTCTTCTACATGTCCTGTAAAAGTTTTTTGAATGAAAAATTACCTGAACATTTTTACAGTCAGAACTGTTGTTTGTTCTTGTTGCCATGGTGACGTCAGTTAGATTTATATTAAATCATCATCATCAACCTTTTCTTTTTGTTTTCCGTCTCTCTGTTTTCACTGCATTTCCTGCTCTTGAATTGCAGTTCTGTTCTTCTGAATTTTGAACTTGTAACTGTTTTTCTGTCCCTCAGCTGTGAACCAACTACAGCTTCTGTCAGCATCAAACATGAAATCATCCCGAGCCATGAGAAGCAGGTGATTATTAGTTATCATACTGGCTGATCCCTGATCAGTTTGATCATAAATTTGATTTTCCTGTTTTAGCAACAAACATCTCAAATAATTCTTAACTACTGAATATGTTCATTCATTATTATCTGTTTATTTATAGGACATCTTTCAATGAATTGTGTATTTGACTCCAGGTGATGAGGCCCCGCCCTACTATGTTTCCCATGAGTCTTAGCTGTTCCCACCATGTCTCTGTGCTCGATGTAGGCGCTGTTCTCCAGCAGCTCCTTCACCACCTCCACATGACCTTCTTTAGCTGCGCTGATCAGAGCCGACCAGCAGTCCTGAACACACACACACACAGAACAACGTTACCATGGAAACAAGCCATTAACTCCATCTGTCTCCTAGCAACCACAGCATCGCAGGTGAAGGAGTTCAGAGAGGGAGCAGAGAGGATTCACAAGAGAAAATACTGAGCCTGAAACTGAGATATTATGATAAATGATTACATGAATATCAATAAAAACATGTTGATATGAATCTGTTTGTTTTCAGGCTTTGAAGGAAGAAAACAACAGCTGTGTGTTTGATTTTCTCACCACGTCGTCCAGGTTGACGTTGGCTCCTCTCCTGATGAGCTCCTGGACGATCTCCAGACTGCCCTGCTCCGCCGCCAGCATGAGAGGAGTCTGACCGTTCTGTCAACAAACACACAAACAAACAGATAAAGAAACAAATAAATAAATATGTCGACCGACAGCAGCGAGGAGACGCAGTAAATCAAAGAGTGAAAACTGAGAACAAAACGTTTCCAGAATCCCAGCTGATAGAAAGTAAATAAAAATCAGGAAAAGCAGCAGGAAAAACTACAAAAATGACGTAACAAGAGATAAAAAACATAATGTGAAAAAGATGTTAAAAGGCAAAATAATACAAAAAATTACGACAATAATGAAAAACTGATGAATGAAAAAAAATGTAAAAAATGTAGAAGACAAAAAATTATGTAAGAGACAAAAAAACTTGAGAAGACAAAAACTAAGACAATGAAAAAGACGTAACACTAAAACTGAGGACACAAAAAGACAAAAAGACAAAAAAGATGTAACGAGGAAAAATGACAAAATACGGAAGAAAACAAAAAAGACATAAGATGAAAAACTAACAAGACGGAAAAGACGTCACAAAACCAAAAACATTGTAACAAGATGAAAAATGACACAAAAGATGCAAGAAGACAAAAAAGATGGAACAGGACAGAAGTGACATGATGAAAAAGACGGAAAAAGACAAAAAAGACATCACAAGACCAACTGACAGCTGATATGATAAAATAAAGAATCTGTGCAGAATATAACCAAAAACTTAAAATAAATGTGTGAAAGAAACCTGTCGAGGTCTCACTTCATATAAACATATACATATAAAATGCAGAAATAAAAATAAATATAAAAATACAGTGAAGAAAATAAAGACATAATGTCCAGAGTGTTTATAAAAATGAAGGATTAAAAAATGACTAAAGGTCAGGAGGACTTTTGAACCGAGGACTCCACAGACAGAATCTGATTATTATAGATTTATTATAAAGAAATACTGTAAACAGACAAAGAAGAAGAAATGTAGAGGATCCGTACGTCACTGCGTCCGTCCACCTCCTTGAAGCGGTCCAGGTGAGCTTTGAGAGCAGCCAGGTTCTCCTCCTCCACGTAGCTGAACAGGTTCTGGATGGCCAGAGTGGTCATCTTGATGGACGTGGTGGTGTCCATGTCTGCTGTCTGTCTGTCACTGCGCCCCCTGTGGACAGGAGACAGTTATTATAGATTATTATTTTAGATGGAGCTCCTCTGACTCCACCTCTATCAGCTGCTACATTAAAAACACATGAAAGCATCAATAATTATATGGTTGGTTCTTTAAGTAGATTCTGATGATTAATATTTTTGTACTTTTATGTTGTACTTGTATCAGAGTATTTGTAGACTGTAGTTTTGTTACTTTGACCCTGCTGTCAGTGGTGTGTCTGTGTTTTATTAACCTAACAGTGAAGTACTGACTGTCAGTACTGACATTTAAATCCTCCTGCAGAGATCAACACAGACTGACTGAAGTCTGATCGTCTTTAATGTCACGGCTCTGAGAAGACCTCAGACGTTCCTCTGGGTTCTGCTGATATCACTTCAATAAACTGAGACATGTTCTCTCAGGCTGCTGTCACTATGGAAACACCAGCAGCCAATCACAGCCCAGCTCCATCTTCAGCTTCAGCTCCCCTCCAGAGATCAGTAAAGTCTCATCTGCAGCTCTGCCCCATTTAACACTACACTACCCACAAGCCCTACATGGAAACCTACCAATGAGAGGAGCAGCTGTCACCATGGAAACAGTGTCCTCCCATGGCCACATTATTCAGCAAAGCTTTACACTGGTTTGTCCTTTTAACATGACCACAGTTTAGAGACATACCAAGTAAACCTGAGTTAAACTACACTGACACAAAGGTCATGGATCATGATTAAACCTGACTTAAACCTGGCTGAGATACCAAGTAAACCTGAGTTAAACTACACTGACACAAAGGTCAGGGATCATGATTAAACCTGACTTAAACCTGGCTGAGATACCAAGTAAACCTGAGTTAAACTACACTGACACAGAGGTCATGGATCATGATTAAACCTGACTTAAACCTGACTTAAACCTGGCTGAGATACCAAGTAAACCTGAGTTAAACTACACTGACACAAAGGCCATGGATCATGATTAAACCTGACTTAAACCTGGCTGAGATACCAAGTAAACCTGAGCTAAACTAACACAATGGTAAACCTTGAGTTAAACCTGACTGATATACGAACCTGAGTTAAAACTGAATTCACCTTAAATACCATAATGGTAAACCTTAATTGAACTTGACAAAGACAACAGTAAACCTGAGCTAAACCTGAGTTGAACTTAACTAACACAAGGGTAATCCTGAGTTAAACTTAACTATCACAAAGGCAAACCTGAGTTAAACCTGAGTTTATTTTTGCAGCTCTAAATTAGACTGAGGTCCAGTTCAGATTTATTAGGATTTTGGTGCATTTATTTTTTTAGACTTCTACTGAGATTGACTTGTGATCAATCAGGCCAATCAATAACATTAATCAATCAATGTATCAATATCAATCACATATTTATAATATATTGTCTCAGATAATTGATTAATAGTCTGATTTATAAAATCAAGAAAAATGTCCTATTTTTCAACCAGTGATCAGACTTTCTAATCACTAATCGATTAGTTGTTTGGTCCACAAAATATCAGAAAATGTTGATCAAAGCCCAAGATGGCATCCTCAAAAACCAGAACGAAACCAGAAAATATTTACATTAAAGACACAAACAGGAAGAGTTCAGTTATGTTGAACATTAATGAACTGTGTGGATCATAAAGCTGTAATAAGCAGCTGATGACTCATAGAGCTCATACAGTCCTTTATAATTACAGCCTGTCAGGTGGCTAAATATAGATTTACAGTTAATAACCTTATAATGAGGCTTCACTGCAGCATGAGGCCACGCCCTGTTTATTATTAACATGTCATTAACATATTTACATAAAAACCGTCTCATATTGTTATTTCAGTACCTTATATATAATGTACAGTGTCTGTAATGTGTTATTAACAGTTATATCACCGCAATAACCTGAATAACCTTCATGCTGTCACACAGGATTCACTCATTCATTCAGACACATCACATTAAAACAAACTGATTCTTTATCTCTTTACAAACCGTTGTATCGACATATTAAATGTACAGAAATCAAACGTATAATTATCTGTCGCCGTGATTTATTCTAATCGAAGTGTCAATCAAACATGAATCGATGACAGCGGAGGATGCTGTCGGAACAAACCGGAGGAAAAGAACCGTCTTTACCGTCACAAGAGAACTGGCTCGGTTTAGGGGTTCCGGGTTCGGCTGCAGCCGGCTTAAGGTGTCTGTTTCTCGGCTAGCTAGTGTGCGTGTCCTCGGCCTGTGTTCGGATGACAGCCGGAGCTTATTCTCCATCCGAGACAACAGCGGCCATCTTTGATCAGAACAACAACCCTGCGACAACACAGCAACACAGCCAGCCAACCAGAGGCCGCTGCGGCGTCAAGCCCGCCAAAATCACACCAACACTTCCGTTCGCTGCTATCAAAATAAAAGCAGGCACATGTAAACGAACATTACAATGTACTTTACAAGACAAACACGCTTTTTTTTAGGGTTATCTGTTAATTCTCGTCTCCATCAAAAGCCTAAAGATCACTCTGAGTTTACTTCTTTTCATTTATACTCAGATTGTGTTTTGTTTTCATCTAACCAATAAGCAGACGATGTTTTGTCCCTTATTTTGTAGGTGTTGCTTTTCTTGTTTCCTGTGGACAGTTTCAAAAAAGCACAGGCTCTATTTTCATGACATAGACTGGAATGTGTCCCACATAGACACAGATTTATAAACCCTGCCGTCCATATATCTGTGATGTTTCATTTTCAATAAATAGTTTAACATGTGTGGGCTCCGCCTGATCAATATTTTAATTATTGATACAGATGTTGCTATTGTTGCTTTTTAAATAATAAAAAATAGTCTAGGAACAAAAAAGATATTAGCTTATAATTGAGTAGGATAAAGAAACGGGGCAGTTGTAACAGGGACAGCTGTTACACAACTTACTTTTTGAATGTTATTTTTCTGATGTAGATGATTGCACATTTAAATTTATGACAATTTTGTCTCAATTTCTAAATATTTAAGTGTAAAATTGCTTTTTACTCAATTCAGGTATAAAGTGCAGTTACCACTACAAGAGTTACTCTGGAAAAAAACAGAAACGTTTCATTTATAACCCATTCTTGAGACTTGGGACCAAGCATGTCCAACCAAAAAAACGAATTCCATTTTGTGTGTTTCTTATATCAAAAAAAGACGACTCGTCTGTGAGTTATGAAGGAGAGTGTAGAAAATGTTACAACTTTCCCTGGCCTCCCCTAAAATCAAGAATACTGTAAATTTTTTACATTCTGCACCACAGTTACACAATTTAAAGAGGTGAAAATAATATGGATTAATTTCAGATTTGCACATTTTGGAAAATGATTTGTCCTCTTCCTTTGGGTTTTATTGGTTTGTTTCTGTGTATCAGAATATTTATTGTTTAAATTGAGTTGGAGGCTCAGAAAAGAAATGTGACTTTTAAATTCTTGTTCCAAAGTTCTGTAGGAAACACTGTAGAGTCAGCTGTTCATCGGTGTCATAATAAATACGATCACTTATTAACAGGAGCTCTGCTCAGCTGTGTTCAGGGTTTATTAGGGTTTAAAGTGCAGACAGATTTGATCACTGTCTTCACTGCGCCTCCTCCACTGCTGTGTCTCAGCCAGGAGTCCAGACCTCCATAAAAGATTACAAACAACCACAGAAGAAGAACACACTGTCAAGTGTCAAAAAAGTTTTAATCACATAATTTACAAAAAAACAAACAGACATATTGTCCATATCAAACCTACAGACAGGTGGCTGGTTCATTAACTGTCATAACCTTGTTATTCATCAGCAACGTCACATCCAGTTAGTTTAAGAAATAAACACGACACACGAGTTATGTTCCTTTATGATTTTTCAAAGGAGACATGAACATAAATCTGTTGGTGGACAGTGATGTTGAATTAAAAATGAATAATTTAACTGAGCACATATCAGGCTAACAGCCAGGCAGCATCAGCTAACATGTCATGATGCATCATAACACGTCATGATGCATCATAACACGTCATGATGCATCATAACATGTCATGATGCATCATTTAAAATATATCAGTAGAACGAGGAGTCGGTGCACAGTAATTTAACTTTTTCACTAAAACCCCAAAACCCCAACGCTGATTCATATACATATATATATA